>VZRV01009878.1:489106-576038 GCA_013398115.1 Falcunculus frontatus
AGAGACGGGGGGGGGGGGGAGAGGGAGTAAAAGCATTTTGACATATAACTCACATCTATACATATTGCATTTTCCTCTTGCTTGAATGATAGAAGCAAAAGTCACAACAATATACCTCAGTACCAATTTGTTAGCGGGAAAGGGAAGCTGAAGTATCTGGCAAAGAAAATCTATTTGAAGCAGCACAGAAGGGAAGGGAATGAAGCATCTGAATTCATTAGCAGCTGTCATTGATGTGGAGATGAGTTTAGTCATCACAACTCAGGAGGAAAGCAAAGGGAGGAACTATTGTTTCAGTTGTTTAAATCTGGATTAGTTCTGATAGATGGCAAGGTGCCACTCGGAGGAACACTTGTGGTGCACCTCCACCCTGTCAGAGGGAAGCTCTGAACAGAATCAGCATCCCAGCATTTCCAGGGAAGCTCTGAGCACACCCAGCTATCCCAGCATTCTGGATTTCCATTTTCCTTTTTGCATACCTCTGTTCCTCCATCATCCTAAGCAAGAATGTAAAATACATTGCAGCACTGTGCTTTCACCTTGGACTGCTTTTGCCAATTGAAATAATGAGCCCTCCTGTCTGCAAATGTCAAAAAAAAAATCTCCTGAGCAATCTTGTAGTCTGTCCCCTGTCAACAGTGACCAAAGATGATTTAATGCTTGATAGATCTGATGAGCTGGCTGCCTCAGTCCAAGTCCAAAACCATCTTCATTCCCAGAAAATCATTCTGCCAGCCAGTGTTACCTGTTCCTGTGTTGGCAGCCTCAGCAGAGAGGTGGCATCAGGGTAAGACCCAACGCTCACCAGAATCACAGGGGACAACTTCTGGATTGCCACCAACTTCGAGAGATGCAGAAGCCATTTAGGGAACTGGGTGTCCACCATAAATACTTGATAGACTATTTCTGTACCTTATACTGCTAAAAACCCCTAATTTAACTTCTCTTTTCTATGCTTTAAAATTGTACTAAACTTACCCATCTTGAAAATATAGTCATACATTAGGTAAGTGGAGCTTTATTATTGTTTTAAGATAAGTGCAAAAAATCTATAATAGAGGACTACTATCAAATTACAGTTACTTGAATTAATCCTCATTCTGGCATTTAATAATTTGTAAAGTGCTTATTCAGAAAAAGGTCAAAAATCACTTGGAAAGATATGTTAATGGCTCTCTAAGTAATGTTTAGACTTACTGAATAAATTTTCACACTTGAGTCATGTATAACAAGCATTACAAAATGTATTATAAATCGTGCTCTTCACACTGGAGAGCTGTGTGTACATACATGTTACAGCCTCCCCACCACACAGCACTTCTACACTTGGTTAAATTCACCTCAGCTGAGAAAAAAAGTAAGCTTATCTTTGCTGTTATGCCAGAAATAGATTCAATGTATGTTCTCATAAAGAGGAATATTTACCTGAGTCAGGGCCTGCAGGAGCCCATTATCGTTCATTTACATGATTAAAAAACCCATCAGAAATGATAACCCAAATAACTGTCAACCCCCAACTTCCCCAAAAGTCAGTCTTAAAAAAAATAAATTTAAAAAAAAATAGCTGTAAATAATCAGAAATGGAAGAAGACAGAGCCCTGTGCTGATGGATCAACATGGAACCCCTTCTATGCTTTGAAATATTTGGGCTTTAAAATGACCCACAAGACTTAAAAACTAAGTATCAGCATGTGAGAAAGTACCATATTACAGTTTAAATCAACCATTATACAGGCTCAGCAAGCATCAACACGCTCCTTCCATGCACTAAAAAATGTCAACTTCTCCTTGGTGAATAATAATTTGTGAAATAAAGCAGGCATGCAAAATATGGGTGGCAGGCAGCAAATGCTGAGATTTGGGGCACCAAGGTGTTTTAAAATTGTTTTTCACTTTTGCATCCAGCATCCACTGAAATCTCAACAGATCAAAGTTTTGCAGACAAGGAAAAAAAAGCCTACAAAATTAATAACTATTTAAGTATTCTGTTTCATCATGATAATAAACAGATGGTTTTAATATTCTAGAGGCTAATTTCTGAACAATTAAAAACACAGCAAGACATTAACATCTAATGAAACATTTTAACTACCAGTATATGCATCTGCCATTAATTTCCACACAGTAAGGTCTTGGTTCTCTTCAATCTGTTCTTTATTAAGGAAAGTTTTTCCACTCTGAATTTAGTGAAGTAGAGAATTAACAACTGTTTTCAATCAGCAATCAGCATGATATTTCGCCAGTGTGTATTGAAACCGTCCACACTATCAGACATAAATTTACTCCTACGATGGCTTTGATCTGCACACTGAGTGGAGATGTTAAAGGGGAATTCATTTTCTAATTCCATTTTCATTCAGAACATATGAATTAACCCCTCACAGATCTCATGTTCCTTTTTAGCTACTTTAGATAAAGGATATCTACTTAAAATCTTGTGCCTTACACATTACTTACAACCCAGCCAAAAACAAACTCATTTTTTTAAAACCAATGAAAGCATTCTCATGCAAACCATATGGAAATAAAGTTCTTCAAAAGAAAGGGGAATTCTATATTTATGAGCTTCTAATTTATACTTCCTTTGCTCATCTGTGATAAGAACATGGGATAGTATTCATCAAAGCTCTACCCATGCAAACACTAGTTGCTATAAAAAAATCTCTAAGCCACATCCAAGCTAATTCCTGTGTTCCCTCTTCAGACATGCAGCTTAGAACTGCTGATGAATTTTTCTGCAGGTTTTCCCCAATTTAGCAGGTTATGATTTACATTAAGCCGAGGCAAGTCCTTCTCTTGGCTCCCAGGGTGCAGCAAGAGGCTGATGTTATTCAATGTTTGTTGTCATCACCTGGCTACTGTAGGAATGAGGCCAATAAATAAATATCTTGGGGAATAACTCCGAACACCTCCCTGGGGGCTGGAACACAGGCTCCCTATGCATTAAACATGCAGGCACCTCCCTAAGTGTCTCTGGTTTTCAAAAGGGTTAAGTTAGCAAGGAACTGGGAATGATTTTAACAGAAACCATATTCTGTCTAGGTTCCTGTTTTGCTTTTAATCATGTAATTTATGTAAACATGGAATTGCAAGGCTAAACTAATAAACATTGAAAAAAGCCTTGAGAAAACATAGATTTAGGGAAGGAGCCAGCTGCAGGACTCTGCCTCCTGGATTCACTTTGTGGTGTTCAGTGGGGATTTCATAGTGCACCAAGAAATGTCTGTACTGCAGTTAAGGAGAACAAGAGACATTCTGGTTACTGCTTCAAGTCAGGAGAAACAGGGCCATGAACCTGGGGCTTCTACCTGCAGAATGATGCCCTCCCTCTAATTTATGCCAGAAATAACGTTCTGGGCTCAACGTACCTCCAACAAGAGCTACGCATTTCCAGAGAAATTCCCATAACAGACCACCAGCAAAAACACATCCCATCCCTGTCACACCCTGCTCTGAGTGCCTGTACCCTTCTCAAAGGCTCAGCCTGAACAAAGCTGGCTCTGCCTTAACGCTTGCTTTTTTCCTTTTTTTAAATAGGCTATTACAGATTAAAGGCCAGATCCAGAGAAGCTGAGAACACCCACAAACCTATTTGGAATGTGGGTTTCCAAAATCTGGAACCAGAACAGTAGATAGGTAAGAAAGGACAGGAAAGATTATTTATTTGACTTCAAGCACTGTCATCACTATGAATTTCAGGGATTAGGGCTGGGAATTTCCGATGTGCCGAGCAGAGGCAGGGGTGTAACCTCACTGAAAGACAGTGAGCTCTTGGCTCATTTAATATCCACTTTTGGGGCAGTGAAATATGGCTGAAGCGGGGTCCCAGGAGACGCCAGATGGGATTTCAGGCGACCTTTCCAGCCAGTCATATCTGGTTCAGAGAAATGTGCACACTGGAATGACTGTACTGGGAGTTTGCCATGTAACCATTAGCTCTATAACCACCACTAATATACCTTGGAGGCTTTGCCTTATTTTTATATGTCAGACAGTTTCAGGCTAGCACTGTATTTAGTGAGGAGAGCACAATATTAAAATGTGACTTTCATACTTTTTATGCTCCAAGTGCCTGGATCTACTCTTGGCACACTACAAAAATAATACTTTTATGATTCAGTTTTTCCATGAAATATTTATAATACAAGTATTGAGTGATGGAAGTGCCAGAATATTACGATTGCTGCACTTGAATTCCTGGAGACTGGAAGTTTTTGTTTGGTCTAGCAGCGTGAAGGAAAAGCGTCCTGCTAAACATCTGTCTCTCCCTGCAGAACCACATGGGAAATAAAGACTTTGGGGCAGCACTGCCTGAAGTGTTTGAGTCCTCAGCTTACCCACTGCAGTCTGGGAGCGCTGAGGAGCCTCAGCATTATAAAATCACAGAGCAGAGGAAGGTGCAGACCCAGGTGGTGCCCCAGCCCAGCTCTCTGAGCCCAGAAGGACCAGCTGTACCTGCATCCCTCGTGACACACACACACTGAGCTAACCCAGCCCAAACCTGCTGCAGACACCCAGGGAGCTCTGCAGCCCTGCAGGTGCATTGGTGCAGTGTTTCACCGCCCTCTCCTTGCAGGAGTTACCTTCACACCCCCACTGCATCTCCTGCCTGCAGCCTGGCCTTGTCCCATCTATCACAGATATGCACAACAGATCAGTCTCCTCTCCTCTCCTCCTCCCTGTGCTTGAAGACTGTTATCAGTATCTCCACTCCCCTTCCTCTTTTTAAAAACTAAATTGCCCCAATTCTTTCAAGCCTCTCTTGCAGCCCATGCTTTTAGACTTTCTCCATGTACCCCACGTATTTCTCACACCAATTATTGCCTATTCTGAAGGGAAACTGCTGCAATATCCATTTGGAAATATGGAATCATACAAATCATACTGAGGTGAAATGAGCATTACACGAAATACGTAAGGATGAAATGTGTACTGACAGCTGTGGCCTGCATTTAGCAACTGACTGGTCAGGCAGGTTCACTTCTGGGTGCCGGTCTTTAGACACCTGAAAATATCTGAAGTGATCACCTCAAGTGTTCTCAACACAAACCTTTCGAATTTATGCCGCTATTTCCCTCCTGCAAGTGCCCTTAACTTCTTTTCTAAATAATACCAGATCTGTAAAAGATATTTCCTGAACAAAAGAAAAGTAGTTACAAGTATAGATACAATTTACAGAAGAACTGTACAGGCTTTGCTTAGTTCACTGCACCCTGATTTAGATCTCTCTTCATTCAAAACCTTATCCAGAACAGATCTTTCTCTAAATATTAAGAGTTTTCAATAGAAATTTTCCTTCTTAGTAGGTTTTTTTTTCTGAGTTGGAGCTGCAGGGACCAAGGGTAACTCCTCATGATGCTTCCCCAGCTGGAACTCATCTGCTGCAAGAAGCTGTTGTTGAAGTGACCTGGAGACACACTTCTCAAATCCATTTTAAGAGCTTTCAAAGATTGCTCAAAGATGCCCAACAGCCCCATTTTCCTTGCCAGGCCCTTCTTCCTCACTACTGCATTTAGTTACAGCAGGAGCATTGAATTAAATTAAAACTTAATTTGCTGTTAAGCATCCTGGTTAAGCAATCTGAAACTGAAGGTTTTTCTGGTGTTCATAAATGTATTTTACAATAACTAAGACAAGAAATGATAGGAGGAGATGTTGATGTTTCTGTGGCAGACTGAGGACTGGCTTTGAGAGCTACAGGAAAACCACAGGAAGAAAGAGGAAAAGGAGCAAGGCACGGGAGGAGCTGCGGGGTGGGTGAAAGGCAACGTTATTACCTTCTTTTTAAGGCCACAGAAATGCCATGCTGTCAACCTCTGGCATCCCCCAGCAAACCATGGCAACAGCTGCCTGGCTCTGTAGTAATAAACTGAACCAATTTAATAGCTTTTATTGTTCTGCTGTGATGTTTGAGCGCAACCACTTCTTTCCTCCCAGGACTCCTGAGCCCGCAAGGGCAGCAATGAGAGAAGATCTCATTTACCTAAAAGCGCTTATAAATTTTTAATTTGCTTTAACAAGTAAATTAACAAGTCCCTCATTCAGGCAAGTTTTATGGCCTCTTGCCACTTGGGGAGGGCCATAAAAGTTTTATAGATAATCCAGAGCTACTGAGATTGCTCATAATAAATTGTCTGTTTCCTGTTATTTTATCAAACCATTGGGCTTCTAATGACTTAAAGTCACAGCTTCTTTATATCTACACTTTTTATGAGCCCGTATTTATAAACTGTAAAGAATATCTTAAATTATACTGGGCCCCTGCTAATCATTACAAAGCCAGTTTTTTACTGGAGACAACCTTTTTGCTCACACCCACCTAATAAATTTTAAGAGATTTAAGGGAAAAAAATATTTTTGGAAACAGCACACTGATTGGACATTCTATTTTAACATGTTGCTTTAGCCAAACTTTCATTAATGAATACTTTGAAGTACATGGAACTCCCTATACTCTGACTTCTATGTTGTTGAAAAAGCTCTCAGGATACCAGGCACCTTAAGTGAGCCTGTCTCTGGGATTCAGGCTCGGGAGGAGGTAACACTTAGTGGAAAAACACCATCTTTTCCCATAGAGAAAATGCTGCCTCCAGTGGAAGCTCAGTGCCTGCCCCCTGGAGCACCACTGGTGACACTGGGACAGAGCCCCAGCCCCGAGCTGTCCCCACCACGAGGTGCTGGGAGCAGTCGCACGAAATGGGTGCTGGCAAGGACACGGCAGCACATTTAAATCACAGCCCCCAGCACTGCCAGGCCACCACCAACCCTGTCCCCAAGTGCCACATCCACACATCTGTTAAACCTCCAGGACAGTGGCCCCACCACTGCCCTGGACAGCCAGGGCCGGGGCTGGACAATGCTTTCAGTGAAAACATTTCCCCCAATATCCAACCTAAACCTCCCCTGGTGCCACTTGAGGCCATTTCCTTTTGTTCTGGCACTTGTTCCTTGGGAGAAGAGCTCGACCCCATCCGAAAAGAGAGAGTAGGCACTGAATTTGAATTGCCATAAGAGTTTTGTGGGAGTTTGGTTTTTGTCTTGTTGACTACGCAGACTGTAGTGAGACCAGATTCTAAAAGAAAAAGAGATTAACTCCCCTTCTTTCCCCTGATTTCTGACACAGGAATTACGTTACAGAACTATAGGGAAAATCACTGGTCATGTTTCCTGATATAACATATTTGGGGTGGAGGGGGAAGGAGAAGCGAAAGAATAAAGCTGCTGCAGGTTCTGTCCTCCAGAGACTCAAACATTGTGACTGGATTAAAACCTGGACTTGCTCTGAAGTTTAGGTTGATACAAAGCTACAAGAAATGGGACTGTGTTAATAACATAGCATTGGTAAAAATAATCAGTATTTCCTGTAAATACAGAGTGCTATAAAAGCCTAAAACTACTTCAACTAAACAGGGGACATTGAATTTGACTTTAAAATTCGCCATTACCTCTCTGTAAAATACAAGTCTGTGGAACTGGAAACTACGTTTAACCTAAAAGAGAAAAACACTGTTAAGATAAGAATATTATCCTTTACTCAGCACAGCTTTCCTGCTTAATGGGAAATTCCAGCAGGATAGGCAAGCAGTAAAAGCTCAGGATACTATTTTTGAGAGAGATGCCAGAGCTGGTGCTAAATCCTGGAATATGCCCATTATCTGAAGCACTGAAAGTGCTTGAAGTTTTTTATTTATTGATTTTTTTCAGTTTGAAAGTGCCATAGATTCATATCTCACAATGGCAGTCCAGATTAGGATCCATTGTGTAATTACAACTGTGCTCATGTACTTTCATTCTTCGGTGTTATGGTTACCACAGGCCAGTAAAAATAGGCTGCTGGAGAGGATGAACCTGTTGTTCAGGCATCATTGTACACTAAAAAGAGAACTTGTTCAACTCTTCTGGCAATAACTGTAAGTACAGCAGAAACAAAATAAGAAAAACAAGACACGAACCCCTCACCAAATGACAATTACCTCGTATTTCAGGTTGCAAATTCAGGGTTCTGCTCCCTCAAGATCAGAAATCCTTGAGATGGAATGAAAACAACTGCAGAGCACTTGAGGGATCACATTTTTCCAATTCTCTGGAGTCCTTCTGGGTGACTGAAAGTCTAACTTATTTAAGAAGCGGAACTTAACTCTGTACAAATCGCCCACCACAGCAAATCCAAGGACCCACCCATCTGTACTCACTGAAGGTGCATCTCCCTGCATCAAGCATTAACCACTGTCTCATCACTCAGTAGAAGAATCTTAAGGAAACAAGGAGAATCATGCAAAGATGATAAAGGAACAATATCCAGAGGATCTTACATTATAAGAGATCTCCAGCCCAAAATCCTGTTATCTGCTCCCAAAGAGAAGAAACCCTAAGGCTTGCGGTATGAGGAGAAAAAAGAGGAAAAATCAGTTCTGTGGGAAGTGTAAAAGACTGAGGGTGACTCAAAGGAGACAAACCCATCGTTCACAGACCCTGTCTGAATTACACTCACCCAAGCTGCAGTATTAGGAAGATGTCAGCAACAGGATGTGGGTGTAACCAGGACGGAACCCAGTCAGACTGGCACGAGCTTACATGGAAAAGACTGACCCCACAAGTATATTTGAACCTGCAGGTAAAGGTAAGATGTGAAAATTCCATTTCTGCTGACAAAAGCTACATGTATTGTCAGCACTAATATTTACTAAAACTGGACAAAAAGATCCTTGCTCAGAGGAAAGGGTTATTTTTTTTCCCCCTACAGCTCTATCAAAAGTGACAGTAGATGTTCTGCCCCACCTCTGGAATGTCCTCATGGATATAAATGGATGCAGAAGTGAGAAAGAAGAAATGCAGCAGAAGCCCTTTTTTCTAGAAATCTCTGGAAAAGTACTGACCACATATGATTCCCAGACTTTCTCTGACAACAGTTACAAGTCTTTCTGACTCTGAAGAGCATCCAAACAGCCAGAAACTCATCTTGAGGGAATTGCCGTGCTTTCAAGATTCACCTACTCGAGTCCTGGCTGTGGCTTTTATTTCTCTATAAACACACACACATTACTTCTCCAACCAAATCCTTGCAAAAACACTTGCCCGCCTCTGCTACAAGACAGAAGATATTTCCATTAAAGTAAGCAAACTCATCTCTGGTGCACCTAAGGCCTGTGGAGTTCCTATGTTTCAGTTCACATTTCAGGTTAATCTTTTCCTTTCCTAAAGAACAGAACATCCTTTTTCCTGATCTCCCCGAGGGCTCAGTATTTGCAACATCAAACAGAGCACACAAACCATCGCAGCCCCTCCAAAAGCCCATTATACTGTCAGCTGGCTTCCTAACTGCAACCAGGGGAGAAAGCTTATATACTGACTCCAGAGCTCTTTTACTGCTGGAAAGTGTCCATGATTTCTTCAAGCTACTGCTGCATTTCATTTCTCTAAAGAACTCATAATAAGATGGGCAAAGTTCCAAGAAAGAAAAAAGAAACCCGACCAACTCTCGGCACAAACTGCGCGCTCCCCCCGCCGCTGTTCTGGCAAAGGCCAAAGCCACAGGACTCTCATGCAATCCTGCCAGTGACCCTCCTTAATAAATCAGATATTAAAATACAGACACATGAATCAGGCTGGAAAGAGAGCAGGACAAATGTCTGCTAATGAAGATAATGGTGCATCTTGCGGTGTATTCCATATCCACCGAGCATGGAGAGAGTGAGAGACTGGGAGGAAAGTCCTTGTGGAGGCCACATCCAAGCTACACGAGTTCAAGAGAAATCACTGTCTATTTATGAATTCTGCAAGGACAGACCAGGTTGTTATTCTGGGAGGAAGGCCCAAGCGATGCCTGTGACTGGGCTGGGATTTGGGTCTCAGCCTCCACGGCTCAATAAATGAACATTTGCAAGGCACAACGTGAACTTCGGTGGGAACCTGTTGCTGGAGAGTAACACTCTATTACTTTAATTAGGAAATTTTTAAAAAGGCAGTAAGAGAACATAAATCAAAACCAAGGGTGTCTGTGCAGCTCTACTGCATTGGGAAAAAATGTTTTGATGTTGACAGATTTTATCAGCTATTTACATGTTTTCTTTCACTCTGTTTGAAGAGTTCATACCTGCTTTGGCAGATTACTCACTGGCCCCAAGCCTGGGTTAACAGGAGACGGGTCTCCTTTTCTGCTGGAGGAGCTCAAGTTCAGGGACACAATCCCAGAGAGGAACCGACTTCCTTCCCCATGGCCCACCCCAAGAGCCCCTCTCCTGCCATGGAGCGTGGTGGCTTCTGTCCAAGGCCTCAACCTGAGCAAACCTGCCCAGCCCGTCCAGTGAGTCCCACAGAGCTCACTGCAGCTGGGTGCACAGAGGGGCACTAAATGTAACTCCCAGTCAGCCAGCCAGCACCACTCACAGCTCTCATCCCTAACTTCTCAGTGAACTCATGGTAAACCAGAGCTGACAGTGGCCGCAGGTCTGGCAGGTGGTATTTACAGCTGGACTGCTACAGAGTCAGGAGGTTATGTCAAGCTGCAGCATCCAAGTGATGGTAAATGGAGCCCTGGACCACGAGGAAATGGCTGGAGATTGGTTACAGCCAGGAGTAATTGATCTGTCAGAAAAAACAGCCCAGGAATCACAGGATTAATGTTCAAATTCCAGCTGTGTTGCATTGTTCCCTTTCCTCCAGCTCTCCAACAACAAAGACATGCCTGCTCCTCTGGAGACCAGAAAAGTTTTATTAAAAATCTTCATACGACTGTTGCAGCGGAGGCCCTGTTAAAAGCATCATCGGAGAAAAATGCAGGATTCATAAAGAAACCATCCTACAATTTCCTTTCGATCTGGCATTGATTTCAAAGGGGCTACCTGAGCCAAGTGGCTCTGGCCAGCTCCCCTCCCTGCCCGGGGCAGGGTGAGGCTGAGCCCGGCTGGATGCGGGTGCAGGCACGAGCAGCGTGGGCGCGCATGGAGAGCGAGGGGGAGCGCGGAGGGGAGCAACAACAAAATGGGAACACTTCCAAACCTGCAGCTGTGCTGGCCCATTAAAAAGCTGAAACTCGTTCTACTGTTCGACCTCATACTTATCACCACATAACTATTCATCAAAGAAATTTCGGTGCAATTAATTAAATTATTCCCCTGCCTGGGCCACAGAGTCGTTATTCCAATATCAGCTTTCACTCGCACTCTCTTAAGCTCGTGTCTCGATGCCAAGTGACATCTCCAGGGCTGTCCAGCCTCAATAAAGCTCTGCTCCTCACCACTCACAGAGCCGATCCATTTCTCTCTTTTATTGCCATTTATTTTCCACTAGGATTTTGCCGCCAGTATATTGGCAGGACTTCCAGTATATGGATGTAATGAAATCTACCACAGACACTTAACATCGGGTCAGGCTTCAGCTCGGCTCATGTGAAGCTGTAATATGATAAACAAATGCTTCCAGGAGGAGGATTTCATCTGCTCCAAAACAGAACGAGGACTCCTTTGGTACCCAGACATGAACTAGGAGGGAGTAATTTCAAAATCCATATGATAATTAGCTTTATAGCCAAAATGTGCTCAACATGAGAAACCTGAGTTACAGCACAGATCAACTTCTTTATACATAAACCCTCAGTATCACAATTCGCATATTCCACCTTTTTTGTGTGTTTTGTTTCTTTGCAGTTCGTTCTGGTTTGTTTTGAACAGAACTGTTAGTATAAATTCACTGGCTCAGCACACCAAAGTGTGGGGGTTTTGGTGGCTACTTCAGGGGCCCTGAGTTGACCTACAACAATATCTAAATGTAAATGCCCTGATGTCAAGTCTTCCTCAGCTCTTCTGGAAATTATGCAGGACCTGATGGCTCTGAACGTGGTCTGCCTGTGTCTACTAGCACAGTAACTCATGTGATGGCACCAGAGCATCATATCTGCATCTCCCTCAGTCCAGGTCAGGACTGCTGCCAATGGGATTAGGCTCTAAAAATGTGAATTACACAAGATACTGATAGTCATGTCCCAGGCACCTCTAAGGGGACTTGCAGCTGGAGTTGAGAGATGAAAGAAACACAGAAGGAAAATAAAGTGTTACTTTTAGAAGGAGAAGGAAAAATAAAATAAAACCTTAGAACAGTTTGTATCTGGCCACAGTAAGTCTTGCACTACCTAGAAGGCTGCAAATCAATAACGACGACGTTCTATCAGAGAGGTTTTATTTCCAACGCGAGTTAATGGACATAAATCTCCTCCAGGCAATGGATGTAAAACATCAGACTGTGTGATCAAAGGGGTGGTGGTTTTAGCCTGTATTGGTTTTGTGTCTAAAATAATCTTCTCCCAGGAGAAATGGAATTTTGCTGTTCTACCAGGGAGACAGAGAAGTTTGGTTCTGCACCAGCAACTGCCCTGATGCCCTGTTGGCTTTCCAGCTAAGGCATCAGTCAGAGGAATTCACGCACCTGTGTAAAGGCAGCAGAACCCAAATGCTGCAAGATAATTAGGGGGAACCCAGAACTCTCCTGGTAAAGAGGGCAGAACTTTGTCTGAATAGTGCCTATCTTCAAATCTGTTTGCAAAGTTTTTTTTACACGCACACCGAAATGTAGATGCTTTCCCTACTTGCCTCGGATGAAGGCAAATAAAACCTGGCTCAAACCAGGTTTGAACCAAACCTTGTGCACCCTCCACCTCATCCTGCTGCTATCCATCAGGCCAGGTTATCTCCAGACACGCTGCCTTTTATTTTGCAGACTAAACCAGGTCTTTTGCCATTTGGTAAATGAGATCTGGATTTGCCTCCCCAAGCACACATCAATACTTTCCAAATGAATGCAATCTAGTCCTTGGATCTGTCATTTTCCTTGGATCCTTCATTACAACATGTCCATTCTTTCTTAAAAATAAGGAAATGCTTCTCTCTGGCATTATGGCACATTACTCCACAGCTGTGGACAGCAATAAAACAAATAGGCTGCCCTACCAGGGAACATGAAAAATCCAACATGAGCATCAGGGGCCAAGGCAATGGCACTGTGAAACCTCCCCCCCATTATGTATCAATAATTTAGCTGTAAATGTACATTAATTATTGCCTTCAAAAAAAAAAAAAAAAGATAGGATTCAAATTTCCAATGTCACAGATATTAAAGGAACTTTGCACGGCACTTTACAGAAATCACAAAAGATACATTTTATTGCAGTTGCTTTAAATTTTTTGAAACATTTAATCCCTTTCCAAAAGCTATTACAGCATCTTGAATCCTTCACTTTCATGTTCATTATCTATCCTAATTTGAATATGGCAAATAGACCATATTGATTTAGCCCAGAACAATCCAGTGAAGGACTAACCTGTGCCCTTCAATACCAAGCAACACACTTTCAAGTATTTTAATAAAAGAATTAACCACATAACAAATATAACTCTAGATAATTCTTACCTTCTGTTTTACATCTGAGTGCACATCATTTTGTATTTTTTAATGTTATTTTACTTTTTAATAGGAGAAACATAAAATTAATATCTCGTGGCAGCAAATCCCATTACCTGATCCCACTGAATGATCTCCTTCACCCCTGGAGCACATTCCAGTTGGACAGAGCACCATCACCCCAAGCTCCTTTGGGCAGGAATTGGGCCAGACCTGGCAGGCTGGGGGAAGTGATGCCTTCGGGGAGGCACCGTGGGTGGCAGCACAGGACAGTTCATGTTTTCACATCCTCGATTTCAGTCATTTCTTCCCTGCACCAAGAGCACCATGCCAACCCGAAACGCTTCGAACACACCAACGCTCAAGGGCATCTGCAAACCATTTTGTCTGACAGAGTGGTGATGGTGACATGTGCCAGCGGGTTTGGATCCTTCCCCAGTGGGTTTGGATCCTTCCCCAGTGCCAGGCAGTCGTGGGGCAGGACTGCCCAAGGTCATTGTTGCAGACCTCCAGGTAAACCCAGGGCTCTCCCAGCAGTCCAGGCTGCAAAACAGGCTCTGATCACTGCGGTTGGTGAGAAAGGGAACCAAAGGCTCTGCCAGGCTCATCAGCTCTTCAACAGTCAAAAGGAACTGAGCACTGGATTATCCCAGGGATATGAACTATCTCCAGACCTCTGACATAACAGGTTTGCACCTTATCACAAACTCCGGTCTCACAGCCTATGCAGGGTATCAGAGAGAAGATGCCTGTCCCTGGGCTGTGCTCAGTGTGAAAAGCCCATAATATGTTTGGTTGACTTTCCTGTAAGTTGCTCATGTCAACAAAATTTATGTGACATTTACAACTATTTTGAGGATAAAATGAAATTGCTTAAATTATTCTGCGGAAGCAGCGTGAGACAGAATTACTCAGTTGACAAAATCTAATTAGGTGTAAATTATTTCAGGTTACATGAATTATAAAACCTTTCACAGAGAACTCAAACTCAAGGCTCAATGTGATACAGTGAATTAACATGCCGGGCATCTGTTTGCCAGAGCTGGGTTTCAGTTGGGGACTAAGTCACACAGGTAATTAATTTCATCTTTCTACCAGCCACCACGCTCAGGCAGGCAGAGGCAGCCATGCCCCACACAACAGACATTTTCCTACAGCTGGAAGGCTTTTTTCCTCACAGAAGATTGGAAGAATTTGAGAGCTGATCAGTAGATGCAAAAAGCAGCTCTTAGTCTTAACCCCAAGGCAGAGCTGAAGTTCCTGGTGCCTGGGGATACCAGGAAGGGAATATACTGGCAGCAAGCTCTCCTTGGAGCCTGGTGTCCAGCTCCATCCGTCCTGCAGAAAATTCCTGTGTAGTGACACTGAGAAACGTTTCAGCACGTGGTTAAGTTCAATAGCCACACTCACTTTTGTAAGTCTACTTTGATGCTCTGCAGGATCAGCATGCCCAGAAACCTGCCTAATTACCATGGTGTTTATTTCTCCTGCTAAGTTTAATTTTTGCTGTTCAGATGCAGAAATGCCATCATTAACTTCCACACAGCCGAGCAGGGCATCTTTGAACCCAAACTATTGGTGGTTTTAATGGCTGAAAAGCAGGATGCTGAGAAGCTCCAAAGGTGACAGGGTGTCCTGTGTGCTGTGGCTGTGGAGGAGAAGGAATGGTGAGCAGCTGTGTAATTGGATATTCTGGGTGGGAGAAGACAAGTGCTTTATGAGCTGAGCATCAGCTTTGCTCACTTGCTGCCAGCTTGGTGCAGAGGGAGGGTCTGGGCACTGTGGGAAAGCAGCAGATCCAGTTCCCACAGGGGGTTTAGAAATACACACTGGGAGTTGACATGATCCTGATTTTCCACTTAAGTGCACCACAATTCAACATGGATTGCTACATCTCATCTGAGACTCCAACGACCTTCAGCTTTCCAACTCCATGAACAACCCACTGCAAGGAGACACAAGTTATTTACTATCATTCACACTCCCTCTGTAAGGATCAGAGAAAGTTACTGGAAGCAAAGCAGAACATTTGGTCACAAAGCCTTGAGAGGAGGCACGCAAAAACCCCACAGCCCTGAGTTTCTCTTTCTCTTTAAAAGTTCAGCTGTGCCGCTAAGCTCCAGCTGGGGCCTTTCTCAATGGATAGTCATTGCAGCTTAGTTAAAAATGATACGCAACGCTATCAGCTGCTCTCTTGTTCCATTTCTACACAGAATGCATTTCTTACACATTTCTTAATCCCTTGAAAAGACTGGTGAGAATTAAATATTTTAGATGCCACTTTTTCAGCTACCTCACACAACAGACAGTAGTGAGTGAATTGGGGAAAAAACCACCGTTAAAAACAAGCAAAAAAGTAGACACAGAGAGAACACATGTGTACCTCAAATGTTTAATGATTATTTGCTCAGACTGACTCTTCGTTTGCCTATGAGTCTTAATAAATAAAGCTGATTCCTTGCTGCCTCACACTACCTGGAGCCAGAGGAGCACATGCTGCCATTCCAGGCAGCCAGGCAGACTGAGCTGGATCTGAGGTGTGGGATGGACCTCTCCTCAGGAAATCCAGCTGGCTTTCCTGCATTCTCTGAGGTCCCCACATTGCCAATTTTCTAACTGAAGGCTTAACTACAAAGAGGTTGGAAATACCAAGAATGGCCTCAGATGCATCTGAACACTTAGGCAGTGTCAGCATCCTTCTGTGTGCAGATAAACTGCACATTCAAGAATAGATCAGAATAGAGAGTATCTTGCATTTAGAAGGGACGGACACAGTCATCCAGTCCAACTGCCAAGGGCATCTCCTCTTCCTTCTCCCAGCATATACATATATGAGTGTATATATATATATGAGTGTATATATATATATATATAAAATATATTTAATAGTCAGTCCTAATCCTACACCAAGATGCCAGGGAAGATAAAGTCAAAGCAAGATAAATCCACCACTCTTTGTTTCTATCTTTGTAACAAGAGCTGGTGGCAGTGACAGAGATCTGAGGATAAACACACATCTGCTACGGTTCACTAACCTTCACTCCACAGTGATTGATAACCGTATTTTTAAGTGCTGCAGGTATCAGGCTCGGCTCTGGCTCTGTATCTCTCTCTCTTTCCTGTTTGTAAGAACATGTTGCAATATACTCCAGGACTGAGGGACCAGACAGCTTCTCCAAGACCTCCCATGTTCATGCCAGGACTGGAGATGGCGATGGAAGAGGCAAATATCACCCCAATTTCCCTGCCTCAGCAAAAGCGGCGCAGCTGATGAGGACAGCAGAGCAAAAAGTAAAGGAAATTAAACCCAAAACAAAGCACAGAGCAGGAAAGGGCGTTTGTAACTACAAAGTGATTCCCTCCCTTCTGTCAACGCTCACTCCCAATTCTGTAGGAGTTAAGGCTGCCACGTAATAGGCACTGTCGAGCCGTCCCCAGGGTGGCAGCCAAGGCCACTCACCCCACTATTAGAGGCCTGACAAGCTTTGTCAATGCAATCTACTGAACGCCGTGAGTGACAAGCGATCAATATTCCCCACTCTCATGGGTCATCACAGGTGACAGAGGTCTAAGTAATAAAACAGCCCTGGCTGCCTCCTCTAACTTAAATGCTTCCCCAGCCACAATATTTCTTTTTTGTCTAAGCGCCTCCAGCTAAATTCCTCACAGATCGAACCATCGGATGGGCTGCGGGTTCTGAGGAATTGCAGTGTACCAGGATTGATGCCGGCCTGGGAAGGCTCAGCAGGCTGGAGACACAGGTTCAAATAAATCACGAATGACGAGCTCAGTGCTGTAATCTGCCAGCACCAGGCCCCGTGGCAGCCCGGGGACACGAGGAGGGTGCGGGGACTGAGCATGGCACAGAGCCGCCTGCCAGCCCGAATCAGCTCTCTGAAAACACCACAACGCCCCTCTTCCCCTAATTTGTGAGCTGTTCTAAAAATTACTGAGAGGAGCTACATCAATTGGCACTATGGTGTTAGCAGAAGACAAAGGTGCTCGGCTGTAAATCCGAGGGAAGTGCTGATGGGACCAAAGCTCATGGGGCTGTTCAAGCAGTCGGACACATTGACCAGGCGGGTCTTTACAGCATGAAAAAACCCTCCTCCCATCTAAATGTTGGAAATGGGTGTGCAGGTTTTAAGGGAATCCTCTGCTCCATTCCAGTCCCCCACTCTTACCCTTGCCACGCCACGAGGCATCTGGTGGGGCAAGCAGGGATGGCCTGGATTTGTTCTGTACAGCTGTGCCACAGCCAACAACCACAGAGAATCTCCTGCTTTTCTAAACCCACAGACTATCTCACCCCTAAATAACTCATTTTACAGCTGTGTGCCAAGGAAGAGCTCAGGCTTCAAAAAAATGCAGTGATTTACAGCTCAGAACCCAAATTTAAGGCAGATGAAGAAACCTCCCACGTTTTAGCCCTAATGAAAATCCTGCCCCAATTCCTGCTGTCAATAACCATTATGGACACAAGCCATCGATGTCCATCTGGGATCTGAATGTTGTCCAGTTTCTTCAGATGTTTAGAACCAGCTTTTATTGGGAATAATCTCTTTAACCAAACAGCTTTGCAAACACCACGTTTCACTGCATTCCTGGGAGACAGGCAAGTGATACACACCAATTTATAGGGAATAAATGGAGACACAAAGCAGAGCCAGAGGCACAACTGGACGCAAAACCCCATGGGAACGTAATTTCACACTCTAAATTCTGGACAACAAATATGTCCTAGAAGAGAGTCTCTTCTAGGGGATGACTGTCAGTTGTGAAATTCTGTTTAAACAGGTGGCGGGACGATGCTGTGTTGTTTGGAAATAATTGGGGCACTGTTTACACACCACTCTCAGTGATCTAAGCCAGGATAAAAAATAGACTATAATGCTCAAAATCTGTATTTTAACACAAGTTCATCCTCTTTCACTACAAAAAGCAAACCAAACAGCTAATTCTGCTTAAAACATGCATTTATTCTGTCAGTTATTTATAATAATTAAAGAACTTTTCTAATTCAAAAAAAGCAACCCAGTTCACCTCCACCAGTGTGGTTCCCCCAGGTAAATGTTTCAGAGCTGAAATAATGTATCAGCAGGATTTTTTATCTGTGCATGGGACACTTGACCTGGAACGGCTTGAAACAGAAAAAAATAACCCAGTACATGGGATTATGTCAGAAACCTTTAAAGGCCATCAATGAAATCATCTTCTGTTCAAGGGAAACTGAGGTCTTTTTATGGTAAAAGAGAATAAATGGAGATGGGAACTCTGTAGCAACATCTTTTGGAATACACAAAAACAGATGAGGAAGCACATTTCCTAAAGAAAAACTGCCCTAACTCTTGGGATCAAATTAGATGTCTAATAAAGAAAAGGTCAATGTTCTAATGTAGGATTTTGTTCTCTAACACACTTGACTACTGGCCAACTCAACCAGCTGGACAAGCACTGGAGAAGAGCATGTGGGAAGGATCTATTTCAGACCAAAGTAATCTTTTTAGTCACTAAATTCAGCTGATTTTCTAAATGATTAGACGAAGGCTGTTCCCACATCACTGCTGAGGAAAAGCTGCAGGACAGGAGCTGCACTAAGATGTGAACCAGCAGAAGAAGACAGCCAGCCTGGGGACAGCCCTGGCGTTCCCAGGACAGTGTGGTGCCAGCGGTGGCCGTGAAAGGGAGGGCAGATTCAGAACAGAACAAACCAGCGCATCCGGCGAGTGCCAGTGCCCAGCTGAGCCCTGCCTGGGGCCCAGGTCAGCTCCGAGTGGACTCTGCCAGCACGTTCTGGAAGGGAAGCCACGTTTCAGTGCACACCCGCCCTCCTGCTCCTGCTGTTTCCAAGATGACCATTTTACACTGCACTGTATGAACTCAGCTAACTCCACACTGCACGTTCTCTCCATTTCTCAGGAACATATTCCTCCTCACAGTGCAGTTTAGGTGCAGATACAATGCATAAAAATCGGGTGAGAGAGAAATAAAAACCATGAAGCTTTATTTCTTCTCTCCAGAAGTTTACTGCTATTCTCTCCCAGTCAGCCATCCACTTTTTTTTTTCCCCTCTGGCCTCAGAAGCTTTTGACTTTCTCTAGATATGACTCCAGAGTCATTTAAAAATAGAGAATGAAAGCAGTATGGCTACAACGATCTGATAGCATCACATACAGCTCTTAACCTAATTTATTACAGATGATGTAGTCATTAATGTACTCTGAACATGCACTGTACACTCCCCTTTAATGAAAAAGTAGCTGGGGAAGCTCATCCAACTTGCTTCAGAAAGTTGAGTCCCTAGAGGCTTACATGTCATCTACCCTTAGATGTATCCAAGGCTGAAGGAGATATTTTAAAACATATCTTCTTGTTATTCTTTTAAAAGATAGTTCCCTCGATGCTGAGCCTTGAAAGTTTAGCAGATCTTATTATCAGGAGTGAACTAAACTAAAGCAATTGGTGTAATGGTTGTTACACTGTGGGTACAACTCACTTGCCATGTTCTCTTCTCATCCACTTTCATCTCAAAGTGTTTATACGAGCAGGAAAAGTTACTGTGATTTTTCTTCTCATCAGCAAGGAGAGAAAAAAAGTCTGGCAAAACTAGACAGGGGAAAGCACAGGAAAAGGAACTATGGAAATAAAAGTCATTGGGACACATTGATACAGTACTCTGGGAAGATAAGAGGGACTGCAGAGACAGAAAGGCAACGCAGCCCCTATCCAGACTCCCAGCAAGGATGGTCTGTAATTGGCTAACACTGACTAACAATGGAAAGGAACTTTTTAAAAGCCATCACACTTCTCTCCTCATGACCCCACTGATCTGCTGAAGCCTCTGGATCCAGAAGCTCCCAGCACACGCCAGGTCTGCAGCCACGGCGCTGGGATGATCCCATCCTTTAGAAATCCAACAGAAAGCTCGGGCTCAGGAAGCCACGAGCTCCAGGCCACAACAGTGCAATAGCAACAACTGCTGGGGAAGCACGAGGCTTCCTGGGGTGAGAGGTAGAAAAAAATTTAAAAACTCAACAAACCCAAAAATGCAAGAGAAATATAAACCCTCTATCCCAGAACCGATGGCAAATCATGTCTCATGCAGTGAGAAGGCAAATCATTCTTCTGGACAAAGACCAACCACAAGGAAAAACAAATGAACAACAGGGGAAACTAACAGGTATATGAGCCTGGAAAGTGCTCAGTGGGAAGTGCTATTTGCATGGATCAGGCCTACAAATCATCCCTCTCCTGACCTACAGGCATGCTAATACCTGTAGAGGAACCACAGCTTTTCCTGAGAAGGAAAGAGCAGTAGAGATTATCTGGACATGATGTTCCCTTCTGCATGCCAATTATGGTGCTAAAAGGCCAGCAGAAATATTTAAGATGAAGGAAGTCAACACCTCTTCATTCCTGTCTGGTGAGCAGCTCTTCATACTTTTCATGCTTTATCAAAGGTGGATCATGTCTGCCCAGGAAGGTTGAGCGCAGTGTTAACGTTCCCAGGTTAACTGCAGTGTAACTTTGTCAGCATTTCCATTCCAGTCTCTTTCTAAAGGATTAAATACTCAAATCTAAACATGCAACTCAAAGCCAGTTTTAACCTGCAGGATCCTAGGCTGGGGGCAACTTTTTTCCTTCTGTGGACACAGAGCAAATTCTTACTATTAACTGACTCTAGCAGTTCTTTTCTTTCTTCCAAGGCAATAGGAGCAAAAAAGACAAAGATCAAGTTATTTTGAGTGTAGGAGCTCAGGCATGATCCAGTCCAGCCAGACTCCACCCCTGTCTGGAGGCTTTGTCCTTTGTGAAACCCTTTGCTGTGACTGCTGCCGTGGGAGCTCCGGGCTGGAGGAGGCATCACTCCTGCTGGAATCCTGACACCAGGAGGATCATTAATTGTGCTGCGTTAGTCTAAATGTCTTTCAGGTCCACGTTTACCTAGGATAGCATTATTTGAATGTGTCTATTTGTGATCCAATTCACCTGGAGCACTGCCTGATCCTACAGGAATAAGACAAGGATGTCCCATATGGCAGCAAGGTAGAAAATCCCCTCCAATGCAAACCACCTCTGACCTCCGGGATAATAAATTCTTTTGCAAATGACTGGGCAAAGTCCTGGAGCCTGTGTGCAGGGAAGATAAACAGCCCTCTTTGTCCTCAGGGCCAGAAGTGGCCATTGTATGGAGCTGGCCCAAAGGATTAGCGCTGCCATGATTATTTGTGTTATATGAGCTATTTCAGGAGCTAATTGACCCCGGCACAAAAGCCGGGTGAGAAAGGCTTTTGTAGCTAATAGAATGAGCAATACAGAAAAGGGTAAGGTGCTTTGAGCAATTGGGCCACAGTATACAGACACTGACTCAGTTTTAGCTGACAGCATCAAGCAGGGCAATCTAATCTCCCCAGTTAGCACTAAATCAGCCTGGTATAAATGAGCCCATGACAGAACACGGAGAAATGGGACTTGCTAAAAGGATAACTGAGGATAACTGCCTTGTGAAGCATAAATATTGAAGATGTTCAGAACTCTTCATTGCTCGAGCTAAGCATGCCTGGCAAGAGTTGTACAGGCAGAGCTGCTGGATACTCAAATCTCTGCTTTTTTGAGGGCATGGTGGTCAATGTCAGTATCTACATAAGGTATTCTGAAATTATAGATATATGTTCCCTTCTTCCTTCCCTCTCTTGAGTGCTTAATGGCAGGGGAAGGTATTGACACTGAGAAACTGATAGGACACTTAAACATTAAATCATAAAGCAACAACAACAAAAAACAAAGCCATTTTCTCCAGGATGACAGACATGAGAAGGAGGATGGGCTATGGCTGTAGTGTACAATCATCCCAAAGTAAACTACTTGCCTCTAAATTCACTTGTGAAGAATCATGGAATCATTACGGTTGGAAAAGACCTCTAAGATACTTGTGAAGAATTATGTATTTAAGGGGGAAAATTGAAGCTGAATTTAGAACTGAACATATTTTTTTGGCATTTAGTCACAACTCAGCAAAGCCGGTTTTATCTCAAATTCAGAGCTAAACATACATAAAGGATACAGTGAATAAATTAAATCCCCCTGACCTTTCTGAAGCCACTAAAAAAGCTGCTGCAACATAAAGCATTACAAATTCTGCACTAAATATGGTGCACAAGAGAACACAGCCTTGGACATATGCAACAGAAGAGAAATAATCATATTCATCATTTATTTATTGAACCTACATGGACCCCTCACTGCACTATCCGAGGCCACCACAGGCATAAAGGAATTAAACAGCACAAAATGCTAGCCAGGAAAAGCAGAATTTATAGGTGCTTCACAAATGGGGTAATGAGGCAGAGAGAAGAGAAGGTCTCTGTGGACAGACAGCCTAAACCAGAGACAAAGTCAAGTCTGTGTCCCCTGAGCCGACACACTTCAGTGTAGGGTTATTATTCCCTTCATGTGTTTCAGCAGTGCCCATGCCAAGGAGGAGCTCCCTGCCCAGACATGTCCCACCCTCTCCATGAAGCAAAAGGCTTTCCAGACCTTTCTGCAATCTTACAGGAACATCCTGAGGATCAGCAGGAGGAGAGGCTGGGGCAGCCCCAGCAGCTCCCACGACACAGCCCATGTCACTGTGATCCCCGGGGTATCCCACTGCACTCTGACAGACTTCAGCCCAAGACACCATCCCAGGGGTGTTCCCTGGGGAGAAACATCCATCTCCAAGGCAGCATCTACAGCTCAGAGCCAGCAAATGGATGCTTTGCCTGTACCCAACACTCCCACACCTCAGGGGCACAGGCACCTTGGAGCATGGCCTGGTGAGTGTGCACAGGGCTGGGAAGGGCTTTGAACACCAACTCACCCTGTCCTACACTGGCCAGCTTAGCATGGAGCCACAGCAACCAGCCCTGACACATCCCAGAGGCTGCGGGTTTATGAAGTCACCTTGTAGTTGATTCAATCACCTCATACAGAACCACGGTTCTGAGTGAAGGTGATGTTTAAAAGCCCCTCATGTGGGTGGTGAGCACACCTGCCTCACACCCACAGCTCCACTGACCTCAATGCCCTGCTCAGGGAAAAAGGCAGCCACAGACAGCAAGGGTTAAAGTCAGTTATTGTTCCTGGGCCTCTTCAAACAATACAAACCTACTTAGCGGAGGTAATGATTTAAGCACGCTTATTTCCATGAAGCAAATCCAGTGTGTAATTCCAGGATTAGTCCAGAAACTAAGATTTCTGTTTTCAGCAAAGTTAGTTTCCATTTCAAAGTTTAGTTAGGCCTTAGAAGTTAATCAAAACACAGAATTTCACAGTTTCACATACACTGTTATAAGCAGAGAGATCACCAAATTAAAATACAAACAATTGTAATGCTGAGAGAGGATTCTTTACGATTTCCTTTTATTCAAATGGATGCAGAAAAAAGAAGAGGAAAGGAGGAGTCAGTACTAACATGCAGGTTCCCCACCGACACTGCAATCCTTGTGGGAGAGGTTTTACAGGCCATGAGACTTGTAAAGATCTACAAAGATGAAGAAAGATCTATTTTTAATGCCTCTGAAGTCATTAATACCTCTGCAGACATTAGACAATAATGACAAAATCTAAGGAGGCTCCTCCAGAGCACCAACATGTGTATGTACCTCAGCTTCCAGGAAGGAGAAGGGAAAGAACCAAAGCTGGGTTTATCTCAAACTAGGTGTGAACCAAGAAATACCACAGTTGGTTAAAATAAAAATGTCTCAAGTTCAATGTTAAAGTTAGCACATTCATAAAAATTAAGGGTCTGCTTTTTTTTGTGTATCCTTCTATAATCAAAACCTCAACTTTTAAAAGAGTGCCACAGCCATGAACATGTCTTCCATTCCCTTAAACTTTTCACCGTACTTCCAGAAAGAACTGGGATACTCTGCCTAGATTTTAAAGAAGCGTTGATGTGTTTTTCTACACACCCAAACCAACTGAATCACTACTTACAATCCTATTTTAAACAAAGAAATAATTAATGCTCAAGTCCAAACACCCTCATGGACCAGGGAGGCTGCTGGGAGCAAGGCAGGACCATCAGTATTTGGGACCACCGGCTCTGTGCTCAAGAGATGGCAGTGTATAAAGGGTTATTCAAGCAGACATAAAGGATAGTATAGCAATACAAATATTACAGATGGAGTTTTCACAAGGATGGATGTAGTTCTTGTAGTTCTCTTTCTAAAGTGCTCACATACTTTTAAACATCCTATCCTAAACAGTGATAAAATAAACATTGAATTGAGTGAAGAGATTAAAAAAAATTAATGGAAAAAAATAAGCATCTATTCTTGAGTCACTTACTGATGTCCTACAGGTCATTTCTTTGGTAAAATTCACATTTATTGACCTAAAACTCTCCAAAGAGCAGATCTGGCAGTGGAAGGAGCTAACTGCTACTGCTCCCTCTGCACTCACCAGGGAGCTCAGCTGTGCTCCACCACAGCAAATAATGTTCCCTTGCTTGAAAGGTTTCCCTGGAAGCTGCAAAGGACCTTGCTCATTTTAGGCTGCACACGCTGTAAGAATCTGGGGAAAGGCCTTTTCCGTCACTGTTGGGGCCTGCAGGCTGCACGCCACTCCACACTGCATTTCTCTGTGCACGAAGGTGCCTGCTTTCTGAGAAGCTCGAGACCTTAATGGCAGGTTACATGAGGTTACTTAACGATTTTCCATCCTCCTCCCAGCTGTCTCAATTCCACAGGATAAAGCTCTCTTGGCCCAAAGCAAGGCTTGTTCATGCTAACTCTAATTGTGCTCTGTCCAACAGCTCCGCTGCGTTACCAACTGCTCACTGTGTGCCTGGAAATCAAAGGTAGAAATGCACACTCCACGGAATGGCTTACATTAGTGCCATTAATTCCTACTTTCAGCATAATCCTTCATCTGGGAGTTATTCCAAAACATAGGAGTTAATGACACTAATATAAACCATCCCAATGTAGCATGTGTTTCTTTAGCTTTTATTCCCATGACTAAATGTCTTTTTAATGCACTTTTATTTACCGTGATGGAAATAGTTTTTCCTGCTTTACTCCATCAGAAGTCTGGGCCTGTCACATTAACCCTTTTCTGGGCAAAGCTCTACAGACATATTTCCTATTATGAGTCCCAAATTAAAACCTTCTGCTGACATTCCAGCAGTGCACTACAGCCCTTTCAAGAGCTGAGAGACCTAATGGAAACCCTGAAAGAGGGCTGCTAATGGCCTCAGAGGGCTGTGGAATCTCCTGGTGACACGGTGCCCAGAGCTCGGCCAGCCTGGCAATGGGAAGCCTGGAAGTCAGGGACTGAAGTGCTTTTGGATCAGGGAACAGAGCTGCAGAGAGGCTCTGTCCCCTGTGCACAACAGCCCTCAGTCCCGTTCCCTGGTGACACTCTTACCCAGCTGACAAGAAGTAGGGGATGAAGCACCTCTGGATTTTCTCAGAGGTGTGAAATACGGGCAGAAGGGGGAAATGGATTAGAGGGATGGAGGAAAATACTGCTACTCCCCAAAGAAGGCATGGAGAAATTCCTGATGAAAAAACGGGTTTTCACTGGACAAAGTGGACGAGGAGGGAAAAAGCACATAAAAAGAGTAATGAAAAGAAAGCAAAGTACATTATTTCATCTCCATTTTAGTTTCCCTCCACTCCACAGTCCCCCCAAGCAGAGCCCATCCTGTTCTGGGACTTCTAAGCTGGAGTAACTTTCATGTTCACAAAATTTTCCTTTTCTTCTTTTCAAATTTCTAACTTTTAGAATTAGGGTTAACTTTTCTAATCCTTCTGTATTCTCTTACGTCCTCCTTCACTGCTGCTGAGTACAGGGCAGGTGAGGAAGAGCAGGTAGGAGAGGAAGGACTGAAAAAAGGCTGAGAAGTAAAACAAAAGCAATTTGACTCTAAACACCACATTAAGAAACAAAGTTTAAACACTCTGAAATGTTCAGTTCTCCCTTCCAGTTTACCTAACGCTGCTCAGTTCATAATTTCCTTTTTAAAGCCTTTGAGAGGAAATCTAGGGAGCTATTCTTAAACAATCCTCAGGGATTTTCTAGATTGTATCCACGAAGGAAATACCTTCCTGCAGTGACACTGCACTGCATTAACCCAGCAATTCAGCAGACAGCACTTCTCCAGTGTTACACAGTATATAAATACAGGGCATATGAACAGCATAAACATGGGACACTTGCCAAAACATAATTTTGTTTCGTAAATCTGAGACCGTATCTGAGATGTTCAGAGTCATAAATAATATAGGGGGACCAGCTGCCCCCAGAAGTCAACAGGCCCAGGCCTAATAGATGGATTTCAATAAATTCAGGCCAAATCCTTACCACAGAAGATGTCTATTGATACCTTCTGCAAAGACTTCAAAAAGCACAAAAGTGTTTTGAGGCTCTCACTTTTTATTATCAAAGAGATCCATTTCAAAAAATTTCTCAATTAAGTAAATTCCTCCATCTGATTAGTTTCTTACAGCAAAGATCATTTACCCTTGGGTTTAGATTTGAAGCATGAGAGGTTGAGCCTGAGATTTTTGTGGGGAATGGGGAGATTAAGGATAAGTAAGTTTTTAATTTAAATAGAAAATGTTTTGAATATTAACTGGTTGATCTGAAGGTTCAACGACGAGCGCCGTAGGCAAAGAGCTTGTTCTTTGGCACAGACACCCCTGAGGGGAGGGGGAACTCAGAGGGAGGGCAGGAATGCAAACCTCTAAACATCACAGATCTGTCACCACAACCACCAGAAAATCAGTTAGCATCAGTATGATTTTAATTTTGGCAGTGAGATAATAAAGCCACAGTGAGGGTGAAGATAGTGGATTCTGACAGAAAATGAGAGGAAGAAAGAAAAAGATGTGAAAGTAAATATAGTTCTTCTAGAAAAGCATTCTTGGCTACAGAAGTTAATGATAAAAACATGCATTTCTACTCAAGCGGTTTTCTCTTACCCATTAGAAGTTGAAATGGAACCTACTCAAAAGAAACAGACTTTGTTAAGAACATCACATCATGAACATTCAGAGGCATTTAGCTTCAGTAAAGTCCCCTTAATTCAGAGAGGGCTCTGGAGCTCCAAGATCTGTTCCTCATTCAAGGTAAGCCTGGCACAAGGGAGAGGTGGGGATTCCTCATCCACAGGGCCCGGCTTTGCTGGCAGCTCTTTGTGCCAGGCAGAAGCATCCGTGAAAAGAGACATAATAAAAACCAGGTTTGAATTATTCCAGCACAAGATATTATCCCTCCTTCCAGCCCTTGCCCCACTGTTTCCTTGGACCACTGCAGCTCCAACAACACAACTGCTGGAGCTGTGTGGGGCACTCGGCTGAGCTGCCTCTGCCTGCAGTGGGCAAAGACAAAACCAGCTGATAACCACAAAGAGCTGCCAGCACAGAAGACAGTCTACAAATATCCAGGCTGTATTTTTAAAGATTTTTTGGGTTTTTTGATGCCATGAAAGGAGGATGAAGGAATTAAAACCACCGTGGAGCACAGTTTATTTAACCTTGGGAAGTGCAGCAATGCTTGAGATGCCGAAGCTCCAGGTGGGCAGGCAGAGACAGCTCCCTTTTTGTGAGTGCAAAATGACTTTCTGACTCCTTTTGACCACCAGTCAAATTGTTCTAGCTCTCCTGCTTTTGCAATTTGAGAGTCTGCAGTGCTTCCTTTCCAAGAACCACTTGGGAGCAATATAAATGGTGACCTTCTTTGGAAGGAAGATGCAACCTGCAACAAAGGTCCCATTAACCTCCAGTGTGGGGACAGGCTCACGAGCCTCTGTGGGACACTGGAAATGTCTCCCTTAAAAATTAACAAAGAACCTCGTGATGTTGTGGAGTGAATTACACTTCCTGGACTCCCGGGACCACAGTTGTGGACTTCTCAGACAGAAAAACTTTCATGAGAATAAATGAAAAGGCTCAATCCAAACTCAGGCAAGCACTTGTGGGTTATCTTTTCAGGGGCCAAACACTTTAGAATCAAGACTGTATTTGCTTGCTAAGGAACAGGAGCTGCTTGAAAGAGGAAAGGAACAGACTGGGAGCTTGGAATACCACGTGCATGGGTAAGAAATACCCACAGCTCAGTATTTTCTCTGGAGAGTGCAATCCAGGCAGCGCTGTACAGCTTTTACATTACCCAGGTGTTATACCAAGTAAGTACGGATCCCTAAAAAACCAGAAAATTGAGATTTATGAGCCTGCTACTACTTCAGATAACACATCCAGCCCTTGATCAAGCAGTACAGACTTTAGCTTGAAGAAGCAGAAATCTTGGATGTATTCTCTTCCCAGGTACAACTCCACCTGGGTAACTGTTACCTCCACAGCTGTGTGTCTTTAAACTCCTCTCATTACCTGTCCCCTCTCCTCACATCTTCTTCAAAGTGCCCCCTGACCTGGTAGTGGAGTGTGGTGCACCTGTGTGACACAGTACAGAAGGTGACCAAGGGGGTTGGTTTGGTTTCAGCTGTGTCTCTGTGGCAGCACTCCCAATACCATGTTTCTTTGCAGACCCTCGAGGAAGCCCAGCTCCTGCTCCCAAGGCCCTTAGAATGAAAACACAGACGGGCACCCAGCTAAAAAAGGAAGAACTTAGGAGACAGAAACAAGGGTGGTAGAATGGAAAGTGGTCGTTGTCTTCCCCTTTTGTCACTGACCCCCCTTTAGAGACAAGCTAAAAAGCAGCCACTGGAAAGCCTTACTCTTCATTTTCCTTGGTACTGAGATCACAAGAAACCAGTTGTGTTTTTTTCCTAAAAAGACATATCATAACCTCTACGAAAACAAAAAGGAGATGGGATTGCTTTAGGCTTCTCGAGGATTTCCTGCAGGAAGCACCCTGGAAAATGACGGAGATGACAACATGTGCTTTTCAAAATATAATGTCTCCATCGACATTGATATTTTACACACCACACTCACATTCTAAAAATAGATTACTTAAAAACTAAACTTAAAAAAGAAGAAATAGAACCAGAAATCCCCGCAGTGTTTTCTCCAGCAAGCAGTAAGTGCACAGTCTATCTTAAGTGCAATACACTCCCCTATCAATTTGTGCACTGGACCATTTTTCCTGAAAGCAATATCCCCAAACATAATACAGTGTTTATTTAGCTCTACAATTGCATTACCAGTGTTTCAGAGTTTAAAACAAAATGAAGACAAATCAAAAGACCTTGGTAAAACAGGGGGGAAAAGTGTATTACATCAGGTTCAGGAAAAGCTACAAGAACGCAGGGAGCAAAGAGGCAACCCAGGGAAGGACCAAGCAAAAAGCTGACCAAGATGTGCAGGCATCAGGCAGAGGCTTCTCTTACTAGGAGAACACATGGACTTCTGGTTCTCCATATGGCAGCCCTGCTTTCCTAAGAACTCTACCTGTTGGCAGACGAGAGATCCTGCTGTTTGCATCTGAGGCAGGGGGGGAGTGGAGCTGCATCCTCTGGCTCAGGAGCACGGGAATGGTTTGATACAGAGCAGGGGAACACCATGGAACTCTTAAAGGTGTTGGCTTGATCAAAGCTTCCCTCACCACAGAGATCTCCATTTTACACATGGGAAAAACTGAGACTCATAAAGCAAATTAGAATCAGGTTTAGGGTTTTGAGCTAAGCCTCCAGGACTTGTTTTATGGATAAATTCTGCAGCCATCCCATGCCTTGGTTTGATTGTCTACAGGACTACAAATATCATAGCCTGCATTTTCACCACTGGTTAGCAAAATTTACACTTCCTTTGAAAAGGGAAGTGAAATGCAACGAGCAATTATTTTAAACAAAATATGAACAGCAGGGCTGACCGTGTTCTTACACCACCAAAACTGAGACCACTCAGGAATGCTCCAAAAGAAACCACCAATAATGCTAATAATAATCCAGAGATTCTATGCACAAACTGTCTAGAGCCCCAAATAACCCGAAGGCATGCTGAAACTGTCAAGTTACAGCAAGTTTATTGTTTTTGCATTGCATGTCTTACAAGACAATTTTACTTGTTAAATATGCTAAATTCCACTTTTAATTTATGTATGACCAAACATCCCTTATAAAGTTTTAAGAATGTCTCCTTCTAATTATGGTCCTATCTTCAGCTCATTTACAAAGTTTGTTTATAGGTCTGTACAGGTTTAAATCCATTATTACTGCAAGGATTATGTTCACCTGGAGGGCAGGTTTGCTTCTCCACAATGCAAACCTCCACATAATTAAAGAACAGCTACTTCACTGCTACCTAACGTGACTGCACCAGATACACAAGTGTTAGTACACACCAGGAATTGATAGAGCTGGTGAAAAACAGCATTTAGGCATAGGAAACTGCAGCCCTACAATGCAGTGAGACTTACTAATGATGTTACCCACAAGGATGCCAGCCACGGTGATGCTCTCTGCCATCCGAGCACCCTGGTCCTCATGTGACACAAATCCTTCTACAAATCCGAATGACAGCTCTGTGACAACAGGGAAAGCTTCTTTCTAGGTTTTGAGTCTGCATTTCTACTTATCAACAACAACAAACACACTTGAAACAGAAGCCATTTGCTAACTGCCCTCATAGAACCATATAATATCCTGAACTGGAAGGGACCTTCAAGGATCATCAAGTCCAACCCTTATTCCTGCACGGGACATCACCAAGAGTCACACCCAGTGCCTGAGAGTGTTGTTCAAACACTCCTGGAGCTCTGGCAGCCTCGGGGCCGTGCCCATTCCCTGGGGAGCCTGGGCAGTGCCTCTGGGGGAAGAACCTTTCCCTGATCTCCAGCCTGATCCTGCCCTGGCCCAGCTCCAGCCGTTCCCTGGGTCCTGTCCCTGGCACAGGGAGCAGAGGTCAGTGCCTGCCCCTCCTCTTCCCCTCACAAGGAAGTTGGAACTGGGATGAGTCTCCCCTCAGTCTCCTCTTCTCCAGCTGAACATTCCAAATGCCCTCAGCAGCTCCTCACACGGCTTCTCCTCAAGGCCCTTCCCCATCCTCGTGGCCTCCTTCAGATGATCTCTAATGGCTTAATGTCCTTTTTATATTGTGGTGCCCAAACTGCCCCAGCACTGGAGGTGAGGCTGCCCCAGCCCAGAGCAGAGCAGGACAATCCCCTCCCTGGCCCGACTGGCGCTGCTGGGCCTGGTGCCCCCAGGACAGGGATGTCCCTCCTGGCTCCAGGGCACTGCTGACTCAGATCCCACTGGCCATCAACCAGGACCCCCAGGTCCCTTTCTGCTGTACCACTGTTGGCTGAATCTTTTCAAATAAATCATGGCACCAGGAAACATCCTGCATCCCAGCTCTGAGAGTTGGCCAGCACTGTGGAAAATTACATAGAATCCTAAGATGTTGTGGGTTGGAAGAGACCTTCAAGACCTTCTACCTTCAACCCCTTGCTATAGGCAGGGACACCTTCCAGCAGACCACTTGTTCAAAGCCCCATCCCAAGGGATGTCATCCTGCTCTCACCCTGATCTGCTGAGATTTTCAAAGATCATCATATAAAGTCCATTTTAACTGAGTGGAGCCACCAGTACTGCTGCACATCCTTGCTGCACCAGACTGTACATCTCCCATATCCTCTCAGCAAAGTGTCAGTTCAAAATTTATCGAGATACGTAAATGAGCACGCCTGGCTCCGGGTCCCAGCCCTCCGGGGCAGCACCGGTGGGCACACATGGCCCCAGCCAGCTGGCACACGCTGCTCCGAGTGAGCCTTCCCCAAAACAGCCGTGTGCTGGGAGCCAAACAAAGGCAGCCGCTGGAAAGAGGCTCACAGATGAGCTCCACGGTGTGTGCACAGGCAGTGCCTGCCAGGCAAGGCACCCGCTGGGCACAGGAACCGGGCAGGGAGAGCAGGAGCCAGGCAGGGAGAGCTGGAGATGGGCAGGGAGAACAGCAGCCAGGCAGGGGGCACCAGAACCAGACAGGGAGCACCAGAACCAGACAGGGAGAGCCAGAGCCTGGCAGGGAGCACCAGAACCAGACAGGGAGAGCCAGAGATAGGCGGGGAGCAATGGAGCCTGGCAGGGAGCACCAGAACCAGGCAGGAAGAGCTGGAGCCAGGCAGGAAGCACCCGAACCAGGCAGGGAGCACCAGAACCAGACAGGGAGAGCCAGAGCGTGGCATGGAGCGCCAGAGCCTGGCAGGGAGCACCAGAACCAGGCAGGGAGAGCAGGAGATGGGCGGGGAGCAATGGAGCCAGACAGGGAGCACCAGAACCAGACAGGGAGAGCCAGAGCACGGCAGGGAGAGCAGGAGATAGGCGGGGAGCAATGGAACCTGGCAGGGAGCACCAGAACCAGACGGGGAGAGCCAGAGCCAGGCAGGGAGAGCAGGAGATGGGCGGGGAGCAATGGAACCTGGCAGGGAGCACCGGAGCCTGGCAGGGAGCACCAGAAGCAGGCAGCCATGGGCAGCCAGAGCAGCAGCAGGAGTGGCTGTCCGGCCACAGCCACCGTGCCAGCGATTCCTGTCCATGTTGACAGCATGCAAGAGAGCACCAGCAAGCCTTGCTTGGAGCATATCTAATCCAAATGGCAGTGTGGAAGTCTGGAAGCCTATCTGACAATTTTATACCCAGACATTAGGCATGATGAAAGCGTGGTGGAAGGACAACATGAGAGAAAGCATGCCAGATTTTGCAAGTGTGGACATGGCCTTAAATTTGTATTGGCCAGGAAAAGACAAACTGTCACCCTTCTAATAAGCCCTGCTCAAAGCACATCCTTTTGGAAAACAAGCTGGACAGACATTTATCTCGGCCAGGGCAGAGATCACTTTATTTTTGATGGAAGTTGGCAGGAAGGAAGCCAAGGAGGCTGAGCTGCTGCGTGTTTGCAATGAGAGAAGCGACTGTGAACGTCCATCTCACACCCTCCTGCACAGTCCATCAGAGGGGGAATGCTGCATCATTCATCTGCATGTCAGGACACAGACACGCTTTCCCACACTACACCTCAAGGCCTACAGATCATTTTTAGCTGAAAATTGTTTCCCAGAACCTGGAAGATCTCAGAACTTTGGAGCAATTAAAATTCACTCCATTTCCTTCACCTGTTCTGTTGCGTTGTCCAAAAAAGTCTGTGCAGTTTATTCAGTGTGGCTTACTTGCCTTAAACATGGAAAGGAGCTGTACAAACAAAACCTTCTAAGGAAATCTACGGGCTTTAAAAGACTGGACTACACTAACCTCTGGAAGAGAACAGCGATATCTGTAAACTCTTACACTTAGAAAGTAATTAAGACTGAGTAAATGAAAAATGCTCCAAGAGCTCAGTACTTCCAGCAGCCAGGCCTTCTTTTTGGCATGAGTTCTCCCTTTTTTCAGTGTGCTGGGAGGAACTGAGGGACTGGAGGGGTTGCAGAGGAGGTGCGGGATGCTGTCAGCACGTTGGTGCAGATCAGGAACCCCTCCATGGGAGAAGTCCATGCTGGAGCTGCTGCCGTGCCCCAGCACCGGCGGCCGGGCTGCCTGACCCACCTCCCTCCCCACCACGTGCCCATCAATCTGCTTCCCCTCCACCGTGGTTCTGGGGATTGACTGATTATATTTATCACACTTGTAGTTCACAGGGCAATGGTTTAAATTTCATTCAATACACTCCATCTGGGAGCGCTTTTAAAACACACCCACAAGCACATTTCTCCCTCTCACCCCGCACCCCCGCAGCGATCAGCCATCTGTACTCTGGAAACAAATCCTAAAAAATTATTCTAAATTAAAAACTCATTTTAAAAGAAAAGTAGTATTAAACTGTTTTATAAACATAATAAACCACAGCAAGCCTTGGTTGCAATAAATATCCAACTCTTGCCTACAGCTATTAGAATCCACAAGCGTATTTTTAAGTTTGCTAGCAAGCAGTATATTTATTCTGACCATGATTTGTCTTCTGTGGTTTAATGCTCTCTCATGTTTCTTTCATATGTTTACAGAGGTGGGGGGAGAGAAGAGAGAGAGAAAGCAGGCTGTCCTGAAATCTGTTACAGACTCCTGTAAGCCCTGATGGCTCTTGAAGGACTGCCACTTCTGCACTGGGGCTGGCTCAGCCTGGGGACAGCAGTGTCACAAAGACATGCACTGTCCCCTCCCCTGCCTCAGCTACCTCTGATTAAATGTGGTCAGATTGGCCACAGAAAAAAAAATAAAAGGAGAACAAGAACAAGTTATAGCCCACAGTGCAGAGAGGCACCACAGTGGGAATTTGCTGCCTCTAACAGAGGTGCCTACGTATGAAAATAAGGGTATTTGTGGCAGGATGGAGGAAGGTAAGAAAGAGGAGAGGCACACTGGGGCAGTGACTGAAGACAGAGGCAGACATGATAAAGAAATGAACATTAAATAATAGGGTCATATGTGGCGTAGAGGTGGTTTAGCCGTGTAGCCCTGAGATAACACCCATGTGCTGGTCCGTAACGCCAAAGAAATCAGGATGCTAATTATTTCTGTTGCCTGGGGAAAAATACCATATTCAAACATCTCAAAGGACTTATAACCCAGTAGACCTGTTGGTTCACCAGAAAACACTGCTCACTGTTGATAAGGAAAAAGCCGATGTTTCTCCCAGGCTGATGTGAACTGGGCAGAACGTGGGGCACTGCACAGGGCAGAGCCTCAGCCCCCGTGGGCAGGGCTCAGCACGGGAGCTCCCCCAGCTCAGGGCCTGCACAGGAGCCTCTGCAGCAGGCCAGGGATGAAAGGTGTGCAACCATCCCAGTGCGTTCTGGGGCACTGGCAGCAGGGGAGGTGCCTCCATCCTCCCCCAATGCCCATGGAGCCATTTTCACTGCAACCCTGTGAGTTTATGCTAAAACACTCTGCATGTGGCCATGCAGTGACTTCAGAAGAGAAGTACACCTGATTTTTATCAGATGTTTGAGGCTATGGTTTTATAAACTGATGGAACACGTGTCAGCAAAAGCCCCTAAGCAGTCCTGCTGCCTTCAGAAGTTACTGGCAGATGTACTGCTTTCAGAGACCTTGTATGGAAAACCTGTGCTCCACCTTGCGCTTTGTGCCCCCTGAAATCACCAGATTTTTATTGCATTCAATTATTAGCAGTTATCTTATTGAGATGAGATCTGACCAAAACAAAGCAGGTCCACACAAAGGTCTCCAAAGAGCAGGACACCTTCCATGCAAGAACTGCACCAGGGTTTGGGGGATTGGGTACTTCTAAAGTTTCTTCACATGCATTAAAAAGAAAATCAAGGCAACCAGGTTAACTACAGAGCTATTCCTTCCCATTTTCAAGACAATTGTAGCTCATGATGTGTGAGTAACTAATACAAGTTAGGTTTTAATGACTGGAATTCATAATGCTACCAAGTGTTATCCAAAAAACGAGGAAAGGGAAAGTGATGGAGGGCAGAGAAGTCTTAAGCAAAGCTCCCACACTGAAGAATTATAAGCAAGAAGAACAAACATTCTCTTTGGGAATTACTCAAAGCAACACAGCAAAGAATTACAGCACACAAACTAAGGTTCCATAAACAGTCTAATAAAATCCTGGGACTGATTTATGGAGCAGAGACATCTTGTAGTGTACTTCCATGGACAGTAGTTCTTAGAGAACTAAGAACTTAGAACAGCAACCATTTTGTAATTAGTGAAAACCAACAGAGGACCCCATCTAAGAGGAGACAATAGTAAAAGGCAAACGCATAAATAAATAAATAGCCCAAAACAATGAAACCAGTCAAACTCTTCCTCCTATAGGCAGATACATAAAGTAACAGCTTGAAAACTTTGATCTTCCCTGAAATAACATCTGTAAACGTGTGCAAACACAGATTTACCTAATTTTTAATGCAAAATTTGGGTTCTCTGGAAGTGGTGACCTCTAAAACTAAACACAGGGCAGAAGGCATGTCCAAGGAGCCACAGCCGTGTGTCACATGGGATGTCACGTTTTCCCAGTCCCAGGGCCGGTACCTGCCTTCCATACAACATTTTTCTCATCACAGATTATTCTGAGCTGGAAGAAACCCACAAGGATCATCAAGTCCAACTCTTCAGTGAACGGCCCATACAGGAATCAAACCTCATCTCGGTGTTTTTAGCATCAGGCTCTAACCAATTATTTTACTGAGGTTTGTGACAAAGCTGGCTCTGGTGCCAAGGTCAGAGACAACAACGTCTCAGTGTACAAAGCCAGGAGAGATACACCAGCAGTCCCTCCCTGCCCAGCAGCCCAGCCTTTCCAGCCCTCTGTGCCAGCCGTTCACTTTGCACTGCCCAGCAGCCGCTCCAGCCAAGACTGATGGATTTTACTGTGCCCCTGTCCTGCCCAGCCCAGTCATGGCAGAGAGGCCTTTGTGCAATCTGCCCCACAGTTCTGGTCAGCAGCCTCTCAGGGAGAGGGCTTGGGAGGATGACAATGCACTGAGTGTCCCTGCGGTTTGTGTGACAGGATTCACATCATCCCATGCAGTCGAGGCTCTCATGCAGTGACTCGGTTTTAAATATAAGCCTTATTCCTTCAGATAAAGTGCAACCGATGCCACAGCCTTAAGGGATGGCTTATTTAGGTTGTAGGTGCTATTTTTCTCCCCTCCATGACACAGAAAGGCAGTGAAACTCGTAGTGGTGGTTGTTGTCATCACTTTCCAATTCTCTCAGGTAACTGACACACTACAATAGCTCTGATGCACAAAGTGGGATAGGAGTGACAAAATAAAGGTGGGTTAAGAACACAGAAGGGTTCCCCTTCTCCACTGTGGATTAAGGAAGCCAGAAATGTACTGGGGGAACTGGGTCCCAAGAGGGCTTCCCGGAGGGGTTGGTGTTACTGATCCACGAGCAGAAGGGCAAAACCAGTAGAATTTGTGCAGAAGTGCAGCCAACACATCACGGGGGCCTGGCGGGACCCGCTTGCCACCGCCGGCTCCCTCCAGAGCCAGTGGCCTTTACAAGCTTCCATGAAGCCTCATGGAGAATAGGGCTGGGAAAGTGCTGAGGCCCCTTTAAAACAGATTCTCCCAGAGAAACTTCCAGAAGGAGAGGGCTCGAAACAGAACTAAAGAGTGCCATCTGCTGCAGAGAGCTGGAGCAACCTCCAGCAACCAGCCCGGGCGAGCGAGCGGCCGGGCAGCGGCAGCGCTGGAGGTGGCACCGAGCTGGGGCAGGGGAAAGGCTCCCAGAGCTGATGGGGAGAGGGGGCCGAGGGTCAGTGTGGGATTACTGCTCCCTCTGTGCTGTCTCCAGTGTCTGCACTCCCATCCCCTGCAGGGCCATGGCGTCTGGGATGTGCCGTGCCCTGCACGAGGATGCTGTGGAGGCTGGAGCACCCAGCTGTGCCCTGATGCACCTGGAGCTGCCACCAGCCTCGCTGGAGCAAAGCAGGGATGGAGAAGACTCTGCAGCTTCATCTCCTGACCGCAATCTGCTCGTGGTGTCTTTTACTCCAGCTCACGACGTGATATCCCAGAGGCCGCTTGCTGAAGAAAGACTTGAAGAGCAAGGTTTGAACTTCAGAGGGTTTCTACAGCTCGCAAGGAAAAAGTCGTAAATAAATCAGAGCTCAGAGCAAAGCCAGCCATTTGGGACAGCAAAGGGATGTGCTGGCTCAGGGCAGAGGGACAGGCTTAGTGACAAGTTCCAGGCACTGCCTGAGCTCCGTTTCCAGGCTGCAGCCCTGGCACGGCGGCGTTGTCCCTGCACTCCCACCTGTACCTGGCACCAGCCCCGCAGGTCTCCCTCCTCCCCGGGCACGGCACCGCTGCAGGGTGTGAGAGCACCCACTGAAAATGCTCAACAACCAGCACTGGCACGGCCTTTCCCGATCCTGCCTTTGTTCCAGGTGCCTTTAGTCCCTGATTTTCCCGGCGAGTGCCGGACTCGAGCGTAGGGAGCGGCGCCCGCCCCGGTTCGCAGCCTGCAGATGGTGCTACCGACCAGCTTTTCCCCGCTCCCGAAGTGTTTCCCTTCAGCCCAAGGAAAACCCCCGAGTACGGGCAGCACAACCCCCCCCGAGGGAGGGGCTCACTCCCAGGCCAGGCGTCCTCAGCCCTGCTGACACGGCCTCACCTCCCAGCGGCACCCCCGTGCCCGGCAGGCGGCTGCAGTGCTCCGGGGCAATTAAGCGAGTTTTTGAAAAGCCATTTCACAACGGCACAACCGCAGCTGCCTCGGTGGAGGTACAGCCCAAATGGTCCCGGTGCTTGCAGGCATTGTCCTCCCCCAGCAGAGATGCACCCCACACGAGGGCTCAGAGGGACACCGAGGGGTCCCTGTCCTGCCCTGACCCTGTGGCCGCTGCCGCCCCTCTCCATCCCTCATCCCTGGAAGCTCGGGCAGCACAAGTAAAAGCGCTCAAAGCTCAGCCAGAGCTCTCTATACTGTGCCCATCCCTATTAGGAATTGGATTTAATCCTATTAAACCCATGGGGCTTTTGCAACTAAGATAGAGTTGCATCTATTTCCTCCCCATCAGCACAACCTTTTATTTTTAATTAATTGAATTCACAACCCAAAATGTATTTTAGGCAAAACAAGTGCCAAAAAAATCGACAAAAAATAAAATGCCCTTCTTGGGCTACACATTTCAAAGCCGTGACCAGATCATGACTCGGATGTTCACACATAAAAAGAAAAAAGGAGGATTCTACTCCAAGGGAAGAAAATTCTTCACATTTCCAGCACTTAGACATTATATTTAGGTGAAAATCCTCCACCATTTTATTTAAAGTAACTTTTCTTGAAGTATACAACAAAATGTAGGTTCCCTGACTGCAGCTGGAATACCTACACAGCAGCAGCCAACACAGTGGATTCCCCAAAAGCAAAGAAAATCACTCTGTTCCAAAATCCTCTTAAAACTAACGACAGCTGAAGAAGCTGAGCTGCCTTAATAAACTGGGCTGGTTTTATGGCTTTATCCTTCAAGATGCCAAGTATTCCTGCTCCAGTTCAGCAGAATCCTTCAGGACAAGCTTAACTTTAAATACAGGGAGAGTTTTGTTGAAGTTAATAGTGCTGCCCAGGGGCTTAAGATTAAGCACATGCTTAAGTACTTTGCCAGGCCTGGACCCACACTTACAAAGATCAAGCTCTTAAATTTTGGAGTCTGAGCGTATGTTTAACTGTTTATGTTGACACTGTCAAACTTTTGGCTTCTGATTATCCATGCAAGAGAAATATTATATCAGACATAAAATCCTGAATAATTACAGGTTTGGAAAATCTGAAGACAGGGTGACTGTAAGCGGAGACCTGCTAAGAGTAAACAGAAATTCGATTAAAAGACTTCTAAAAAAATTCCTATGGAAGTTTTATAAATAAACCCAAATTCTGACTCTTAATGTTCACAGGAGGAGAGGGGCACCGAGAGCTTTGGTAAACTCCTGCCCTAACAGGAGCTGGGCTCAGAACCCAAGGGCAAAGGACAACTGAGGGAAAACACTTCAGGGAAAGCCACAGGCCCAGGACACCACAGGCAGTGCAGATCGTGCTAAGAGGGCAGTTTCACGCTACCAGAGAATCACAGAATCATTAAGGTCAGGAAAGGCCTCCAAGAACATCCATCCAACCATCCCCCAGCACTGCCAAGGCCACCCCTGCCCCATGTCCCCAAGTGCCACATGCACACATCTGTTAAACCCCTCCAGGGATGGGGACTCCAGCACTGCCCTGGGCAGCTGTGCCAGGGCTGGACAGCCCATTCCATTAAGAATTTTTCCATAATGTCCAACCTTAACCTCCTCTGGCTCAACTTGAGACCATTTCCTCCTATCCTGTCACTTGTTACCTGGGAACTTTCCTCCTCCTTCATCTCATCCTTCCATCCTCCTCCTCCCTCTGCACCAAGACTGTGTTTTTGTTTTTCTCTTACAATCTGTTTTAAAAGCTCTGAGGAAGCAACAGTCTTGTAAAAGAAGTTTATGTAATACTTCATATAAGGGAACTAAAAATGTGAGAGGAACTCTTACGAAATGCTGAAGAAGAAAAACCACTAAATTGCTGTAAAGTAACCAGAACCAAGTGAGATACTACTGGTAATTAACCTGCCACTGGTTTCCTTGCCTCCTTGTAAAACAGAGTGGTTTTCTCCTTAGATTTTCTTAAATTTTTTATCTTATTTTTCTTCCTCCAATGTACTAAAAAAGTAGGAAAATGCTATCTGTTTATTAATAGTTAATAATTTATTATTAATTATTTATTTTATTAATAAAATAGTGACCTATTTTAATGTTCATTGATAACCTTTGAAAGGGAATATGAGATTTGATACAGCAAAACCTCCAAGTACATTCTGAACTCAGACAAGGCTTATCTCATCTGAATAAGCAAAGTATTCTGGAGCTGGGGTTGACATTCTTAGCATCTTTTCAGATTGAATAGACAGAACAATAAAAGGACCCAGAAAACAATTTAAGTGTATGGGGTTATAGTTCTGTAAAAATTATTCTTCATAAACTGGGCATCAGATTTGTGCGCAGGACAGGGGCTGGCACCCTGAGCCTTCTCAGCTATCAATGTACAGAACAGCACAATCAATTTTATATAAATTATTTACATGGAACAAAATCTGCTACACTGAAGGCATAAATCCTTTCACCATTGGATGTGACAAATATAAACCAAGTTTGACACTTTCCAATCTCTTTTCCTCTCTTTAAAGCCGGGCCAGCAGTGAGGGAGGGCAGGTAACAAAACTTTCTGTCTGCAGCTGAGCCAACCCAGAACATTTCCTCAGCTTGGAAAACAAGCAAGACATCAGTAATCTCTGCAAAAGGCTAAGCCAAGGACATCCCTGAAAGCCTGTAATTCACTCCCATGCCTTTGTCTCACAGGAGAAGGTCTATAATTATATAAGCATGTAGAAACACTTTAAATGCAACTGTCCTGAGGCTTCAGTCTCAATAAGCTGGATAAAATGAACTCGNAAAGGGGGGGCGGGGAGATGGGAGCAAGAAAGAGAATTAAAGGTATGTGAGAAAATGTTTCTCAGGCTCTTTATGGCTGATTGAGCTAATTTACTGTGGAATGGGCAGCAGCCTATCTTTAGATAAATGCTAATGAGGACGTTAATGCTTTCTTCAGTCTGGCTGCTACTATTATGCTGAAAGGGAAGGTCAACAGCTAATAAACCCAGTTAACAAGCCATTCTGAACTTCACTTTAGCTTAACACTCTTCAAAGTTGCAGTCATTAAATCCATAGGCTATTAGGAACTGCCCTCCTGTTTTCACTAGGAGCAAAGGCAAACTTTGAATGTAGTCATTAATTGAATTAACAGACTCTAATCCAATTTGATGTAGTGTAAATTGAAATGCACATAAGAGTGAAGATGTGTGTAAGGGAGTTCCCCCTTTTCAGGCGGCTTTGTGTCAAACTACTTCTGTTATCACTGCTACATGCCTCCCATGAAGAGTGCTCTCATGTACATAACCCTTAACATCTGCTACTCTTTGATATGAATATAGTTTGCTATGAGAAGACAGAGGCTGGCAAGACAAAAACATGTCTTACAGCTTATTAAACTCCTCAGCTCAGTGAGACAAACTGGTTAGCAAGGATCTTAAAATATATTGCCACCATTGCATTGTGTTACTCTGCTTTGAAGTAGAGAAATATCACACAGGCTTGGCAGACAGGGAACCTGGGGTAGGGAGATGTTAAGCGAAGGAGGTTGGGGTAGACAAGCAGGGAAGGAGAAGCCTGAGCATCTTGTTTGTGCCAGCAAGAGCCCCAGCTCCCCTTCAGGCAGTGTGAAGTGGAACCTATGCCGTGCACGCTGGCCTTCAGCCACTAGAAAGAGCTGGTGGAAAGCCCCATAACCACCAAAAAAATTTCTGAATTTAAAAAAAAAAAATCTAATTTTAAAAGGGCAAAAAGTGCTTTGCTTTCTAAAGTCGTGCATTTGACTCTGTGACAGGTGGTTGCTCAGCCTGAGCACCAAGCACAGAGCTCCGACCTTGGTGGGCACAGGTGGGGACACCACGTCCCAGGGTGTGCCTGGTGTGGGGGCAGGACAGCGCATCCCTGTGACTGCCACAGAGCTAAAGCTGTGTGTGGACAGTAGGAAATCAATGAATCCTCCAGCTCAGACAAGGCAGAGGGAGCTGCCGGATGATTCCACAGCTCGCTGTTCCTGCAGGAACTGCCAACATGAACCCTCACACCCCACAGCCCAGTACACTGGGCTCCCTTCACCACTGAACCCTTCACTCACCCACAGGGGTGCCTAAAGCACCACCACTCCAGATTTAACAGGGAATTCAATCCTAGAGAACAAGAACTTCTCCCATCTCTTACAGAAAGAACTGTATTACAGGCACTTGAAAATATCTAGGTTACCCATTAATCCAAATAAAACACAAAGGCAAGGAAGCTAAGACAGTTATCCACATACAAAGTACTGGCAAGAGTGAGATAAAGCTATTCTAAGCCTACAGAGACCATTTATAATATTCCTTTAATATTGACCTGCATAATTGGCACACTACTGGAGCAGAAATCCAAGCTTCCATTATTGGAGATATGAAGATATAAAACCACATTCAAGAGGCAATAGGACATCTGGAGAGGAAAATGCATGCGTATCCAAATCATTGTGTTCTTTCAGACCCAGAAAAATACAATGGAGCTTTAGAAATAACTAAATATAGTAATTTGAGTTCATCTGTAATTAAGGAAGAAAAAAGCATGACTTCCCCCCATCCTTTTAAGAGTCATTGTTCAACGTCACAGCGATATTCAATTATTCCATATAAAGAGCATTTACTTTCTTTTCTGCATTATTATTATATTATCCACTATTTGTATGACTACAGAATGAGTAGTAATACAGGCCCCCAGCTGAGACTGACAGCCCCCCTCTGCTCAGCACTGTGAAGACATATGGCACAAAAGCATCCCCGAGCAGCTTTGTATTAGCACAGATAAGAAAGCCTAGAAGAAAGGGAAGGTTGGTATTTTTATTTCATGGGTGGGGAAACGAAGGCAAATGGAGAAAAAAAGGCCCAAGAACTTTATAATAAATGATTTCACACAAGATTGGCTCAGTCTATCATCTGCGGGCAGGGCTTTGTGGGTTTCATGGACACATTTTCAAGGCTTAAGCAGGAATTTAAAGTACACATCAAACAGTGCTCACCAAAGTACATTTTGGCCACAGATTCCCAGCCAGCCTAGAGAAATCCCCCCCACCCACCCCAAGGCTGTGTGAGCACTGGGTGCTCAGCACCAGCTTTTGACTCTGCTCCCTTAACAAGGACTAGGAATCCAAAGGGTCCCTGGCTCAGGCGCAGGGCCAGGCAGCAGGTGCTGCAAATCCTCCTCTGTCAGTAAAACAAATGAAATAGCAGGAAGCAAAGAGTAAAACCCCAAGCCTACGTATCAGCTGGACCACACGTCTGTATTTTCTGACTGCAGCAATGTTTCAACTGTCACTGCCAAGAGAAGTCCAACATGCACCTTCAAAACATGAATACTCTGTCACATCTGATAATTCCTCTTTTCGACAGACACTTTTATCAGAAAGATTGCGACAAGAAAAAGTACTTTAAAAGGCCAAAGTGACAATGGTGGCAGGAGCTGACACTAGAAAAGCATGTTCATTTAAAAGACCAGTAAAAACACAGAGGTAAAAAAAAAAGTCTCTGCGGCCTTTTCCAAGTTCCAACAGACATGGACACGAAGTCAAACAGAAACTGAGGTATCCATCTCACTGACCAGCTACACCTACTGTCCAGCAGAAGTCCCCAAAGTCAGCATTATCATGTTCTGCCCAGGAGCTCTGCAGCTCTCCACAGCAAAACCCTGCAGCTGCAGGTGCCTCTGCCCAGGGGCAGAGAGCCAGAGCCCAGCCGGACCCACACCGGCCCCCAGGAACAGCGGCCTCGGGGGCAGCAGCAGCAAACCTCAGCTAACAGCTGGACCTGGAGCTGGTACCAGGGTTTAGTGTCCGCTTTGGGGTTTACTTACACAGGGCCTTCACCACAGAATCCCAGCTGGGTCAGGCTGGACGGGACCGCAGAGGGTCACTGGTGCCCCCTCCCTCATCAGGCAGGGCCATCCCAGAGCACAGGGCACAGGATTGTGTCCAGAGGGCTCTGGAATACCCCCGCTGAGGGAGACTCCAGCCCCTCCCTGGGCAGCCTGTTCAGGGCTGGGCAGTGCCCAGGGCAGAAGTTGTGCCTCCTGTGCAGGGGAATTGCTGGGATCGGGCCCTGCCCGTTGCTCTGGTGCCGCTGCTGGGCCCCCGGAGCAGAGCCCGGGCCCTGCTCGGAGCCCTCCCTGCACACAGGGACAGCCAGGCCTGAGGGCCCCTCTCAGCTGGGGCTCCTCTCGAGGCTGAGCAGCCCCAGCTCCCTCAGCCTGTCCTGGGCACGGAGATGCTCCAGGCCCTCCTCATCCTCACAGCGCTCCAGTTTATGGGAGGTCTATAGGGCTCCTAGGTAGGAAGAAAGCAAGGAGCAAATGCTTTCAAGTCCATCTGCCAATGTATTTTTGTATAATTAAAGGTCATGAAGAATAAGGAATCCACATACCACCCACATCTGCTAAAGCACAACACAGACCTTAGCTAAGGTCACCACTTGTTAAACACAGATCAAGTAAATTTGATGAAAATCTGGGGTTTTTAAGCATTTGGGGTACAGAATCTGGTTCTGGCCTCTTACAAGGAGGGCAGTTTCGGTGCAGGTTTGTTAGCACAGGACTCTGTAATTGCCAGCCACCAAGTAACATCCCAGTGCACGAGACCATGAAATGTGTAGTGACAAGCATCTCCTCCTTCTCAAACATCATTGCTGCTACTGTGCAACACAACTACCAAAGCTGTAAGGTTTCTAAGGAAGGAGGCAAAACCACAGAGTGACAGTGGAGCTCATGGGGTTGGTGCCTGCAAACCTCACTGTGGGGAAAGGCTGTGACTCCCCAGCTGGCAATGGCACACACTCAACCCTCAACTACCAGGGAGGGAATTTTCCTTCTCCCCCAGGTGTCAGTCCTAGGAAAACAGCATCAATATTAATAGAAGACAAAAGGATGCAAGAAACCCTGCTGAGTGTACACCACTGGGAGGTACAGAAGCTCACACTGGGAAAACAGGGATAATGAATGGATCTTTGTGAAATCTTTGTATTGTAGCAATTTTCACCCAAGAATCTTAGAATACATTTCAAATCTAGTCCAACCTCAGGCAAAAAAACCCCAAAACAAAAACTTATTGCTGTAGCATTGTTGTATCTACATGAAAGTGAAAAGAAATGTGGAAATGAAGGAAAACATGGAACAATACCCAAAGAATGGGCTCTCTTGGTGTGATAAAATCTAGTGGCTGCAAGCAGAAGTGAGAAAATAAGTTGGGTTATAAATAGGATGCTAATTTTTAACTGTGAGGGTAATTAACCACTAGAACAACTTCCTAAGGACTGCAGTGGTTTCTCAATTACTGGCAATTCAAAGTGAAGACCAGATTTATTTATTTTAAAGATATGCTCAAACAGGAATTAATTACATCAACTCCTGCTTCCCCAGTGCTACAGAAGCTCACTCAAAATGATCCAAATGATCTTTTTTGGCATTCTGCTCTTGGATCAGACTGGACAGCAATCCAGAACAAATGGGGGCACTCCCAAGGAAATGAAATTACAACTGCACTGGTGCTGGCCGGGAGAGACCATCCCTCTTCTCACAAGGGTCAACATCCAAACTAAGCATCAACACAGTGAAAACATTCCTTGGTTAATAATTTATCCACTTGAGGTGCAGTCTTCAAATTCCCCTTTACAGTAACAGACAACAGAAATTAGATGGGGCAGCACCAACTTAAAATTTAATTCTTTTGTAAAAGGCATAGCCATAAAGTACCTTTTAGCATACAAGATACGTATGAGGCTCTTCATCCATTTGGGGGGTGTTTTTCTGGGGCTTTGCTTGATTTCCTCTACCCACACAGAGCTGGTATTCTCTTTCCACATCTCAGCATGCTGTTAACTCATAGACTCCAGTTCACCTTGATACAGTGGAACACAGGGAATTATCAAAGAATTTACATTTTTGGGGGAAAAGAATAACTGGGTAAAAGATGGAGTTCACAAAATGCCCAAACTACGATCATGAGCCCATGCTAGAAATGTCTCCCCTTTCCTCTCCCATCCCTCAGAGGCAGCAGCAGACCCCAGGCTGTCCCTGATGGATTTGGGACAGTAGCTGTGTTTGGCTGTTTTTATTAAGTGATATAGCAACACCACTTTATTATCAGTGCTCAAACAGCAGCAGGACAGACAGCATCCCCAGCTGGCTGACACGCAGTAGCCACACTGCAGACTGCAGAAACCCAAAACTGAAACCTTCAATTCCAGACACTTCTTTCCAGCTCACGTGGTGCTTTTAGAGGCTCTGTAATGGCCCAGTGACTGCTGCCTGTGCAGCACTTCCCTGCCAAGACAGGCAGCAGCTGAAGGGCTCCATGACAACATGCCAAGGCATTCTGTTTGCATTTCCATTGTCACTTGATGTAATAAGTGTTGATCTCAACTCACTAAACATTTGTGTCAATTTGCCACTCGGTTTGGTTTAGTGTTCAAGGCATTTCTGTTGCATTTAAAAATGGCATTAAACTATAAATTAATTAGTTGGTTTACAAACTTAAGGTACATTATTATCCTTCCAGCTCTCTTCTGAACTGCATCCTCACATTTTTTCAGTGATGTACAAGGAACAATTTTTACCATTAAAATGTAACTTTCAGGAGCTCTCAGAGGAAAGCCCATCAGAGCCAGCAGGTGCTGGAGCATTCCAAAGTGCATTATGGACTGTATTTATAGGAGCTGTCTAGCCATTTAATGGGTTCTTGAGTGATTTGCTTAGGTGTTTACTTTTCCTAAAAGCAGTTTATAACCTCTGCTCTTGTCTCTGAAGTCTCTCTTAAATCATTCTGAAAATACACCCCAGGGCAACGAGAGGGAAGGACTGCAGTTGCCCACCTTGGGCTCTGTGCTGTGTTTGCCCTCCGGGGTGTGCAGATCTGCTGTCACAGAAATAGGCCATGGCTGACCTCGATACGGGGCCGTGTAATTCCCAGACGGATTCAGCTCAATAATCCCCAGCGGAGACACTTTCACTCCATTCAGTGGATATGCAGTCCTGTTTCACAAGTCTGGACAGTACAGAAAACCATTCAGCAAAGTCAAGTATTGGCTCTTTGTGCCCAGCCTTCAATAGACGCTTTTCTAACCATGTTTTCTGGATGTGGCACCTTCCCTTCTGGTATCAGCAAGAAGAGTTTGGGGCTGCTCCTCTTGCCACCTCCCTCTTCCTCATCCATTAAGAGTAGGAATCTGGCAATGGCACTGCTGCCTCTGTAATCTATCACCTCGAGGCCCTTTCATATATCAATGTTTGACTGCTTTCTATGTAAAACAGGTCATTAAGTTAATCAGAAATTGACTACTACTACAAACACCTTTTGAATAAGGTCAAATTAAGATAAAAGTCTTTGCTCTTTTCGTCTCTCAGCGACAAAGACTATAACCAGGCTGCTAAACCCACCATTAATGTCAGTGTGCAGATTAAATGTCATTAAAGGCAATTTGTCACTTACATACACACTTATCTCAATCTAATAATTAGCAAAAGGTCAGGCAGATAAACCTGTGTATTTCAATCCACAATAAATTTCAGCTGCAGGAAATGACAAAATAAAAGTTTAACCATATATACGTGTATTTGTGCTTGAAATATATGTGCATAATTAAATCCAGGAGAAAAGAATAATCTCTGTTACAGACCTAACCAGTTTCAGGCCCTACTCTGCTACTCTGCTTAAGCTGTGAGGAAGCCAATTGCATGATCATGGATCGAAGTAATTCCCCAAAGGAGCGAGCAGAGCAGCCCTTGCTCGGGGTGTGAGAGCTGGAGAAATGGGTCACTCACCAGACCCCATAACCAGCACCAGAACTGGCACTCAGGGTAATGCAGCCAAGATGTGAGCTCTGTTGAATAAACCACGGAGAATGAGTTACCTCCTGACCTGCCAGGTGACTCCTTCCCTTGAGGTGTCCAGCACCCTCATTCTGTGTCAGGAGGCAGCTGGAAAGGACATCCAAGGGAGGAAGCAGTTGGGGATAAAGCAAACCCTTTAATTTCTCAGCCTGCCATCTCCACACCTCCCACAAGGCTCAGGTGTGCCTGAGGAGTGCCAACCACAGCTCTGCATGGGCAAGGAGGAGACCAGCATGCCCCAAGCTTGTGCCTCCTTTTCCCCTCGGTTTGCAAGCCAAAATTCCCTGATAAAACTCTACACAACCTGTAGAAAATGGAATTGCCACACCTTGATTTCGGAAATCGTGGCAAATCTCCTTTAAATGGTGCTCTGGCAATGTGGTTGGCTGGTCTGGCTCAGTGAGGAGCAGAAGGGCGGGGCTGAGAGTGGGCAGAGAATTCTGCCCCATCAGTCCCACAGCTCCCCATGGGCACAGCCCTGCTGCAGAGCCTGGCACCTGCAAGTGCTCAAGGTGCCCAGTTCCAGTGTGTGCCAGGCTGGACACGAAACCATGGGATATTCCTTTGTGGAAAAGGATTAACTTCAAATCTCTCAGCACTCAACAGACAAAAACCAAACAACTTCAAAAGTAACACACTCCAAAACTGGTAACGTTACCAGTACCTGAGTCCACACTGCCACTGGATCCCTTCCAGCTTTTCCCGCCCAGGTGTGCAAATTCCTAAGCCCAATCCCTGCTCACAGACCAAGCTCCCACCGAATATTTCAGACTTTCCCAACTCCAGTGACCATTAACAGCACATTTTCAGTTCCTTCCTGTGAGGACACAGCTGTGATATGGATATTAATAACTAAATAACATACAGAGGCAGAGCAATATTTTTCAAAGACATTTTAAATTACTGTGGTCATGTTTTGTTTGTTTTATTTCACATTGGCAGCACTTAAACCATCTTCAGTGTCTAAATAGGTACTTCCTATGGCAGTGCAATGGCAAATTGTCAGCATTCAGCCTCTCCCTCAGCTTCTAAGAGAGCAGGGACAGTTACTTAACTCAGGGTGATGATGTGTTGTTTTAATCATTCATAGCAAAGAAAGATGGTTTCAGGGAATCAGACAATTTACTCAGCTTCTTGTCACAAAAGTACTTCATGATTAATGGAAAGTAGATGTGTGAAACAATAAATTACAGCAAAACAGGATTTTTATGTCTCTTAGCTGGAAAAATTTTTTTGATACCTTATTTAAAAAAAAATAAATCACAGCAAGCATGAGTTTTAAAAGCAATGACAAATTCTTCTCAACACAGGTTTTTAAGGCTTCGTTGGGGATTTTTTTTTTTGTAAAATATTTACTTAGGGATGGGACATAGCCTTTAAGAATAACTCAACCTACTGTTTACAGAGAGAGCTGCTGCTCTGGCTGTCTGATCGTCATCAATCAAGCCCAAAGCCTTGCTGGTGGAAAACTCTGCTCATCCATTATTCAGGTGCTGCACCATACATCCCCAAAAGGTAAACAATTAAAAGAGAAAATACAAAGGATCGTATTTCTGTAGGGGATAGAAAGAATGTCATCTTCAGATTACAAGATAGAATCTGAGGGAGAAAACTGTGAGGAGATGAGTGGAAGAGCTGAGGATAGATCCAAGTCTGACTGCTGGCTAACGAGAGCAGGGAACAGATCCCAGCAACAAACCACATCCGCAGGTGGGCTCTCATCTCAAGTCTTCTTCATGTCCGTATAGAAGATGCTATTCCTATACAGCATCACAGCAAAATACCCCCAAATACTTCTAATGTAGAAGAAAAATGCAGTTTTAAAAGAACCAACTATGAACACAGCTGCTTGAGTGCTGTCTGGTCCCTTTACCTTCAAGCTTTGTCCACGCTGTGGAAAGCAAACCCATCTGTCCCACCTCTTACTGTGAGACAGGGAGACCTCTTTTGGCACCCCAAGAGCTGGCTGGAACAGCTGAAAGCTACAGGAAAAGGTCTGGGGTTTCAAGAGAAGCCAGTGATTTGGGACTTCTCAGGGGTTTGGTACATTTTATTAGAGGATGGACCTCAGCATCAACACTACAAAGCAAACTCCTGAAGAAGGCTGTACTCACAGTCCCCAACAGCCCTTGAAAACTGAGGCTGGAGTATGTTTAAAACCTCCCTGCTTTTCTCCTTATGCAAGTGCATTAGCTGTCACCAGCTGTACAAACTGACCTGCAGGAGACTGATCTGAGGAAGCACGAGTAATTTTTATCTGGTGTTTGGTTTTCAAGATCATCTGTGGGCTGGAGGTTCTGCCACTGGGATCTCAGTGGCCTAAAATACTCCTCTTGGTGGGGAGTGTGTGCATGTATCAGTGTCCCCTCTATGCCCAAACACGTCTCTGCCAGAGATGCTTACACGCTCTGCTAATGTAAGGAAGAAAAGGAAGCGTGTGTAGCCTACAGGATTACAAGGAAAAGATTAATCCTTGGGCCTGAGGTCCAAAACATGCACCCCAAAGCCACAGAAGAGCTGTGAGTGGAGGTGGATCCAGGCTCATTTCACAGCCCTCAATAATGAACTGTTCTATCTCAGCACAGAAAGGAGGAGGCAGTGTCCTGACTGACACTGACATTATAATTTGCTCACCACAGGTTCATATCCAAAAAGTATGAACTTTTTTCCCCTTTTCTAAGCATTGGAAGAACATGAAGGTCAGGCTGAAGCAGCTTTGCCTCTGCTCCACTCATACTGCTCTGCCTGAGAGTCCCAGTGCCTTGGGAAGGTCAGGAGTCTGCGAGAACAATGTGCTACCCCACAGCTGTGGTCAGGACTGCTATGTTTAAAGGTTACAGTGATTAAGCACTGTGATTAATTTAGTCTCAGCAGAATCAATTCCACTCAACTACTAATCTAATTTACATCCTGGAGAGGACTCTGCTCTTCCCTGGTCGGCGTGGTTTTGAATTTAGATTCTTTTTTCCCTAAGAAATATGTTTTGAGGGATCACACTGCAATTAGCAAATGTTTTGACAAAGCTAATGGGAGAGTTCTGTCTCTGTGTCACTGCTTCTCATCATCTGCCCTTTCATAAACCACAGTCAGTTCCCAAACCTCCTGAGTGTGGATCTGGATTAAAGGATCACCTACAGAGGAGCATGTTGGGCATTGCTACCCCACTGTAACTGCACTATGGCAGGGAAACTAACACCCATAACTTTGTTCAAAATGCCTGGACAGCATCAAAAGCAGCACAGAAGCAGGCCAAGGTGGGGATTCTCCCCCTCTATCCTACAGGTGTGAGACCCCACCTGAATCCCTGTGTCCAGCTCTGGTGTCCTCCGCATAAGAAGGACGTGGAGTTGCTGGAGTGAGTCCAGAGGAGGCCACAAAGATGCTCCAAGGGCTGGAGCCCCTCTGCTGTAAAGGAAAGGCTGAAAGAGGTGGGATTGAGCCTGGAGATTGAGAAGGCTCTGGGGAGACCTTAGAGCTGCTTCCAGTGCCTGAAGGGCAGAGCTGGAGAGGGACTTGGGACAAAGGATGGAGTGCCAGGACAAGGGGGAATGGCTTCCCACTGCCAGAGGGCAGAGTGAGATGGGATATTGGGAGGGATTTCCTCCCGGTGAGGGGGGGGAGGCCCTGGCACAGGGTGCCCAGAGCAGCTGGGGCTGCCCCTGGATCCCTGGCAGCGTCCAAGGCCAGGTTGGATGGGGCTTGGAGCAGCCTGGGACAGTGGGAGGTGTCCCTGCCCATGGCAGGGGTGGAACCAGATGGGATTTAAAATCATTTCCAACCCAAACCAGTCTGGGATTTTTCCCCAGCTGAACAGGATCCCTCAGGAAAGATTATTCCTAAAAATCAGGATACGTTTGTCAGACTCAGAAAAGCAATGAAGATTACACAGGGGGTGTAAAAGCAGCAAATGCAGGACAAGTGTATTTGTGATGGGTCTACTAAAGCAGGATTCTGGTAGCCACAGAGAGGAAGAAGGGATACACAGTGAATTCCCACTGAAAACAAACCATGGGACTCTACATGTCAGTATGTATTGAGTAATAGGCAAATTATATCATTATATTCTGAAAAATCACAGCATAAGTTAGAGGTGAGTGCAAGACCCAACTTAATGCCACTCAGCCAGACATTTAAGCTGAAGGATCTACAGCTCTCAGGACTGGCAGGGACACGTGATCTTGAGAGAAGCCCCATTCAGGAGACAATACAAAGAAATTACTTTAACAGCTATTTTTTGGTCAGTGTATGACTGTAAGTCACTGGAACATGCATGCCTACTAATTTCTAATTTTCTTTCTGAATACTCATTTCCAAAATTTATCAAGAACTTCACTTCTTTAGGGAAGCATGGTAATGGCTGAAAATCACATGAGCATCTCCTCTGAGCTGACCAAAGGGAGAAAACAATTGCTCCCTAAACCTACAATGGATTTGCTCCATAGCAATTGATATAACATTAGGATACCTGCAGCCAGTGCAACCTGAACCCTCACAGAACAGCCCTGCTGAGCCATCTTTACTGTTACCTCCTTCACCTTCCTGCAGAAATACCTTAAATTATGGATACATCACAGGAATCCGATCCGCAGCGCCCCCGGCACATCCTGATCCACATCATGTCCATCTCCCTTTCAGCCCAAGTGCTCCTGTGTTTTGTCAATACCAGCCTAGTACAGCTTCAAATATTTAGCTTAACTTGATCTTCTGAGCTGCAGGAGAGAAAAGCCAGAGTCTCCTAACACCATTTGTTGAACAAACAATTGATCCCAGCAGAGGATGGCGGCGGCTGCTCTGCCCCTGGGCCGCCCGCGTTCGGAGCCGTGGCAGATGCCAGCGGTGACAGCTCCGTCACTTGGCAGGCGAGGCTGCGGCAGGGGTGACAGCTCCTCTGATTCCTTCATCAACCGATGTGACTGAGTGACCTTTTCCAGTCTTAGCAGCTGCCTCCCTTCTTTATTCAATCATGGCAGAAAATAAGTCCCTTTGGGGAAATCCTGCCCTTTCCGTAATTTTAAATGACCGCGATTGTCATTAGGCCTTGTTTGCTAAATACGCTCATGAGTGGTGGCGGAGTCCTCGGCGAGAGCACGTGGCTGGTGTGCGTGCAGGATGGGAGAGCTGCATGCTCCCTGGAAAGGCTTCGGATTGCTCAGGAATTCCTTGTCAATATTTCACCTACACTTGAGGGGGTTTCCACAACCGCTGTGAGAGACCCTGGGTCGGGGAGGTACCCGCTCACCTCTGGGTTTTCAGCAAGAAGGAACAAAGTGTAGCAATGTGAAAAAATGGAATATGTTCATGCAGCTCCACAGACACAGTCTGTTCTTCATGGTGGGAAAAGAGAAATGCCCTTAATTAATAACAGTGACAGAGTAAGGGGGTTTCAAGTAGCTTTGCCATGAGCCTGCTTTGCATCCCTGCTCATTTATCAGGCTTGCTGTAGCTGCAGGCATGGGGAGATTGCCATGGCCCTCATTGCACCCCAGCCATTAGGGAAGGCAAGTAAAATAAAAAAAAATAATAAACAAAAGTTCCACACAATGAGCAGTCGGTGTGGAATTGCAGTAAGTCTGCTCTGGCTCAGCCTCTGTCTGCTTCATGCCTGCTTTCTGCATAAAATTGAGCAATTGAGTCTTACCAGCACAAATGCTTCAGGAAAGTGAATTTCAAAGTTGCTCCCAGTATTAAAAGAATCATTATTTATGTCTTCACAGAATTACTTTTGCTGAGAAATCACATCTACACAACTAATCATAGCACAGATTTATTTTTGGCACAAGGACTGCCTGTCTTTAGGTATTACCCTGGCTCCCTCTGTGGCACTACGTGAGCCCCTTCCACCCACAATAAATTGCAAAAAGCTTCCTCGGGGCTGTCTCATATGCTGTGCCTGTATAATGCCTGCACAATCACAGAGCTGTCCTACATGACAGCACATCCAACATGAAAAGTGAAATTTTAATATTTGTGACAAACTCACAGATTAAAAAAGAATTATTTACAAGACAGAAAGTCCAAGCAACAAAGAGGAAATTGCCATCCCTCTGTATATACTCAAGCTAAGGGGAAAAACACAGGATAAAATTACTCAATGTATTATTCCTGTAAATCATTTACTGCACTCTAGCAGAGAAAACTCTGTTCAGGTAGTGTGGGACAGGGAAGGCAATTGCAGGGCCACAGGAGTAAGAGTTGCAGAGAGAGAGAGAAGAGCCAGAGGAATGTGCAGTGCTCGGGCTCTGCCCTGCCCAAAGCAGACTCAGTCATTACTCTGAATGCCACAGTTCCAGGTGCCCCAAGGAATTCAATCTACTCTCTGCTGAAAGCTGGTTTCCCAAAAGCATGATCTGTGTTATCTCCTGTAGCCAATAAATGCATTTCCTTTTGTGCATTTGACACGATAATAGCAAATGGTGCCCAGTGCCTTCCCAGGCTGGGCTGGGTTTGGCTTTAAGCTGCTTCAGGGTCATTCCTGCCTCAGCTACAGAATTCTGTGAGCCATCAGGCTTACAGGGTAAGAGATTGAAGCTGCAGTGGCCCAAATGAGAGGGAAAGAAGAGAGGAGAACGTTTCTCAGAAAAGCAGCCGAGAATCTCCCAGTACGAAGAGTTGATGGTGCTCAGTGCTGCCGGAACCTTTGCTGCACCTTGCCATTATTGAGGGATTACAGGACCTTCTGTACAGCTGCTGAGCCTGCCAAGGCCCACGAATGCTAACCAAAATCCCACACAAGCTGCTAAAATCTTCAGGGGGTTTTACAAGACAAATTTCAATAATCCTTTTAAGTGCTTCTTTAGAATCGAGCACGAATTTGCCAAATCCAGGGTAGCTTATTCTTCTTAAATTCATAACACAACTAACCAGTGCTATGTGCCTTACAAGAAACTCTGAGTGCTCCCCTGAATAAATGCTCCAGAATTTTAATATTCCCTAACTACTTGATAGAAGAAACTGGGCTGGAAATCTTCGGATTGAAGACAGCATGAACGGTACCGTATTTCCCGACTTTGATCAAACAGAAAAAACAAGGATATTGATGAACAAGGATTACACTCAAATTCAGTGTTCCCACCTCTTCAAGGATACCATTAGCAATGATTAACTTTGCAGACCACAAAAGTCCAGAAATAACAGAAAGCAGTTATCCGTGAGGTGAATATTTTTTTCTCTAAATCTGTTTCGAATTAATAAATGCAAGAGTAGGGGAAAAAGGAAAATATTGTTTCATCAGGCACCAGGAGGAATTCTGAACAGATGAAGGAGAGTGAAGAAGAGCAGAGACCTAGAAAAATAAGGTGGAACAAAAAGGGAGGCAAAGGAAAAAAAAAAAAAAAGGAAAATTAGTTGATGGAATTAAATTTCGTTACACTAAAGGAGGAAGTTAAAAGAAAGTCATCCAAACCTCTTAGTCACTCCTGCAACTCTCCCACCCACATCTGCTTGACAAAGTATTTAGAGTCACATTGCACCTCCTTGGACACTGGGGAATAAATGTTCCCCTACACTCCAGACCTCAGAGCACATAACTCTGTGAGCCCTCCCTACTTACAGCTGATCCTCCTTGTCCCTGCTGCCAGCACACACAAAAACACACATACCCCACACAAACAAACACAAACACGCAAAAATAAACACACAAACACAAGTGCCTTTGATAGAGAATAAAGCAAACAGGCCAAACCCTTGAAGTCAAGTGCAGAATAACTTACAGCACAGGTCCATATTTCTTTGAGACTGAAGTTTGATTTAGGGTGGTGGTACAGGCCCTAATCTAGACATTGAGTCCCTAACAGGGAGATCTTGACCCTCCACATGCAGGAATCCTACATTTGCCCAAAGTGAATTTTTTGTTTTCCATTTGATCTCTGGACACAGGTTGTCCAGGTCACTATTTTCATCCTGCCTGTCCCTACAGAAACAGCTGGGATTGGAGTCTGCCTCTCCTATCGTATTTCCAACACAGGTGAAAGAAGCAGAAAAGATGGATTGGATCACAAGAAAAAAAAAATTCCAAAAAACAAACATAAAGAGGGAGCCCTGTAGGTCCCCTTAAGAAGCCAACCACAGTTGTGGTCCAGAGGTGGGAAGCAAAGGGGTTGTTTCAGAGTGCTCCTGCTCTGAGCTTTCCAGTAACATCATGAACCCGATCCTGCAGGGTTCACAAAGCTCTGATTTTCCTGCTGACAGCTGGAGACTGCAGCATGGGCAGCTGAGCTGAGAAAATGTGCTCTAGAAGGTCTCCAAGACAGGGAGAAAGAGAAAATAAACAGTGAGCCCCATGGTGTCACTTTTATAGTCACTTCTGTGACAGCAGCCATGCTTTCATACATGGCACTCAGTAAACAATTCAGAGCAAATGTTTTTTTGGCTGTGGGAAGAGGATGCTCTTTTCAGCACAGACAAACACAATGCAAAGGCAAACAAAGAACAGAAAACAGGATGGGTCACTACTACCTATCTTCTTCCAATTACACTTACTACTCTGAAGGTGACAGAACCAATAAATGTGCAGCACAGTGCCAATAAAAAAAAAAACCACATATTCACTCTGCAACAGTATTTTCTGAGAGAAATACAAAAACATCCAAAGCACCATTAAATAAACACCACTCATTAGAAAAATGGGCTCAACCCTACAAATCACAGATCTCATCATCAAAAGGACATTGCCATTGTATCTTTAATATTAATTATGCATATTGATACCTGAAAAACTAGACTTTTAGGATTTAATTTCCAATTTAAAATGAATTTTGATGCATTATTCCCTTGTCAAAAAAGTTTCTGTGGTGCTCTGCAACAAAGGAAAAAACTTTTGATCCCTGACTCAGACTGGTGAAAATCATAGAATGGTTTGGGTTCAAAAGGACCTTAAACCCCATCCCATTCCACTCCTTGCCATGGGCAGGGACCCCTTCCACTGTCCCAGGCTGCTCCAAGCCCCAGTGTCCAGCCTGGCCTTGGGCACTGCCAGGGATCCAGGGGCAGCCACAGCTGCTCTGGGCCCCCTGTGCCAGGGCCTCCCCACCCTTCCAGGGAACAATTCCTTCCAATATCCCATCTAACCCTGCCCTCTGGCAGTGGGAAGCCATTCCTCCTTTTTCTTGACACTCCAGGCTTCTGTAAATTGTCTCTCTCCATCTTTCCTGTAAGTTTCCTTCAGGTCCTGGAAAGCCACAACCAGGTCTCCCCGAAGCCTCTCTTCTCCAGGCTGGACAATCCCAGCTCTCCCAGCCTTTCCCTACTGCAGAGCTGCTCCACTCTTCTGGTACCTTGCTCCTCTGGACTCTCTCCAGCAGCTCCAGGTCCTCCCTGTGCTGGGCCTAAGGCTGGGGCAGCTCTGCAGGTGGGGTCTCACCTGAGCACAGGGGCACAGGGGCAGAATCCCCAACCTTAAATGGACTGGAACACACCTGCACCAGCTACTGGTGTAGGCACCCCATCTCTCACCCCCCACCCAGGCCCATTCCAGCAGCTTGGCTGCTCAGGATTCATAAATTTTATCATTTCTTCCCACCTTTGACATGGCTTTATTTGCAGCGTGCTCACAGTTTAACTCTGAGCAAAGTTTGCTGTACAAAAGAAACCCCACAAGGGGCTCATCTTCAATTTTCCTCTCCCAGATGAAGCCAGACTGCTTTGCCATCCGTGGGGAAGGCAGGGATGTGGTGTTATCTGCTCGTCTGCAGCTTCAAGACCTCCAGGTATGTCCAGCAAGCCTCAAAAGCTTTCAATCTTTGGCAATGCAGAAGCATCAGAAGGGCCACATTCCACCACTGCAAAGCCGGTGGAAATCAAAGGGAACAAAGTAATTACAAGTGTTAAGTACAGCCATTTTCGAGATACAAGAAGTCACTTCCATTCCTTTCCACTTGTAGCTGCGTTGGAATTATTTGTAACAGTCCAGGTTTGTATTTCAGGAATACAAAACAAAAATGTATTTCTGTGCTACACTACCACATTGGAAGGGGACAAAAACTCCTCTAATTACTATAAAGCTGCATCAAATTCACACAAACAGAGGAATCCTACAAAATCGCAGCCGATATTCTGGAATCCCTCACACAGGAATACAGAAGGCTTCTGGAAACATTTGTAACTGCAGCTCCACAGTGTATTTTCAAAGCATGTCAGAACACAAGAGGAGGATTAAGTTCCTCACACTGCCACCTCCTCCTCCTTCTTGCAGGGATGACACTGCTAACAGGATAAAGTGAGTGACAGGGTTATATGATCATTACATAAAGGTAGTACACATGCAAAATCCTCAGAACATGGAAAAAAAAATTATCAAAGAGGTTGCACCATCTGTCTGTGGAGAAAAAAACAACAGCTGGTGCAAGGAGCCGCAAGATGCCAGCCTTGCGAGTGACAAGATGGGAAATGACAGGAAACAGCTTTTCACTCTTCTAACAGCAAAAGAAACGTACAGCCTGTGTTCTCGTGTTTGAAAACCTCCAGATGCTGCCCTCTTCTCACATTTCCATATCTTTGTTCATGCAACATCTGAAAGCTTTTCTATTTTTACAGAGGGAGGGGAAGAAAGCACAAAGCCATCAAATGTGTATATATATTTTTTTCCTTGCGAGAGGATGTTGAATGAATTTTAATCATGATCATGGGAAAAAAGAAAAAGAAAAATCAGCAGTATTTGATGCGAGAAACCTTTGAAATTTTCTCCTCCTCAGAAGGAATTGCAATGTTTGGCCTTTATAAAGGGTTGTGTATGACAAATATTAGCTTGTTCTGAGACTGATTAGGCCTTTAGATTGATTCAGGACAATGCTACGGGTCACCATAAATCAGAAAATCATGGAATGCCAGAATAAGGTCCCTTCCAACCCAAACCAAAGATCATCTGGTTCCAACCCCCTGCCATGGGCCTTCCCCCAGACAAATATTTTGTGACAGCAGCAGGCGCCGCTTGCACAGGTAACACATCCCTTGTGCCAGGGGTTCCAAACACCCCGGGCCCTTGACGTGGCCCTGGGCTCAACGTCCCAACCCTCCCTGTCTGTGCAAAATGTTTTGCCAAGGTGTTTGCCAGCACCAAGCCGTGTGTCCAAGGAAGAGACACCACCGAACACCATTCCACAGCATCCACGGGGGCCCGGGGGCTCCGAGGGCTGGGGCCGAGTGATGGGTCCTGGGAGGAGTCTGTCAAAGCTGACCTCGTGTGACCCCACAAACCCAATGTTATTTACAACTGGTACACACTTTACAATAGAAAACACACTGAAAAGTAAGTGCCCCATGAAGGAACGCTTGCCATGGTGTGTAACCTGAGGGTAGAGGCAGTGTGGGGTCCTTGCCACAAGGCAGGACGGGGCACGGTGCTCCCAGCACAAGGCTCAGGGAAAGCTCAGTTTGAGGACAATGCTGATCTGCGGATCAGGGGATGGATCTGGGCAGCCTGAGACTGATGATTTCTACCTCCCCAGACAGATTAGTCCTTGGCTCATCCAAGTGTTTTGCAGCAGGGAGATAAACTAAGATTATTCACTCCAGACAGAAGTGAGCAAAAGGAAAGGTATCTACCACAGCAAAGCAATATTCCAGTGCCAGATCCCAGCAGGAATCACAGCTTCACCTTAACAGCTGCCCTGCAGGACCACTCAGTGTCTAACTCTGGGGTTCACCTTTCACCCTTCATCAACAGAACGCTGCCTTCCTGGGCTTTTTTTTTCTCTACCCTGATAGAAATCAGAGATCCCTGCTGAGATTTTTGGTTATTGCATGCCAAAAAGGCTCTGTTAGAGTCCGGACTAAGACAGCAGTGCACAGATAACTGAGATAATAGCCCAGTAGCTGGTGGAAAATCCAGGTGGAGCAGGTTCAAGATCCTGCTCCAGGTCAGACAGGATGGGTATGGAGGAAGCAGAGAACCAGCCCTATTTTCCTTATCTTCTAAAAAACCTTTCAAACCCTTGAGTTTTTCCCAGCTAATCTTTCTCACAGCAACAGTAGGGTTTTTGAGCCATGAGCAAGGTTCTCAAAAGCCATCATGGCATGGCACCAGCCCATGCAGAGCAAGTGGGAGCATAAAAAATCACTTTAAGCATCATCAAGCTTAGAGACAATTTACAAGGTGCTGTTTATTTCTACCTTTGATTCTCTACATGGTCTCTACAGATCAGAGTACTTAGAAAACATAATTATTTTAATTAGGAGTAATTCAATTAGAATATCTCATTGCCAATAACATTGCTAATAAGAAATGAACACACTTGACTTTTTTTTTTTTTTTTAATCTTACCTTTGGGGACTATCTGAACACTTTCCCAGATGTGGAAATACTGCTTTGATGTTGCATGTCTAATTCTTTCCTCCTGTAGGGTCTGATTCAGTTTATGTTTAAGTCAACTCAAGTCTTTCCTCTGTTTCCAGAGGGCACAGGACTGTGCTTTCCCACCCTGCTTTATGCCAGGAGGGATATGAGCTGTAACTCCCACGCAGGAGAGAAGCAAAATGAGCACCTCTATGAAAATGGTGATGCCAAATAGGTCTGGTGAAGTAAGCACATCAGTAAAAGGGTAAAAACCACCCCCTGGAGATCCCTTGCTGATGGGTGTTTGACAATACTTCAGGAATGTGCTTTAGGCCTCTTCATTGAGTCCATCACAGTGAGTGACAAGAGTAATTACAGTATTTTGCTCTAACAGCACAAGCCAGGCCAATTTGGGAACATGCATTCTGTAGTATCAAACCCAGTGCACAATGTTTGCTCAAACAGAGTCCCTGGAAGTGCTGCAGCACTGCTGGAGTCACGGGACAGCTGCCAGTGGTTTCCAGCTGTAACCAGAGCTGGTTTATCCCCAAGGAGATGGGCGCCCTTGAGTCAGGGAGCTTGTCTGCACCTCTCACTGGGGTACTCTGGCTGTTCTGGCAATCAGGAACCACCATCCCAGCACTCAGGCCACCTCCCCGTGACACAGATCAGCCCGGGTGCACATCCAGTTTGTGCTGTGGGGGACGGGAATGGCTGGGACATCCTTCCCAGTGCTCATCCTGCAGCCACCCGAGGCAGCCAGAGGCTGGTGTGAATTACAGCCACTGGGAACCAGCTCCGGAAGCAGCAGCCTAAGATCTGTGCTCACATTTGTACGCCCTTAACACCAACAGAAGCCACACAGATGGAGAATATTTTACTACTTCTAATCATTTTCTCTGTGATCCAGCCAGAAGGGCTCTGAGAAACTTGCCTTGGCAAGCAGGGCTCAGTTGAGCTGTGGACAATTAGCTGCTTTACCCAGTTCATGCTCATCCTCTTAACCAGCAGCCAAAGAATATTTTAATGCTGATCTGTCTCAGCCGTAGTTGTGACACTCTCCCAGCACAGTACAGCTTGTTTTAGATTGTATTGAACAATAAAGGATCCTGTTATCCAAGGGTGGTACTTGAAAGCCTATCTGCAAGAACAGATCTCGTTATTTTAATTAAAAGCTTCCACTTATTATTTTCTGAGCTAACAAATATGGCCATAGTTGTAATTATGGAATCACCAAATATAGTCTCAAGATCTTGTTAATAATGATATCCTTTTTAAAATCTCATAATCTTAAAAAAATGTTGTAATTAAGTCACCAAGCAACTATATTTGTCTCCATGAAATAAAGCCAAATCTACAGATAATTGCAAATAACTCATTTCCCAGTGGATTAATTTTTTTTGTATGCCAATTAGGCTCACAAATCTCAAGCTGTCACCTTCATCTCCAGACATGCAGCCGGCTGAGAGCTAAAAACAAAACAGCCCAAGTGCCTCTTGTTCCCTCAGTAAGAAAGAAAATGAAGTTAGCAACAAACCTTTGTAGATGTCAACCCCCTGAGAGCAGAAAAGGAGGAAAAAATAATCCTTGGATGTAGGACAAGTAAAACACTTTGTCTAGCTTTTGGGAAGTGTTCTGGGAAAGCTCCTGAGAGACTTCTGTGGTTGCAGTTTTGGGGTAACAGCTGCCTCGAGACTCAAACCCACACATGACCCACCATTCCCAGCCATGCATGGTTTTCTCTGCAATGGCCCAAGTCCTGGCAGCCCTTTTTGAACGTGAGCCAGACACGGGCACCCTGCTCATCCCGTGGCACCAGAGGGCTCATGGAAATGGTGACTTGGCACAGGCAGGGCTGGCAGGAGCCACAGCTGGAGCTGCTGCTGCCCTCACCTCTGCCAGGCAGGCTTTGTGGGAGGCCCCAGGGGCAAAGCTGCTGTGCCCCATCCTCAGGCACCTGCACAGCACCTCCTGCAGTCCCCTCACTGTCACCTCTGTTCTGCCACAGTGTCCACTGAACGTGGTGCTGGGAGCTGCTGACAGCTGCTCAGGGAATATTCCGGAGCAGCCACAAACAACCCTTTCTTCAGAACAGGTTGGCAAGACCACGCAATTGTCCCAATCAAATCAATAACCAGCTTTGCAGCCTAAAAAATTCAGAAGGGTTTTGCAGCTCCTACTTAGGTGCAAGGGAGTCCCTTTGCCTGCCCTGCTGAACCTCCTGCAGTCAGACATGCAACCTGCCCCAAGAGCTCAACAACAGCAAAGGTAACTGCCCAGAAGCACAAACTCAGGCTGAGAGGTTACACACTCACAGAAAAGGGGAACAGCTCTGTGACAAGTCTCTCTTTCAAAAAACAATGACACACAATTCACAAAACTTGAAATTGAAGCATCAAGATGTGAGCTGGTGGCCCAAGCTGAACATCCCTTAAACATCTGCTCTTTGGTCCAGTGTCTTCTCCTGGACAGGTGGCCCAAAGCCTTGAAGCTCCTGAGGTGAGTGTCTGGGAAGCCTGGGCTGATGGGCCCCAGGGGACACAGAGGTTCCTTTGACTCACTGTGTCCTTCTCTGGAGGGGAGATTGACTGCATCCTCCCAAAATTCCCATGATCGACAAGTACCCAAAGCGTTCCCCATCAACACTATCCTTGTTCCCATCCTCAAGTCACCCAAGATTCCCTTCAGCCCATGTAGCTTAATTCTTTTCCCACTCCTTTCAAAAAATCCCTGACTTCACTCCTGCAGGGGAAGGGCACGCCAGGTTAGCTGGACCTCTGCCACCTGCACTGCTCCTATATCTCCAACATCCAACTTTTCCATCCTTGTCACTGTTCAACCCCTCCTTTACCTGCCCAGCTGGATGAGGACCTCACCATGGACACACCTCTATAAATATTGCTGTGATTGTGGCCCTGCATTTGGTTAGGAAGGGGAAGAGGCCAATTCTTGGCAAGATCTGCACCTGAAGGACTTAAAGATTGCACAGAAAGAAAAAATAAATCCTGTGGAAAGTAAAATTGCCAAGATGGGGTATCTATACCCATAACCAAGGTTTCAGAAATGCTGATTAATCCCTGCAGCCATAAAGCATTGGAGGTACATCTCTGTCACATTTCTGAAACCTTGGCCACAAAGTACCTTTGTAAAGATGCAAACAACAGTCTGAAAAGCACATTCTTCCCTTTGTCAGCACTGCTGTAGGACAAAAAAAAACCAACCACAAAGTGTTTGTAACAAAACACACTGATAGTCAGGTAGATACTTCATTTTTTCCCTTCCTGAATTTAACAAAAGCCTGGATCTACCACTCAAATTAAACACTGTGCAGTAAAGCATAAAGTCTGCATTCAACAAGTTTAATTACTGTGTAAATGAAAGAAATTATTATTCATTCATGACATTTATTTCAGTTCCAGTGCTAGCTGCCTTTATAAAACTGGGATTGGGGGTGCAGGGGGAGGAGGAGGCTGGGTGCATAATTACTACTATATTTCTTTGCCAAACATTAGTGAACTTAAACAAAAAGTGCTTGTTTTCGTTGAGAGGAAAAAGCATGTGAGCCATCAATGATGAATCTTAAGGACGCCCACAGCCTTGACACGGTGCCAGGCTTTGCTAGGTACACCGGCGTTTGGGAGGCTGATAACAGAGAGCTCATTGAAGGCAAAGCCCAGATCAGGACCCTGGTGGGTCAAAAGCCACCCAAATGATGGGAACAATCCAAGGCAGCAGCCCCTGGGCAGTAACAGGAGCCACTGTGGGACATGAAAGATAAACTGGCAGCTGATGCTATCGGGGCCTATCCAACAATGCATCTTTTCTAATGGATTTTCACAGGGCTTAAACTTCAAACAAAGGAAAGGGAAAATAAAACCTTCTAAGCTGCTTCAGACCAGGCATTTTTGAAAGTCTGAAGAAGGCGAGGGAGAGGCTGCAGAAGGATTCCCTCCTTACACGACGCCATAAACCTGACACACTTATTCTGCCTCATCCTGCACATTGTGCTGATCCCAGGGGAAGAGCTGTTACCTGCTCTGATCCACCCAAAACACCTGAGCTTTCCAGAGAGCGCTGTGAACAAATCCTAGTGACTAATCAAAACAGATCTTCCAAAAATATGATTTTCCTGGGAGAAGCAATTCTTTCACTTTGCTAGCCCTCCAACTACCAGCATTTAATCACTGCACTACAGGAGAGATTAAGCTCTGGCAGAAGTGGCCTCAGTTTACTTCAAGGAAGGAAAAGAAAAAAAACTAAAGAAAAAAAATCAACACTAGGCCACACAAGTTGTATGTAAGAAATTACAGTTGATGTATTTAGATAAGTGGAAGGAGCAGGGATGATCCTGAAGGTCAGCCTAAGCAGGGGAATGACTGCAGTGATGTTTCACATCCACATTTAGACATTCCACTTCTCCTGCTGTGCTAGCCAGAAAATACATCCTTTTTAAGAGGAGCTGTACAGAACTGCCATGGCTGCCTACCCCAGCCAAGGCTGTGGAGGGATCCTCTGAAAACCCAGGAAGTGTGTGCACTCAGCTGGGGGAACAAACATGACTAATTTTTTGCATTTCAGAGTAATACATGTCAGAGTCAGCTCTGATCTCATTCCCAATTCAAAATGAGTCGCTCTGAAGTTTGTTCCCAATTCCTTGCTGAACCTAATCAAGCCAAATGGAACAAGCCCTAATCCAAGCAGAATTCAATGAACTGCACCCATTAAGAAGGCTATTAAAGCTTGTTCTCAGGGTTTAAACCAGGAGAAGATTTAAGGTGGAGAAGAGATTATCCCACATCTGCCTCCCATGACCTCCCTCTGTTGGCACCAGCACTGCCGCTGGCAGAGGGAGCAGATGCCAGAAGGGTGGATTTGAGACACTGACCTATTCTCCCATGTCCTACATGCCACTCACATCACAGCTAATTCTTCTGCCTGCAGACTGCATCAGTATCCCCTCAAATGCTTGATTCTCTGGAAACTTCAGGCTCAGAGCTCTCAAAGCTGCTGTTTTGGTTCGAGCAGGCTGCCCCTGCCATCGGTCTGGAGCAGCCACAGCACGGCCACTGCTGCAGCTTGATCCTCCCTCCTGATTAGAGCAGGGGTTTGCAGACACAAAGCACTATCTCCTGCCAAAACCCAATTACTGCTGCACCCCAACAACCACAGTGATAACAGGGAAGGTAATTACACCCAGAAATAGGTTACACACCAAAGCCAAGTACTCTGGCCAAGCCTGCACAATAGTATCTGCATTTACTTTTTCACCATGGCTTAAAATAATTGCTAAATTTATGCCATTAGTAACAGGAGACCAACAGCCATGCCATCTTTGGGCTTTTCAGCATCACTGAGAGCCGAGGAACAGATGGGGCAGCATTCCTTACAATGTCCATCAGCACATTTCCCCACGGTGAGTGACCTCTGGCTGGGGATGGCTGGTCCCTGTGCTGGATGGAAACATCAGCTGTTCACAGGGCAAGGGAGGCTGGGGTTGGTGTTCTGGGGGAGGTGAGGAGGCAAATCCACTGCCCCAAGAGCTGAGGAGTGACTGCAACACGGAGCAGCAGCCGAGGGAAGAGAAGCAGCCCATCATAGACACATCACCAGAGTCATTTCCAAGCAGCCCCTGCTGCTCACCCTCCTCCTGGGTCCCTGTGCAGGAGCTGCAGGACTCCAGGCAGCTCCTCAAGGAAAGCACTTCCGTGCACACTGCACACCCGTGCATGGAATGGCTTTGCCAGGGCCACTGATGACACCCTCATCTCAGCCAGTCAGGAGCTTTCACTTGACTACAGAAAGGAGCAGAAATGGGGCAAGGGATCCTTTCTGCCCACCTGCCATGTGAAGCACTAACTTCAACATCATTTAACAGTAAAATGGACAAGACAAATTTGTTGCACTGATAGTAACAGAGTGATATTTTTTTATATTACTATTTTTTGCCTAGTAGCCTTGAGTTCCTGTGCTGAGTGATGCAGGATCCCCCCTGACCACAGAGACTTTACCAGAGAGGGCACCAGCATTCCCCTGCAAAAGGGGGCGAGTGCTCAGTGCACATTCCATGGGAAGAGGAAACTCCCATTCCATGAGAGGGGAAACAGGCGCTCACAGGCAGTGGCCAAGCAGCCTGGAAAGCACACTCAGGCTGTTATTAGGCATTTCCACAGCCAGCTCAGATGCATGAACAATTCATATAAGGCAACACCAAAAATAAAAGCTAATTACTTTAGGCTTATGATAAGAGAGATCTTTTTCTACAGACAGCTTTGCAAGGTCACCTTCCTTGCTTTAGTCTCTCTCTTTTTTCATTTTTTCTTTTTTTTTTTAAACAAATGACACTGAACTGCTTTCAAAGCTTATCTAATTCCACCTCAGGGCAGGAAGGGGTTAAGACCTTAAAAAAATACATAGAGATTAATAGAAAGCCAGGCTGGAAGAGCAATGGTTTTAAAAAGAAACGGGGAAAAAAAAAAAAAGGAAAAAAAAAAAGAGTGTTTTCTTACAGTCAAAACAGAACCACAACCCCAGAGTTTAAGGTCACTTCCTCTCCTCGCAGCGCTGGGAGCGAGGCTGTCAATCAGCACGGCGTGCTGGTACCGTCCCTCTCTCCGAGGACAGAGTGGCACAGCACAAGAGTAACATTTACCCGCTGGGAAAGGGGGATGGAGGACACAGCTTTCAATTGATTGCAAAGGTCCTTTGGGAAAGATGGAGCCTCTGGTTTATTAGCACTGACATTCAGCTCTCAGAGCAGCAGGCTGATACCTATTTAATTTAATGCCATTTTCCAGCAGGGAAATCTGTTTGTCAGGCTCTTGCCAGCACCAACCCACTCGCAGAGCTCCTGCCCTGCCTGGTGGGACAGCACACCTCCAGCACATGGCCTCAGCTGCAGGAATGTGTTCACCTCCAGCAGGGAAGGAGGGCATTGTGCTCCAGACTGTCTGCTCCTGAGTTTGCTTAAGTGTTGATCTAGAGAGGAGAAAAATAACAACACAACCACCTTTGTGTTTCTTTTGAGAGGAGAGTCTGCTGTGGACAGACACAACCCTGTGTGCCCAGGTGCAAGTCCCTCAGGCTTTTAAACTGGTGGTCTTACATGCAAAAGGATGTATTGAATTCATTTTAGAAATAGACTAGATGCATGACAGACTAGGGTCTTTCAGGATAAGACACCATTATTCTTCCCTTAAAAATTCATCCTCAGATGACGGCACTGAGCTGCTGCTGCCTGGCTGCCACTCTCTGTGTGTTACCCTGTGAGTGTACATTGGGTGGGATTGTGTCATGGCTGTGTGTGACCACACCAATAAATGATAAAATGAGGACAGGTCTGGGGCAGGCTCAGGAAAGCCTCGGAAGTGAAAGTGGCTTTGGCTCATTAACCAGACTTGAGGTAAGATTGCTACAGTGAAGCCAGAGGAGCTGTACAGAAACACCCCACACCAGATCTACAGTCAATCTCCAAAAGATGCAAATACCAGCTCGGTGTAATATTCAGTATCAAGTACGGAATCTGGGCATCTGCTTCCCACTGATCCCTTAAAGCTTAACTCATTCATCTGTCTTGTGAACTGCAAGGATCTGTCTATAAGCAAACATCCTGATGAAGCTGATCCACAGTTTTGATTTTAGCTAAATCCTTATCCAGACTAAGAAGATCTATAGAATTTTGCAAAAATTTTCCCATCACAAATCAGAAGCATGTATCAGAAAAAGTTGCCATGGAATTCTCAGGCTGCTATCTTGTCTCCCAGTCTTTGCAGTGCTCCTGAGGCAGTGACACCAGCATCTACCAGTGCATCTCCAGCCAGACATGTTGGCTTTCACTGCATTGATCATGGGAGTCAGGATTACTGAAGGAAATTAAAGGCTATTCTGTTTTCTTATATACTCCTCACTGAATTATTCCAAAAAGGAAAAGTATTAGACTATCTATCAAAAGCCTACAGATGCAATCAGTGCTGTACCTACGTCTGTCTGTGTTTAAACCCAGAGGTAGTATATGTCTAATGTAATTACACATTAAACACTACATGCAATGTTTAGACCTACAAGTATTACATTACATATATAAATGTGCCCACACACAGACGCTTCTACACAAATCTTTTGAGTTTTGACTATGGTCATGATAAAAATCAGTTTGCAACTGTGCAGGGAATTCTCCCAGGTCAGTACTGAGCACTGACTCAGTTCCACATGGACTCCATTCTTGGATAGGAAATACACAGGCTCTGTTTTGACTTTTGAAGAGGATGAAAGGAATAATGTGACAGCAATGGATATGCTGGACCTCAGAGGTCACACATTTCCTTGTATATTTATACCTCTGGTCTCAAGAGATGCAAAGCTCTCGCACGCCCGTGTCCCCTGATGTGCTCAGTGCCAGGACTGCTCGTTCTGAGTGTGGAGAGGGAGGGCAGGATGTGCCCAGCCCCACCCTGCTGCTCGTGGGTGGCAGAGCCAGCTTTCCCTCTGCCACTGGCTGTGCAGTTTGGACAGCAAACCACACTTCCAGCAGCCACTTCCATCCCTGAGAGACTTGCTGGTTTATATTTGCTCAGTGTTGTGAACAGCCTTGTCCTGTAAGGCCCTTTCAGCTGCCAAGCTCTCAGGGCAGGCCAAGTGTGGCTGCAGTTGGGCTCTGACTTTCCCGGGGTCCTCCAAGTGCTACTTTGGGTAAAAAAAACAAATGCAAGCGTAAAGCTGCCAGACTCGTGGTCAAGGAACATCTGTAGGTGCTTGTTCATTCTCCCAGACAAGGATCACTCAGAATATTTGAACAGACACTTCCTCCCTGTGTTGGAGGCAGACAAGGAGCCCATCTGTGCCCCCACGGCAGCTGAGCACCCCAGCACCTCTAACATTCCAAACCTGATCACCCTTCAGAGATGGAGAAATTAAAAAATATTTCTCTTCCACAGAGATGCAGAATTTCACCTACCTATACACAAGTGTTTTTAAATTAAAAAAACTAACCTAGAGGCCTCATTGCCTGGGCTGCTGCACTATAAAGGAAAATCAAGACCCTTCAAAAAGCCATTCAGGCACTGGAGTGGGATCACTTCTCTCCTGGACCCTAAGGGGATGAGATCCCTAATTCAGACATATTTACATGCTTGAAGTCAGAGGAGAAAGGATCCAAGTCTGAGTTGCCCAGAATGAGAAAGTAAAGTTTACCCTGATTTTGAACCCCCAAGTTTTTAGAACAGCTCTCACTATCCCTCCCCTTTCTGGTGCAGGACCCCACACGAGTCACTCATTACCTGGTACCTTACAGCAATCAGCTGTTGGTACCTCCCAAGGCAGGCAGTCCCATCAAACAGCCATAACTAATGGTTTTTAAATATTTCTCATGATCGTGTAAGATATCCATGTAATCAGTCCACTGCCTAAGGCCAGGAGAGATGTGGTTTTAACAGGGGTGTCTTTGAAAGGACTGAGATTTTATGTTAAACCATATCCCAACCCCACACAAACCTACAAGGCAAGAAGAATGCAATATAAAATCTCTGAGGCATTACGCCAGGGCACTTTTTGGAACACTTTTCAGTATATCTAATATCTTTTAGATTTATTAGAGATTTGGATTTACAGCTTCTATTAGACCACTACACGAGGTCACAAAAGCAGCACCTCTTTCAGCAATCTCCCCCCACGGACAGTGGAAGGACCCAGATCTCTCTCTGTCATCTTCTGCCTGTGCTGAGAAGAAAAGTAGGATTTTGTGCTCCCAGTTTCTCTCACGAACACACCACAGTGATATTCAAGCACTGAACAAACCTGTTTGTTAAGACAGAGCAACAAAACTTCAATCTGTACCTTGAGCCAAGGAGGGAGATGATTTTGGCTTCTCTTTGGTTTCCCATTTTTTACGTGGAAGGGGGGGAAAAAAGTCTGGGAAGCTGGTGAGGACCCAGCAGGAGCAGGAAGCAGCAGCAAGGGCTCTCCCTGGCACCAAGTGCTGCCTTCCCTCCAGGCTTCCCACAATCTCCAGGAGCACAAGGATAACAGCACAGCCAGAGCTCTGGCACACCATCGGGGCCGTCCCCGGGAGGAAGAAGCAGCTCTCCCCTCGCACCACGCAGAGCCCTGATGAGGGGGAACAGCAGCGGGGTGCTGCCAGTCCCTGAGAGGGAGGGGACGGAGCCCTGCAGTGTGAGTGCCCCTGCCACCTCCCACACACCGTATGGGTGCCTCAGCCTCCAAAGCTGCCAGCCTGACCCCTTCCATCGCCTCATCCCGCTGCCGCTCCCCGCGTCCTCACTGCTGCAGAGCACAGTTTATTTCAGAGGGAGCCTGCACATGGAAGCAGAGAACGCAGCAGGTGATGAACCTCAGTGACATCGAGGTCAAGGAATCCAAACCAGGCCACAACAGAGGCAGAATGGAAACCAGCACAAAAGAGGCACTTGATTCTCTCTGTCCAGGCAGGGCTGTTAATGTATTCTAACACAGTTTCAGCTTTAACTCTCCTGGATTGACAACAAAATTGAATTACCCTTCCAAATCTCTCTCTTTCAACTTGTCATAAGATTTTTTAATCCAACGAGAAGCACTTCCTTGGCAGAGTTGCCATTGTTGTATTTTTTCCAGCTTTTCTGATTTAGGGATTTAATCTTTTTAGCCATGAATTGACTTCTCTCAACTAGCACTCACAGAAAAAAAAAAAAATCAGCTCTTGCTTGCCATGCAAGCTGCCAAGTTCCTGGGACCAGATGGAATGGATCCTGGGCTTTTAAAGGCATTGACAATCACAGAGAACACAACAAACACAGGCAAAGTTTCAAGAGGGCTGGACAAAGATTGATTACAACACAGAAATGACAGAACACTAAACAAGGAAATAGAAGCACTATCTGTTCATCTCCAGCATCTGTGCTGTGTAGAACACTGGAAGCTACAAATCCTGCTTGAATAAAGCTACAGAGTAATGCAACCCATGTTCACCCCTGAGATGGGGACTCCCTGCCCTGCCTGACCCAGGGCTCAGCCCCACCACCCCTGCCAGCTCTCCCTGCTCAGAACTCATTTCCAAATGTGCAGAGCAAAGCAGAAACATCCAGCCACAGGGGAAGGCAAAAGGAGACCATTGCTGAGACCTACAGATGATGTTTGCCTTGAAGCATAACTTTAACAAGGTATGTCAGAGCTACCATCAAAGCCACACAGCTGAAAAGGGTGCAAAAAAAGACCAGCTACAGAGCTTTCAGAATATTTCCATGATTATCACTGAGCTATAGGCAGCATTTGTGCATGGGCACAGCTTAATTCCCCTCCTTTAAGCTCCTCTGCCTTCTTTCACAGTTTATATTTGGATGCTCAAGAAAGGAACTATTTAGTTACTGAACTCAAGTTTATGATACAGGCAGTGAAATTCAATCCCATCTTTTAAGCAGATTAGGACCTACACACAGACCTTTGAACCTGCTGTGTTACCGTGTTGGCTTTCACAGCTCATCCCCAAAGGAATAAAATTACTCCATTTAATTAGACTCCAGCTCTCCTCATCTGCCCCAGAAGCTTCCTGTCACCTCATTCAATTCTGAATGTAATTTCGGCTTAAAGGTCTGTCCTGATTTTTCACTGGGGTGCTGAAGAGCTTTGCAATGCAATAATTCACCCATCTTCAAACTTTTCTGGGGACACTGTAATAGAAATGCTGCTTGCCTTCTCTTGGTTCTGTGCCTTGTCCAATGGCTTCAAAGAGCTGCACTGTAACACTTCCCAAAATGCTGCATAGATAATACTCCTGATAACACACGTGCCTTCACACCCATTTCATGGGCGGAGAAAATGAAGCACGGAGAAGAGGCGATGTGAGATTCTCCTTCCCAGACCCAGAGCATTTTCAGTGAAAATCAGGAATCCAGCTATTAATACCACACTGTAATCACTGTGTGACATGCCTTTGTCTGAAGGTAACAACCACAGCCAAATCCAAAGCTGCAGGGCTTGGTGGGTGTTGAAGAACATCCATTTTATGCAGCAGTCATCACGTAAGAGAAGATGTTTCAGAAAGAGCTGCCCCAGTGCCAGCAGCACAGAGAACGGCTGCGTTGGGCCAGATCAAAGGCTCAGCTTGCTCAGCATCCTCTTTCCAACAGTGGCCATAAATGGGTGTCCAAAGGGAGAGAATAAAAATAGGATAAGTACATATAATACTCCTGTCTCTCTATTTATATGCCTACATCCTTCCCCCTTGCTTCCACCACCAGTCACTCCCAGCTCACTGAGCTCCTGACGGGGTTTCTGCCTGTTCAGTGGCAATCCACTGACTTATTTTCCATTCATTGCTCCACTTTCCCACAAGTGATGTCAACTTTTAGTATCTACAGTTTCCTTGACAACAACCAGTTGCACTGGCCAGCACCTTCCCAAAGAACCTCCTACTTCTGATCTCCTTCAGGTGGGCTCTTACCAACTTCCTTTGGCACCTCCATGTCCCTGTGCCACAAGGCAATGAACAATTCCCATCCTCCTGGTGTCCTGCCTGATTTCACAGACCTCTGTCACATCTCCTTTCCTCGTTCACCCGGCTGAGAGGTTCTAGTTCATTCAGTTCTTCCTCGCACAGAGGCAATTCCACACCTCTGAACAGCCTCGCAGTTCTTCTCTGAGCCCTCGGTGTCTGCAAGTCTTTGGAGAGGGAATGACAAGAGCAGCACCTGTCTGTGACACAGGTAAATCAGGAACTTCTATTCCATCACATCAGGGTTCCCCGTTCCATCCTCAGGACATTCCCTTATCTTTAGTTGGTTAGTCTTTTATACCACTACTGAGTGATGTGCTGATGTTTTGATGGAAATATGCATTATAACCCCAAAATCTTTGCCTAGAAATGGAGTTAAAACATCCCTAATTTCACTCTTGCATGGAAATCAGCTCAGAGTCCATCACTTCATTAGGACTGTTTTAGAGAAGAGTCACCAGAGTCCCTAAAACCAGCATAAGGCACCCGTGCTTTGGCACAGGCTTGCTGCTAAGGTGAACTTGGACACACTAATCCTACTCAGAATCCCCTCTCCACCCCATAACTCTGTCCCTGCACCTACCCCACACTGTAATAAAACAGGATTTTAACAGGCCTGGTGCTATTTCATACAACCAGTGTCTTCAAATTTGCTAAAAGCACACATAAATCTTTCATAGAGCAGACAATGCTGCTCTCACATCTGATTGCAAACAAGATTATTTTTTCTCCCAAACAAATCCAATAACTTGATTTTCTGCTCTGGTCTGTTCTTATTTTTTTCTGCTATACAATTTTCACATATTTGCAGTCGTAAGTCTTTCGAAGCTTTAATTTGCTTAAAATGATTCACAAGCACCTTGTTAATCTTTTATCAGTTTTATTACAAACTGGAAACAAAACCCAGTTCTTAAATAATTAAAGGGCAGAACTAGCCCTCAGGCAAATGAAGTCCAGGAGGGAAGAATAAAAAATTTAAAAATCACAGTAAGCCTGTAATTTTTTTTCCTTCCCATCTACAGAATTGGTGAATCTAGCTTCAAAACAGAGAGGAATTCTAAAAGAACAGATTGTGTGTGACATCCCCCCAGCCAGTTTCTCTCATCTACTGTGTCCTGAATATTAATCCATCAAGTTCCTACATGTTACTGGTTACAGAGTTAAACACACCACAGGCTCACGAGGCAAAAGTTGGGTCCCAGACAGCGGCTCCAAAAAATTCCTGTGCATTTCTGTGTGCCCAGCACTGCCTGAGCCTGCTTCCTCATCACTCCAAAGGATCCCTCCCAGACAGCTCCCTGTGGCCCAAGGGAGGGGAGCTGGAGCACGCTCCTGTCCCCTGGTGACACCACAGCACCTCCTCCTGCCACCCCTGGGCAGAAGGATGGGCACAGCCATGGCAAGGCTCGGACAGCTCCTGCCCACATCCCCGCAGCCCAAAGCTCCGGTGCCTGCCAGCTCTTGGAACAGTGGTGAAAGCAGCCCCTGCTTGGACAAATCCCACAGAAACCCGCAGAAAGGAGGCTCCAGGATGATCAGAGGGATGGAGCAGCTCTGCTGGGAGAAAAGGAAGAATTGGGATTGCTCAGCCTGGAAAAGAGAAGCCTCAGGGTGACCTCACTGTGGCCTTCCAGAGCCTGAAGGAGATACACGAAAGATGGATAGAGATTGTTTACAAGGGATGGAGGGACAGGACACAGGGAATGGCTTCCCACTGCCAGAGGGCAGGGATAGATGGGATACTGGGAAGGAATTGTTCCCTGTACGTGGCACACTTTGCCCTAAGAAGCTGCCCCAACCCTGCCAGTGTTCAGGAGCTTCAACAGGGCTTAGAGCAACCTGGTGTAGTGGAAGGTGTCCCTGCCCATGGGACAGGGTGGAATGGGATGTGTTTTAAGGTCCCTTTGAACCCAAACCAGTCTATGACTTTATCACACCGTGAAGGAAAACACTTTTGCAGATGTCCTCAATACGGCCAGTGTTGAATCGTGAGCAGCTTCGTTGCACCATGAGCAGAAGTCAGCGAGGTGCAGCCCGGGGGGCGTGGGCAGATGCCAGAGGGGAGCTGGAATCCTGTACCACAGACAGCTTGGGAAGGGGAAACTCCAAAGAGGGAAAATTGAGGAAAAAGCCTGCTTGGAGCTCTGACGTGACAGTGGGTGATGGAGGCACAAGGGCAGGAGCTGGGTGTGAGATGAGGGTCCCTAGGCAGGAGCCCTCATACAGAAGACACACAAAGGGTGATGACAGCGCTGAGTCTGTAAAAAGAGTACTGCTACATCCACACCTTGCTAGAAAACTCACCTCCAATTACTCAGATTGAGAACTGTTATTTGATGTAATTATCACTGCTATTACAACCTCCTCCATCATCTACCAACACTTCAACCCAGCTGTGCTGAAGAAAGGTGCTCACTGTGGCTGCACAACCCTTTCAGAAACCTTGATACAAAGATTCCAGCTTTCTAATGTATTGAGAATTTCCTAAGGTATTCAGACTGTATTTCCTTCTTGTTACCGAAAAGACCACTTCTAATGAAGCTTTCCAAAGCATTGCAATTGGAAGAAAACCTAAGGAACTATGAAGGCAAGACTGAGCAAATTCTAATTATCTTTTGAAGGCTACACTACCACGCACACAAAAATGGATTTAAATGCATTACAGACCTAAAAACGTGTAATGGATGCATTGCTAGCCTATTACATGCAGTTCATTGTGCAAAGGTTTTTGGTTGTATGTTTTGTGCAGTGGGCTGTAAAAGTTGCTTAACAGAAGAAAATACATTTGATTAAAAATTTACATCAGAAGAATGTAACAGGGGTTTTTTTTTCTTTGCTATTTTATCTGCCACCGACTATTCCCATTAGTATTCAGTTCTTCTCAGTCTCACAAGTATATGCAAAAAACAAGGACTAAAGATGGAAAAGTTTGAGGTCTAGATCCCAAACCCTATTAAAGACAAAGCTGTCCAGAAGCTGGCTCCAGGTGCAAAAAGAAAATGCACATATTCCCACTTAAAAGTGGGAGGACCCTAAAGTGTCATTGAGATGCTTAAATAGTTCTGCTCCGGTGACTCCCTTTGTGAGAAATACCAAGGGGAAAGCGGGTGGTGCTTGGATTCCTAATGCTGCAAGTCCCACGGGGCTCCCAGCACCTGCCTGGGCAGGAGCAGCCCTTGAGTCATCCTGACACACAGGATGCAACCACTGCCCCAGATCAAGGAAGAAAAAGTCCTTTAACTCTCTACCATATTCCCAGGAAAGCCTAAAAAACTTAGAGGCCCTTACTGATAACCATTCAGAGCAAAAAGCAAACTGCAAACATTCAATCTGCAGTACTGAAATAAATCAGAAAGATTTTACAGCTTAGTTAAACACCCTTATCCAAAACCACACAAGAACTGGTCCGACTAACAAGAATTGGCAGAACTGAGAAAGATCCATTTAAGTCAAAATAAATAAGCAAATACATAAATTAAGCAAAATAAATAAATAAATAAGCACTTCAGTTGGTTCTGCAGCCCAGGAGCAGACGAAAGCCGAGGAGCTGGCTCATCCTGAGGAGCCGACCTCCCACTCCTCTGGGGCTAGAGACTGAGCGGGGATGGAATTCCTTCCTCTGGCTTCCAGCCCTGCCTGCTTTTCATTGGGCTTACCAGGCCATGGAGACACAAGCCCATGTTCACTGCTGGTGCCCCAGCCCAACCTGGCCTGCGAGGCTGGAAGGAGGGAAAACCTCCTCAGACCCATGTGCCAGCCCCGGGCACAGCACTGCGGCTGTGCAGGCTGCATCCACCACTGGCAAGCTCCTTGTGTTCCCAGGAAGGCCAGATAAAATCAAAATGCAATCATGAAAGGCCAAAACATGAAGCAAGGCAGCTCTGTGGGACAGGGCTCAGCAGCAGTCCCAGGCTCACATGGCCAAATTGGGCAGGGGAGGAGCTGCGCCCAAGCGAGCACAGGCTCCTGAAGCACAAGGGCACATCTGGGTTAGAGACAAGGAAAAAACTGTTCCCTGGGAGGGAGGGGAGGCCCTGGCACAGGGTGCCCAGAGAAGCTGTGGCTGCCCCTGGATCCCTGGCAGTGCCCAAGGCCAGGTTGGACAGGGCTTGGAGCAGCCTGGGACAGTGGAAGGTGTCCCTGGCCACGGCAGGGGTGGCACTGGATGAGCTTTAAAGACCTCTCCAAGCCAAATCATTCTATGATTTTATGATTTGTAGTAACCTGTGTTTACAAGTAAATTAAATCCCTACACCTGTTTTCCTTGATTACACCCAATCTCTGTTCACAAGAATATAAAATGACAAATCTCACTCATTTCCCTAAAATGCTGTCAGTCACAGTTGCAACACAATTTTAAAAATGCAAACTTGTACTATTCATAGGCAGGAAAGGAAAAATTGAAAAATTTTAGCAGCTAAAAGTGATAAAAATAGTGAACCAGGTGTCTGTGATGAGTAATTCAGGACAACACAACCCTTTGCTGATCATACCCATCAGTTTGAAGAGTAACATCTGATTTCACACCTGCAGAAATCCATCTACAAGGCAATGAGGAAAAGTAGTAACAAAGATAAATAAATAAAATTAGCACAATTATCTGCAGCACACACTTTCAGTGAAGAAACAGGTGGGTTCCCAACTCCCAGGCAAAGATGGTTTGAGTGCCAGGGGGACAGGGAGCTGCTCTAGGAGCAGCCTGGATGATTCCCTGCATTCTTCCGATGCCTCTGGGCATAGCTCTGACCCAGAAAGTCACCCACTCACACAGTTATCCCTGACTCCACCAAGCCAGGGGTACAGACTGCTGGGAGAGTTCATCATTCCAGGGAAAATGAATGTTTCGGTGAGCTCAGGTCATCTGGCTGATTTATCACCTCAGCTGTCAGGCTCTTTAGAGCACTGGATTATGCAAACACTGAGCACATTTCAGTATCTGGACTTACAAAAAGGTGTTCCCTACCCCAGCAAGGGATGAAAAACCTTGTTGTGGGGAGTGGGAGGGAGAAGAGGTCGTGCCACACAGGAGAAAAATAACCAAATCTTTGTCAAATTACAGTTAAAAGGGACGAGACAAATAACGAGCAGAGTCAGGGATGAAAAAAACCTAAATTCTCTAAAAACACAGCCAACTCATGAATTTCCAGCTGCAGCCCTTTCAAGTTGCAACTCTCAGTGCTTGTCGAGAAAGATGCTTCCTGCCTTGATCCCCCCCAAGAGCAGCATGGTCTAATGGAAGTCACATTTGATGTGCTCTGTGCTGCTCACCACAGAGTGGCTGAATTACCGGGTGCAGACCTCATCACACTCTTAAAAAGTAATTTGGAAGCAGGGCTTTGATATAGATTGGCTTTATCCTTTACTTTCAACGTACAACTGGTAATAATGTAGTCTGTGAGTTTAACATTTGAAACAGGGGTTCCATTTACCTCTTTGTACTTACTGGAGGAAAATGACTGTAATTGAAATCTTTCTGCTGGAAATGAAGCCCTTCTAACATTCAAAGCGGTTGCTTGTCCATCAGGCTTTTTATTTTAGCCGTCAAAACTGTAAACTGCCTTTCAGAGTAGTGAGAGTCTTACAAGTGAGGATGAAATGAATGTACCCTGGATCTAGGTAGTGGGTGTTTTAATCTAATTTTCTAGCTAGAAATACAGCACTTCTCTCCCTTGGGCACTGCTGGGAACAGGAAAATTAAGCTTCGCTTCAGTTCAGCAATATCTATCAATGAACCTCAAACAAGGGACAGGGCTTTTCAAGGACAAAGCAAAACCTTTCAAGTCCTCCATTTTCATCCATAAGCTCCCTCAGATCCAGGCAGCAACACGTGAAGCCAGACTGCCCACTCACGCTGCCTCCCTCCACACGTCTCCCACACTTTCTAGAATTTCACAATTTTTTCCAAGAGCTTGCTTTTTTTCTTTCCCCCTCAGATTAAACTGATTTCCTGGTGTCAGCAATATTATTCACATGAAGCCTTTGAATCTTAATTCCGGTGTAAATGCACTCAGACTGAATATGGGTATTGTGTCCAAGTGGCTCATGGCCAAATGACCTTATATTAAATCTCAGAAAGGGTAAACATAAAAACTTTGGGGTTTATCCTGTAGGCTTCCTTTCAGTCTGTATTATAGAATGTTAGCAATTAACTTGATAATAGACTCAAGATGAAGTTGTGTAGATTTCTACTTCTGTTAGTTTTACTATCTGGTTATTTTAATCACAACTAAAAATGTGCTGCTGGGAAAAGGTTTTATCATGCTTGTCTCCACAACTTAAAAAAACTGTTTGGATGACTTGAGCAAACTAACACACCAAAGTACATCAATTTAACCAATGTCTTTCTCTCCTGTTTCCAGTTCCAACATGTCTTTAGGATAAAAGGTGACCATTTTTCCGGCTTTGTGTTGCAGCCACAGATGCATGATCACTTCCTACCAGTACAAACCAGCCACTGAGCAAGCAGGCAGATGACGTGAATTAACTGATTAAGAGACGTCAAGGTGCCAGGTGGATGTGATGAGTTTGGAAGCTCCCAGAAGGCCTGAGAGGGTTCAATCCCTGAAGCTCAGGCCAGTTCCATCAGCATACCTCAGTTCAGGTCTCTCCACAGATAACCCAGCCAGGATGAGCAACGTTCAAACACAGTCAATGGAACAGTTTATGGCAGGAAAGCACAGTGATGCCAGGAGAATAAAACAGGTTGACAAATCTATATGGGAAGGAAGATTTTACAATATACAAGTTTCCTGCAGAGTTACCTCTGACATGTATACAAGTATATATGCTTTATCAAAGTGGGGTCTTCAGACATCAGCATCTTCTGAAGTAAATCAAAAGGATAAAAAAAAAAAAAAAGAAAATATTTGTGATGGCCAGAGGCAAGGACGTCAACTTCAGCAAAGCCAGCCAGCCAGTAAAAATGTCAATGAACTTCTTTACAAGAGAATTAAGAGGGAGCAGTGCAATGTCAGCACACACAGGGAGAGCAGCTCCAGTTCCGATTAACTGAGATACTGCACTGATGGGAGGGCACAGACCCAACCTCTCCCTAACCTAAAATGACCTCCCTTAAACAGAGATTATATAACACTTCCACATGAAGAGAGCAAACTTAAATTAATTTGGTTTTCACAGGCTGCTGCCAGAAGAGACATCACTGTCCTTTCTGCTCATCCAGGTACCCCCTACAGGGCAGTACCCTCACAGTGAACTGGGACACACTGACCTGCCTGGAAACAAAGCCAGCACAAGAAAGGAATAAAGCAGCTCAGGTGGAGGTGGGATCACCTCCCCAGGCGGCTGCACAGGCAACTGCTGCTGACAACGCCTAGCTGGGAGCGGGAGCACTCGCTCCTGCAGCAGCCCACACTTGTGTCAGCTGAAGGGGAGAAACTGCATCTCCAAGTGAGATTTTAAATCCATTTAGACAAACTGCTCTAAAAAGCTGGTCTGAGAATTTCAAAGGTTCTTCAGCTTAGCTCACATAAACCCAATTTCTAAGGCCTTGACAACACAGAGGAGTTGCAAAAGAATTTGACCTAATTTTTTAAGCCAGTGTGGTTACACTGTTGCAGAAACACTTGTTTCATGGAGTGTGTATCCAGCATGTCCAGCCAGAGAACTGCACCAGTTTAATAAATTCAGCGTCAATTCACACCTAAGCCACACTAGCACAACTTTCACAGGCAGGCAAGACTGGAAGCTAAAGCAGAACAAGCCAAGCCCCAACTGCAACAAGAATATTAACACAAAATCTTGTATTCGGCAAGGGAGTACAGCCCTACCACGTAGCCAAACCCAAAATTTCTCAGGAGCCTTCCATTAGGAAACCTCCACTTCAACACAGAGGGATAACAGTCTCTTATCACCCAGGAAATCCAGTAAAAGCCCAGGCATTCACTTCAGTTTTTGCCTTCCTATGTGTGTGCATTATGGTTTGGGGCTTTCCCCCCTCCCAACAGATGAAGAGACGTGGCACCTTCCCTGGTGGATCGGAAGAAAGTCTTGTAAGGCACAAGTAACTGTAAGTATACAGATTAAATGAGTTTCCTGGATTTCATCCATGTTCAAATTTCCCAGGTTGTAGATCTCAAAAATATCTGTCTCTGACAAAACTGGTATGACAGGTTATGTAACACTCCACAGAATCACCCGGTGACAGCAGAGCAGGAACATTATCTGCTCTGCTCAGGGACTCCAGGGCTTTCCGCATCAACTGCAAGGGGTGACAAATTAAAAAAAAAAAAAAAAAAAAAGAAAAGGAACTGAATCACAAAATGTAAAGGAAAAAGAAATCCCCACACGTTTTAAATAGCCAACCTCACCCACTTGTGATTTCCTTAGATTATTTCCAGGAAGTTCCATATGCTAAATATGCTGAGGTGATTTGTTTTAATATAGATGTTTATAGGTCTGATATAACTTTAGAGAACACAAAATTATTGCAGAGAAACATCAAGGAGATAATAACTGCCTAATACATTGGATTTTGCAGCCTTTTTAAAACTGCCCAAAACAACCAAAATGGAACAGTTACATCTGAGACTGTTAAATATGCTATTTGCAGCCTGGGATAAATGATAGGACAATCTTGTTAAATGAAATATATATGCTTCTTGTTAAATGAAATATATATGCTTTCACTGAGTGCAGTATAACTTGAGGCACAAAGGCAATAAATAAATCAATGTGAGACTATTTGCCAGAATAGAAAATTTCAGACTAACAGCACATGCATGGGTTTTCCCAGTGTTCTAAGAACAGCAAGTTGCTAACTGATCGAGGATGTTTAGAGAACAGATAGTGAGGCTGCTTAGTATTTCCATAAAAAGTTGTCTTGCTCTTTTCCATATTTTGCTGGATTAAGGAAACAGCAAAGCTACATCACATTCTGCCTGCATCCCAGCACTGCTGGCAACCAGATCAGCCTCTAACCTGGGGCAGGAAACCCTCCAGGAGATCTCCAGTGAAAATGCATCACTGTTAAGCAGGTCCCTGCTGCAGTCTTGGTCCATCCTCTCTGCTCATCCCCGTTCCTCTGCTTCCCTCAAGCATCTGGGTACCAAGGCACAGGCGAGATAAAGTGGAAGCTGAGTGTAAGAGGAAAATCCCACAGAAAACACTCTGCTCTGTGCAAGGGAAATACAGCAAACTCCACAGCAAACCCCCCACCAAAGACTCTTAGAATACATCTCACTACTTTTTGATCAATAAAACTTCTTTCTTCCAGTAATAATTATGGACAATTAAATACTTAGCTACTAAAGGAGAAGAAAAGAACTGACCTGAAAAGCAGGTCACAACTCGTAATGGGTTCCACAGAACAAGAAATATTCCTCCCTTTCAAGCTCCACAATGAGGCAAACAAATGCATCTCTACCATCTCTATTTTTATTTTTTTTCCCGACATGGCACTGGAGGAATCAGATCTGCGCTTTTCTCTTCCACCTGCACCGTGCTGAAGTTGCTGCCACATCTGCAGCCCCGCTCCAGCTTTGCGCACAGCCTTATCCGTGGAGCCCCAGGAAAAGCGATTCCCAGTGCCACTTCCAGGGGCATTGCCAGGGGAAGGGGAGCAGCCGAGCCCCAGCAGTGCCCGGGGAAGGGCTGCAGCAGAGGCTGTACTTACCTTCTCGGCATGCTTGAACTTGACGTAGAACCAACTCGACTTGATCATCGTCTCACCTCCTGCCCTCGTTCAACGCCAAAAGAGCGACCCGAACCTGTCGTGCCGACAAGCGGCGTGCCGGCGCTCTGCCGAGGGGAGCTCAGCGTCCAGGTGAGGGGCAGGAGAGCCGAAGGGACGGACGGGGAAGGCGCCGTGCCCCGGGAGCTCGGCGTGTTCCCCCTGCCCGTGTGGCCGTGCCCCGGGAGCTCGGCGTGTTCCCCCTGCCCGTGTGGCCGTGCCCCGGGAGCTCGGCGTGTTCCCCCTGCCCGTGTGGCCGTGCCTCGCCGCGATGCCGAGCGCTCCGCTGCCGCCAGCCCGGCTGCCCGACAGCTCCGCTCCTCACGGGGACTTCACTGCCTTCATCACAAATGGCACATGTCAGTAAAGCCAGGAGGCTGGCTCCGGCGCTGGCAGCCGCCCAGGACCATGACCTCCCCCAGTGGGATGAATAATGAATTCCAGCACTTCCCTCCAGACACAGATTAACACCTGGCTAAACATTATTCTGACAATGAGCTTGTCCATTGCGAGAGCCCCGCACCCCGCGTTAACCCCTCGCTCGCCCACCAGGCAGGGCGGGGATGCTTTGGAGGCTGTCCCGCGATACCCTCCCCCATCGAAAGCAAGATTACAGGACTATATATAGTTTAGAAACAAGAAAGCCTCTTAAGCATAAAGCAAATATCTCCTTTCCGATTCTGCAGCTGCAGTAACGCTGCCGTGGAATCAGAGCAAGTCCTCAGGAGCCAGACTGGATCCCCCTTTCTCGGCTCCCCCTCTACAAACACCCTCGGTAAGCTGTAATGCTGTCAGGCACATGCTTTAAAATAACATCTGTAAAGACATCTGTAAAGAAAAAAGCCTAAACAAAACCCAACAGAACAACCACCGCTACCAGTATAAAACGCATAAAACATCCCGGGAGGTCACTGGTTAGTGTTTGTTCTTCTGTCTGTTCAGAAACACTGCCCAACTCCCTGGCTCTGCTTTAAGGAGCCATATTGATCTGCCTGCAAATCTCCCAGCTCTGTGCATGCCACGGAGCAGTGAATATCAAGTTTCAAACTAAAGGATGGATATAATCAGCCTCCTGTGTTTCCGCTGGTCGCAGCCAGAGCTATCTGGCCCAGCATCCTGTGCCCAAACACTTCACGATGCACAAGCAAACAATGTCAGGAATCTCAAGTCCAAAGATGTGCCCTCAGTAACACATGTAATAACACAGATGGACATGGATTTGTCACATGGGTACCTGAACCTCTTTATATTTCCATACAGTGATGAGTGAGGTTCAGAATTTCATTACGGAAGTAAAAAAAGTCACCTCCTTTGCTGCTTTAAACAGCTGTCTGGTTATTTAAGTGGGAGTCTCACATTATCCTATTCCAAAAAAAAGAGAATAATTTGCTTCTCATTATCTTCAGATCACGACTTTACAGATTTTTCTTGTCTCCCTTATATCACACCTTTTGGGGACTAGAGACTCCCAGACTATTACATTTCTCTTTGTAGGGAGGCTGTGCATGTCTCCACAGATCCTTTTCATCACTCTCTGTACCTTTTCTAGGTCTAGGTATCTTTTCCACAGGCAGAGTGAGATGGAATAAATACATTTACCACTAACTTACCATCTCCTACTATATGTACACACAGGAGATATGATGCAGATGAAACAGACCCTGAAACCTAGTTTGTCAATATTACTCACCTAAAAAGAACTATCAGTGCTGATAACAGTGTCAGTGCATTATCTGAAAAGGGTGGCTGTGACAACCTGGCTACTCGTTCACCTGCCAACAGAGGTACTCAGAACGTTTCATAAACTAAGACTTAACCAGGGGATCCAAACACCCATACTGACCAATAGTGGTCACTGCGTTTGGGTGGAGCTGAGGCTGCTCAGTCCTGCTCTGCCCTGAGACCCCTTCCCTGCTCAGCCACACTGAGCATCAAGTGCCTGCTTTTCCCTGCTCAGACAGGGAATTGGGATGAAGCCTTTTCCAAGCCCCGTCACTGCAGTCAGCTGGGCTGGTTCAAATCATGGCCATCCATGGCTGTAGGTGTCAGAAATGACTTTCCACTGATGCCACAGAAAAATATTCCCACTCTCCCTGTAATTCTGCATTCCTGTGGGACAATTAATGTATGCTAAAAGGGTGGCAAAACACCCCAGCCATTTTTTGGAACTGGAGATGTCAAAAATGGATGAGAAACATGGATGCTCCTACAAGGAGCAACGTAAAAAGAAAATTAAAACACTGGTTTTTATCTATTTTCTGCACCTAAAAAGCTGGTTTTTGAAGTAGCAAATGAATAAACGGGACAGATCTGGCTGTGGATTTGATTGAGAACAGGTCAATACAAGAGCCTCGCTTCCTCCCCAGCTGCTGCTGTTCCTCCAGTCCCTGCGGCAGCCCATTCCCTGCTAGGCCTGGCTGCACAGAGCTCATGTGAGCACAGCGGCGGTGTCAGGAGCAGGGCTCACCCCGCACAGACACCGCGCTCTCTTGTTCCAATTACGGGGAGTCTGCTGCCTGCACTGCCCCGATCCCCGAGGGGCCCTTGGGGCAGGAGCAGAGGGCACAGCCAGCGCGGAGCGAGAGCCGACAGCGCGTACCAAGCACAAACAGCTGTGCCTCACAGCAATTACCAGGCCCTGGATGTTTTCCACTGGTTCATTAGCATCTGGCAGGACCTAAAGTTCCAGGGTCACAAAACACAGAGCTATTATTTTATTTCAGGAAAATGCACAGCGACATCCCTCGAGAGCTGTCCTTTTGTAATCAAAGGACAAGTGCAGCGCAGGGAATGGAGATGCGGAATTTCCAGCCATCACATCCCCCAGCCGGGCAGGGTCGAGCCCATCACGCCGCAGATTGCTCATTTTGTGTCGCGCTGTTGAAAGCCCCCACATCGGCATCCACAAACAGCCCCTGGCAGCACCAGCAGAGCCCGGTGATTCCTTACAGCACTGACAGCTGTGTGGGTTTGCACACACACACAAAGTACACACCAGCTTAAGTTTTCAGCACTTCATTCATCTTTGCAGTAGAACAAAATGCACCATTTATTTTTAAACCTACACCGTCTGAACTGTATCTGGCTCTCCTGTTTTATAGAGCTATAGTCTATGTGATGCATGACACAACAGTTTCACTCCAATTCACTTCCTGGGGACGTGCTGCCAAACACCTCATCAGATAGGGATCCATCCCCAAAAGTGCTGCACTCACCTCCAAAACCCTGTTAGCCCACACCTTCTCTTTCAATCACCCATCAATAACATGAAATAACATACTATTCCTGAGTTTGTACAGCCAAAATCCCAACTTGTTTTTATATGATCCCAAAAAGGGAACCATGCTTTGGCAGAATATTCACAATTCTCCCAGAATAATCATACTTTGATTATTCAGCAGGTTTTGCCATACTCTAATAAACCATTTCAACTGTGAGACAATATAGAAAGGAATTGAAATAACCTCCTTTTTAACACACCATTGGTTCTAAGCCTTTTAATACACCCTAATGTATATTTAGATATCGATCCACATTCATTTCAATTATTCCCCATGACAAAGCTGATCACACAGTAACACCAATGTGCAGTGTAACACTGAGTACTGAGTTGGTTTTTAAGCCTCCTAACAGCAGTGGGTACCTCCTCCTCCTCCTCTTCTCTCTGGCTTTGGGTTTGTTGGTGAGTTAGACTAACATCTTGGAGCCACATGGGAGGGGGGAAGGAGCAAACCAGGCACTATTTCCCCTATTTTCACTATTTCCCGAGGCAGCAGAAACGCCTTGAAGAACCCACTTGCACGGCAGAGCCAATCCTGGAGGAAGCTAAAGAGCCCTAACCCTTATGCCAAGCAAAACCAAGTGTGTGTGTGCAGGGGGACTAAAGCTAAAGCAAGATGGTGCATTTGCAGCAAGGACCACATCCAAGATGAATTACAGCCATTCCTGTGTTCTTGGCACTAGGAGAGCAGAAAATCATCTCCCTCCCTATTACCGTAATAGCTTTCACACTTCCCAACCAGCAGAGTGAAGTGTGGGGATGCTGAAAGAAATAGCACATAAACAACAAGCAGAAAGTTTAGATAAATAGGAAGATCCCATCTCCAGAAAATGTTTACAGCAATTTTTATAATTAGCTGGGGGGGGG
>VZRV01009878.1:576080-669922 GCA_013398115.1 Falcunculus frontatus
CGGGGGAGGAAAAAAAAAGGCAATTCAAAATAAGTATAAATAAAAAGGATTTTGAAATGTTTTTCACAGTTCAGAATGGCTCCTAATGTAGCAGCCAAAGTAGGGATCCCTGGGAGATTAAATGAAGCTGAGAGCACAGCTTGTGGGATCTGCAAGCCTACTAAGAGAGAAAGTTTGTCCCAAATTCAGAGAACTGAGGAGTAATTTGGATTCTACAAATGAAGTACAAGTGCTGAAGCTCCTGCCTGCATTCCGCCACGCCCAGCACTCCCCCAGCTCTAAACTAGCAAATACCCAGCTCACTTCCAGCACCCAGATTCCACAGCAGCCTTTCTGCTTCAGGAGTAACCCAGAAACACACCAGCTTTGTATTCCAACACTTGACATCCTAGAAGGCTTCCCAGGGCACGGGCGAGGAGAGGGTAAGAGTGCCCAAACTCAAACAAATCAATGGCTACATCTCAGAACCAAGAGAACAAATGAGGTGTCTGCAGCCTCCCGAGGCCGCTGCTGCTAGACCTTTGTGGGTCACACGGAGGTCCACAGGGAACTCTCATCTTCCAGGCTAATAGAAAGCACTGTGGGATTTGCAGTCTTGTTATTAACATGGTAACAATCCCATCTTGTACCTCAGGACCCCGCTCGCCCATCAACACCATCTGCTTTTTCATCTTGAGTGCTGCCGAGTAATCCTGTCATGAACATGCTGCTGTCAGTTCGGGCTTCTGTGCACGTCTGCAAAGAAACTCTTCAGGTCACTGGTTTGAACCCCGTGTGGGCTGGCAGGATCCGGGAGCCCTCGTGCCTTCACCGCCAGTTAGAGCAGGCACAGGATGGGCTGCACCCCCATGTATGGTGTTCCTGGGACTGGCACTGTTTCAGCCCAGGAGACCAACACCACCACCAGAGTCACCCTTTAAAAAAAGATTTTTTTTTTTTTTTTTTTTTCCGGTGACTAAGAAGTGCAAGTGATATTTTCCCTGGCAGCTCTAAGCCCTGTCAGGTCTGTCAGTGCTGTAAGGTCTTACAGCTGCCTTTCCCTCGGAATAGGATAAGGCCTAATAAGTCAGGCTACCTGACTCAAAGAGAAAGAGTCCAGATTAATGTGAGAAAAACAGGCTGAAGTACTTTATCTCCCCCAGCACAGTGCCAGTTTGTAATGAGTCAGGGGTAACCCAGCTGCAGCGCATGCTCAGCTTTCCAGGTGAAATTATGGCTACGAGGCACAACCACAGAACCCCAAAGGATTCAAAGACACCTCAAGGCAGTCCACAGAGGACAAGAAACAGACATTTGCTAGTGGTTTACAACCTGCAAGAGACAGACTGAGACAGAAGCAGGACAGCCCATGAGCCTGGCACAAAAGAGCTGGGCTCATGATGGCTCACAATCTGCTACTTCTGCCACACTGAGTTAGCTCAGGGTGCAGCAAGGAGAGCTGCTGATGGTATATGATCTATATGTAACTGTGCCAGGAAGTCACGTGTGACTCTCTGCAGCAGTGGGAGGCAAAGGTGGCTTCAAATGTCTTTTTGACCTCTCTGAAAAAGAAAGTGCAGTGCTATAATCTGTAATTTCAAAAACAACAATAATTGCAAGCTGGACAAAATGGCTTATGATATTAAGAGATCAAATGATGCTTTTGTAATCCTACACAATGGTTCTGCATTTTGTTCCCTGGCTTTCTGGTTTCTAGAGCTCCAGCACTATTTGGACAGGGGTTTATTACCCGGAGAAAAAAAAGTCACTTCTGAGACTACACCAGTACTCAAAAGTATTTGAAATGACACAATTCTCAAATGCAGAAAGCAGCGATTTCTGTGACACTCCATCATTTCCTCCTACTGAACACAGCTCTGCAGTACACTACAGAGCTGTGAGTATGGATCTCCCTCATTTACACATGGAACAGGGATGAGGGAGCAATACATCCAGTGAGGAAGGGAGGGAGCAGAGAAACCCCTGAAAAACCAGGACCTTTGCATGCAATGTACGTGTTTACATTGAAGCACTAACACAAGCTCCCTTTGAACATAAAAAGGGATTAGATGGCAGGGCACTAATGCCCACAGCTAAATCGAGTCCTGTTAAGCAAAACGTTTGACACTAGAAATCCCCAGCAGCATGGATAAGGCTGCAGTGCCAATAGCTCCTGCACCAGCCATGGACACAGGGCAATTTACACCTCAGCAATGAGTGCTGTAACCTATTTAACACCCACCAAGGCACGAGGCTAGGCACAAGGACAGTGACCAAGGACCAAGGAAGGAGTTCCATGGAGCTCTGGTGTCCCTGCAGCCATGCCCAGCACAGAGCAGGTCTCAGATCCCAACCCCAGCTGCCCTGGGCAGCCCATCATGTCCTCATCACAAGCACAACGACCTATAAACCCAAGGCCACCTTTGGCATGATTCCAAATTCCTCTTGTGTCACACAGAAGAGGAGATCCAGCATACTGCAGGAAGGCAGAGCAAAGAAACAGCCAGTATCTCCCCAGCACAAAACCCCCTGAAAGGTCCTTACTGAGGCCGGGCAGGTGCATCACCCATGTCTCTGGGAAGCTCCAAAGGCTCCCATCCACCAGGCTGCTGGGATCAGCTCTGAGGATGGTCTCTGTACTCACCAAGCAGAAAAAACACCCTGACAGAGGCAGCCTGGAGCCCACAGCCAGAGCACACATGTGCATGCATGTGCATGGACACCCAGCCAAAACACAGCCAGGCCACTGGGACCCACACTGTCCCTTCATTTTCAAAATAATTCTAATTCTTGTGAAGTTTCTCTCTAAAAATGAGATTTTGTTCTTTAATATTCATTGACTTCTAGTTTCCTTCCCACACACAAGGCATTATTTACTCTAAAGTGGCTCGGTGCATCAATTATGGTAATAGTTTGTGAGTAACATTTGCATTATGGGAAAATGAGCCTGGTTATTTAGCAATAGCCGAACCATCCCTCTGGAAAATTGTCACAAACATACGTATCATATGCCTCCACTTAAAAAGATCTCTAATTACACTAGTTTATTAAAAAGAGCCAGCAGTTTTTTTCTCTCACTCTGTTTTTCTTTTCTAAATCTTCTTTCTGAGAGCAGACAAACACCCACAGAGCCCTCTCCCTTACTCAGACAGCCAAAGGTAAAAGCTAATGACTGCTGCTACCATGTCCTCTTATTTTACACTGAGATGTTAGGGGTGAAAAACATCTTCTACATTAGTTTACTTTAATGCAGAAAGTGTGGCTCAGTAATTGTGGCATTTGATTAATGCTCTGTTTCAGTCCCTTCGGCTAAATTCCAGGCTCAGTTCAACTACTGTAAATTCTGATTAACATCTGTATTACATCAGCTCCCCGGGTTTATATTCCACAAGCAGGACTGCCTAGGCCCTGAGCATGGAGAGCACCACAGTCTGTCCTTCCTCCAGAGCAGCTGCTCCGCTCCTTGGTGAATTTAAAGTAGCAAATAAGGCATTACACCTTGTGTAATGTGGCTATGAGTACCTGCCTAAAGGCTTGTCAACTTTTTTAAGCAGTTGAGAAAAGGTAATAAATATTGCCACAGGGGGTATTCAAAAAAACCCACAAAAGCACCCCAGAAAAATGAACAGCTTTGTGCATTGAGGACCTGTAGTACCCAAATTCACGGCATTTCTAATGCTCAGACTGCAGAATTCTTGCAAACAATCAGTTATGTTAGTGCATAGCAGGTGTTGGCTTGCTTTTATAGTGCCCACTGTCAGCTCAGGTGTATTTGGAGAAGTTAATCAAGGCTTCAGGCTTTCTTAGAGCACCAGGGCTTTCCACAGAGCATCAACTGCTGTCCTTATCCATAAGAAATTCACAAAACCGCCCCTTTGCATGGAAAGGGAGAGCAACACAGCCAGAATGATCCCAGCAAGGGTACTTGGCTTCGAAGATCACACATTGTAATGTGGGCAAGAGAAGCTGTTGATGGCATCAGATCTCCACAGGTAATCCCACAATCAGAACTGAACTTTCATAGGGGGAGTGCGCTACAAAGAGACTAAAAACAAGCAAAATGAAAGTGGGAGGAGAGTGGCACAGACAGGAACACAGTGGTACCTGAGATGATGCATCCTGTGCTGCACATAAATGAGCTGGCACTGCTGTGTGCCAGCAGCTCCTCCCCAGGCTGCTGGGCAGAGCGTGGTCCAGGGCACTAATGAGATAAGATAGTTGTTACTTATCATAGTTCTTTCACAGCCCATGACTTGGTGATGTCAGGCCAATTCCAAAGTTTCCAGCCAAGAAATCATTCTAATGAGCCATCTCAAAAAGCAGTCAAAGATTCCACAGACTACTGACACTCAACTGCAGCCTTGTTGTTCAGCCAGATGTGAAAACAAAATAACAATGCTGGACAAGCTTTAGTTTGCTCCTCCTCTGTAACACCTTCCCCGAGCTCCATGGAAGGTACACCAGCAATACCAAACCCCCTTTACACCCAGCACAGCACACCGGGTGTTCTTTCTCCTCTAGTGACAAAATTGAAACTGGTCTCACTCTGTACCAGCACACGGTGTGTGCATTTGGAAGTTGCTCTAATGCCCATATTTCCAGCTCTGGTATGAAAATCTCCACATCAGTAGCTCCAGCAGTGGCACCAAGTGCAGTGTGCTGCACCTCACACAAAGGCTTTCCCAAGATGTGGTGAGGATGGAGGTATAAAGCAGAAATTAGTGATACACTAATCCTGTGATACACTTGAAAATTAAGTATTAGCTTGTATTGAAGCTCTTGATCTAACAAAGTATCATTATAAAATGCACAGTCAAGCCCAAAAGCTCATCCTCATCCTACCTAGGCAATGCTACACTCACCAAGCAATACCAAATCCCACCAAACCTTCTCCCTCTGCTCTGGCCAACTGAACAGCACAGCACCATGTTTGCCACAGGGTTCAAAAGCAGTGCTTTGTGTCCTGCCTCAGCAGGAAAGGTGTGCTTGTTTTAACAGCAAAGGGAACAGGCTGGCAGTGCTTGACAAGTCTGAATCAAAGTGTCTGCAAATAGAATGGCAGAGGTCAGGCTGATGCTGCGAGTTGGCACTGCGGCAATGTGCCACGAGCTCTGTCTCTGCTGGAAAAACGTTCAGCTCTTGTCTTCAACACTCTCCCCTGCTACATGTTTATCTTCCCCATCCTAAGAGAGGAAAGATTAAAACAGACATGTAAAAAGGATGAGGAAAAGAAAACTGCAGAATAGTCCCCTCCCTCATTTTAATTATTGATGCAGACAGCCTAAGCAATCTGTAAGCCATATACATAATGTATTTACTTGAAAATCCCAGCAAATCCACACGGTATTACAGAACAAACTACAAGCTGATCTGGGAGCACTGTCTTAAGAACTGGGTAAGCTGTCTCCATGTACTCAAAAATCTGTTTGACAAACGGAAAGATTAGATTAATGTTAATAATGCTAACGTGCTCAGCAGCACTCGCTGCCCCAGCAACGGGGTTTGGGTGCCCAGCGTCTTGTCTTTCATCCACACCAGATCAGTCTGTGCTGCAAACACTGCTTGTTTAGAATGACAAAGGTAAGACTGGCTCACATTCTTGAAGCCCCCCCCGATTTGATTATACACCCCATCAGTAATGTTTAGGGATCAGCCAGAAAGCAGCAGATGTTTTACACAGCAAAAGACCATGTTAAGGAAAAAAAAAAAATCACTTCTTGAAACAGCTGCTTCTAGGTTTGGGGCTAAGGCGGGTAGATGGAGTAAAAGGGAAATGGGGGAAAAGAATCAGACTTCAGCCTGACTTTGGCAAGAGATGCTGTGTCTCCCCTCTGCTCTGTCACTGACTGGAACCACCTGGACAAGGAACACATTCATTAAAAATTACACTCCCTGCAGAGCTGAACAGACAGTGTAAGCAGCAGAAGGCAGCACAGTTTACTACAGCATGAAAATGCAGAATCTGTAGCTCATTGAGCCATTCATTGTTTTAATTCCTGAGTTTCATCTCACTCCATAAGAGTCTCTGGATAGCCAAGGCTTTCTGCATCTCCACTGAACATCACTCCATGAGCTTGTGTGCTACAGCGGCGAGGAAGGCAGAGGATGGGCACTGACACTGCCACCCCACAGCTCTGGGAGCGGACACGGTGAGCCTAAGGCCAGGCTGAGCCCCGCAGGTCCCAGTGAGCCCTGCCACCACCTCCTCACGGCCCAGATGCTGCGAGACCCCTGCAGCACAGCCTGTTTGCAATTTTCTTCTCAACCACCAGTACGAAAACACAAACCTTCAGACAAACGGATCCTTCACTTCCTCCTTGCTGCTTTTAGTGGTTTCTTTAATCTTTTAAGCTTCTGGGTCTAATCCAGCAGCTGCCATCAAAAGTACTTACACAACTGCAGGGGAGGGAGGAGGGAAGGAATGGGATACACCAAATCATGAAACACATTTGCTGAGCAGCCTCTTTGTTCTTACCACAAGTGAGTGCCTTTGGAAGGTATCTCTTCACAGCCCAAACACATTTATGTACATCTACCTGTGATGTCCTCTACTGCCTTATCTATAAAAATATGCTTTAGAGAAATGCTACAAATGAATCAGATGACACATCTGCGCTGGCACGCAGCAGCACAGCGTGGGCAATGAAATGGGGGATTGCTACAGTAAGCAGCTCATGCATGAATATGCTATAGGCAGACAGCTCCCAAGATGACAAATGCTGCTCTTTTCTGAAACCTGAAAATATTTAGTGGTGTTCTTCGAGGAAGGCTCCTGGAGTCAGTGAGCTCGCAGTGAGTCTGTTCCCATTGCAACAACAGCAGAAAGCAGATTTCAGACCTCCTGGCAGAAAAGTTTAACACATGGTCTGACAGCAGAGAAAAAGTTCAAAATCCATAAACAAAGAGAATCAAAAATTGTTAAGAATTCATTATTAAAAAATGAATGAACAAACACACACACCCAGAAGGACTCTTGTATTGAGCACCAGGATCTTGCAACTTCTGCAAGATGCCAACAGTTGTATCTGTGCTAAACCCCAAGTTTAAAGGGGCTGGGTTGGAGGGCTGGAGAGGCACCAGGTGAACAAATTCCAGTTAAGGTTGTGCTTTTGTTCCTGGCGTTCCCAGGACATGGCACACACAAATGCTCTGTTCATGCTGTGAAGTCAATTTGCTGGTACATCCTTCTCTTCGAGCACAATCTCATCCCCCAGCATACTGACATCTACATTAAGTTTCTAAAAATAGCATGTCCTTCTTACATAAACATGACATAAAGGAATTAAGTGACAGCTGACCAAAAGCATCCCTTTAAAAGGCAAACTTTGCTGAGCACCAAATGCAAGCAACACTTACAAGCAGCCAAGCCTTTTTGTATTAACTGAAGACACAGGAAAGCTTCTAAGATAAAGTCTCAGTTTGCTGGAAAGGAAAGGTATTTCCTCTACACACTGACTCAATTACTCCTATTCCCACTTATTTATAAGTTAATGAGTTTTCCAATGGATTTCTAGTCCAGGAAAAGATCTACCATAAGCATCCTTGCAGGTGCAGGTCCCACAGCAGCTCTGCTATTCCCATTGCGATGAAGAACTTTGTCTTTGAGGCAGAGGTACCATTCAGGCTTTAAAAACTCACCTAGAGTTTTCTAGAAGGAAAAGCTTCCAGAATTTCCAGAGTCTTTTTAAACTACATGACAGCTATCCAAATACAAACCAGAGCAGTATTAACTTCTTGCATCTGCAGGCGTTCTGAATAATTCTTCAGTGTCTCAAAGCTTATCCCTCCTAGCAACAAGATGAACTTCACCAGAACCAAATCAGTAATGCACAGGAAAGTTAATATGCAAATGAGTCTGTGGGGGAAAAATAAGAGTTTTAGCATAACCTGGCTAATCCGTAAACCTCAGGGAACTGAATTATATATGAATTATTAGATCAGAATCCTCTCTGTGCCAGTGTAGAATACGTCAGGGAGGTACAGGGCACCAGGCTGCCAGGAGATCCCTGTTGTAGGATGGAAAGAGAATTAAACAATCACCCCAGAGATGCACAACTGAGAAAGCCAACACCAACCACCCCTGACGCCAGCCATGAGGGGCTTTGTGCCATTTGCTGTCGAGTCAGGCGGGGAAGCACAAACCTCAGCTGTCGGGGCTGGAGTTGGTGAGGCGCTGCCCGTGCCCCCGCACCGCTCCAAAATCCTGGTTTGGTTCTCAATGACAGCTCAGAGGGCTCCATTTCACCCCGGGGGTCCCCTGCAGATGTCCCCGGCGGTGCAGGGCCCCACGGGCACACAGGGCTGTCACCAGGGATGCCCGTGGCTCCCCGGGGAGCCTCCTGAGCGTGTTCTCCCTGGCAGCTGTCACATTGCAATTAAACTCTGCATTAGAAGCCAGCCCTACGCTGAGGACAACCGAGTGTTTGTAGGTTCAAGCCGTTCTCTGTTGATCCCAGTATCACACTCCCTGTTGCCAGGTAACAGGGCTGTGGCAGGATATCCCCCCTGCTGATGCACAGCCTGCTGTGATGGCCAGGCAGACCCCACACCTCCTGCCCTGCTCCAGGTCATGTTTAACTGTTCATTGAAATTCAAACAGACTGAGATCTCTCCTGGCTAAAGGGGTATCTAGGCCACATTACTTGGAAAAACTGGTTTGCAAGCCCCTGCAGAGAGCAATTAATTTACCTGTGTGTCCCACACGCAGGTCACCCTCCCCTGCCAACACTCCCTCACAGACAGACTGGGACAGACGGCATGCTCCATCCTCCCTCCTGGGTTGGGTCTCCCAACCCGTACCCTCCTCCTCCTCCTCACTGCCATTTACACAGGACACAGGTACAGGACACAAATGATGAGCTAGCAACCAACAGCTACACCATCATCTGAGGACATGACCCCAAATGCTCAGTGTTAGGTTAAATATCTCTCAGTGAAAGTAAGTCACGGAAACGGGATTTTTTCCCATCCTCAGTAAGTCACGCTACCAGAGTTTCTGCCCATCTGCAGAATTTCCTACATTCTCCCCATTCCTGAAATTCAACAACATCTAGCTTGACTTGTGAATGGCGTAGGGAGATACCAGAATCAGGTTTTTGGACAAGCTAGGACTTAAAATAACTACACCTTTTAAAGTATCTTTGGAGCTTTGTTTCTCACATATGCTATTCCTGCAAGTGTTGAAGCCTTCAATGCTTCTACTGAGGCTTCCACTTCCCTCAGACTGTACAAACTCCGTGCCAAGGAACGAAACTTCTTTTTCATTGTAGCACAGCAAATACCAACCTTCAGCTGTAGGTTTTATGCACTACTTTCTGATGGGTATTAAAAAGCCCTCAGTAGTTCCTAGGTCTGGCCCAGGACAGCCAATGCAGCAGCAAGCTTTGCTATTATTTTTTCCATAACAACACATTTTAGATCCAGAAAAATGGAATTCAGAAGAAGGACTGATGTGTTTCAATATCACTACTGGCATCCGAGTCTTCTTCAGCCACCCAGCCCTGAAAAGCAGGAGGGCAAAGAGCTCCTCACAAATGACTCTTGTTGCGCCCCTGAATGTTTTTATTCATTGGCTTCAACACTGCTGCAAAGCACATGGGAGAGACGGCCCAAAGGAATGGGACAACATCCCCAGATAAGCTGCTGCTAATAAAAGCAGCATTCAACAGTATTGCAACTCGCTGGTCACATTTTCCGAGGAGAAAGACAAGAACAGAGGAATGGCATTATGTGTGTGTCTGGGCTGTGCGACACGCAGCTTCACACAAACTCAGAATGGAACTCTGACAGTCAGGCCCTTTGTTAAGCACAGGGTACATCTACACACTTGATCCACAGCACATGCTGTATTGAACCAACAAATTCTACCCGTTATCTGTGAAGTCCAGTATGAAAATTACTGAATTACAGCTCCCATTAAATTAAGAAAGAAGTAACGAGTCCTCTTACACGTTACCCAGCAGGACTGCAGAGCTCGAGTTGAATAAAAAATACAGCAAGGTAAATTACTGGAGACGAACTTTCAAGCTAAATTAAAGAAAATTAAACCTTTTTCTGATATCATTTCCTCCTTTTATCTCTCATTTTTATACAACTATGCACTGATGGATTTTAGCCAGATAAGAAAGATAATCCAGGTCAATGCTTCTCCACCTTTTCTCCGCTGAAGGACCAAGCTGTTTTGGAGAGGGAAAAATAAAATCTGAGTCCATGTTATATTCCACATTCTCCCTCCAGCTGGGAAGAAAAGGCTGCTACTGGAGCACCTATTGTTTCTTTCAACAGAACCATATTGATTTATTTATATAATAACAACCTTAGTGTTATAAATTGGTACATTTTCATTAGGCACCACTAGCAAGCAAAGGCACATAGCAACATTTCTTCAGGAATGTGTCCAAGTGCACAGGGGTGAGGGTGTTTACACTCTTTTTTTAAATTAGTTCTTTTGTGGAGCCTTTTTGTTGGCTTAGAAACCCTAGTTTGAACTAGTTTGAACAAAGCTACTTTAGCAGAAAACAGACCAGAAAATCCTTTGTTATAGTCATGCCTAAGTTTCCCCAGCTCTAAGACTTCATTTTACTCCACTTTTATTTAATGGTCTGCTTTGACCATTAATGTTTGCTGTGCTCTGAAATGCCCAGACAGCAAAGCCTGATTTCGGGCAGCTGGAGATTCCCATCAGCCTGGGCCAGGTGACTCCCTCAGATGCCCCAGGACACAGCTGGAGGATGGAAAAACAGAATGCACAGTCTCTCAAAGGAATGGATCTTCCATCCTAGTTTTCACTGTCTAAATGGTCTCTACAAATGGCTGGTGAATCATGACTTTGGTTTCCATCTGGAGCAGAAAGGGAAGCAGCATCGTCAGGACCCTGTGCTGCTCAGAGCCCAATTTCTGCTCCTCGCACCCCGGCCATCACATGTGGGAAGTGATGCAGGCACAAGACTGCCGGTCCCAGCACAAGCAGCTGGGGCTCCTAAAGAAGATTCAGGGGCTAGAAAAGCAGGAGGAGGCCAGATGAATCAGTTCCGTTAGCTCAGCACGCTCTACAGGAAGAATAGGGGGGCGATCCCTCAGACTCCTGTTTGCATTAGCAAAGTAAGTGAACACACACACATCCCCTCCAGCAGCTTGAGCTGTGGCTCCCCACGGACCAGAGCAGGGCATGGGGATTTGCTTGTACAGTTCTGCCTGTGCAAAATCTGTGCCATTCACACTGTCTGGTGAGTGCTTTTCCTCTGGGGAAAGTGTAACATATTCCCTAGAAGATTTGGATGGCTGCCTCGAAATGATTGTGGGTTTGGGCTCAAACAATCGGGGGATGGAAGCACAGCCATGGGGTAGCAATGACAGCTGCTGATGAGGAAGGCTGTGAGAGGGACATGTGAAAGCAGCCAGGACCCCGAGTTCCCAGAGCAGATTACACCTCACTGAGTGCTTCTGGAAACACGAGGCTATGGCTGGACAAGTACACCAGGGGATGAAGGAAATGCTGCAAGGTAAAAAAGAGTCAAACCACTGTTTCTAGCTCCTATGAGCACAACACAAGGGAGCAAAGTTTGTACCTGCAGTAGTTTGTACCTACAAATCCGAGCAGCTGCACACACTGTGTAATGGCTTGCAAAAAACCTGCTCCAGAAAAGAGGGTATCACAAATATTCTGCCAATGCTAGGGAAAGAAAATAAAAGCACATATTCTTTTCTTGGTATGATCTGACACAATATGAGTGTGAAATACTTTCTCCTCTTCTTTCCACATCTGCTGATCACCTCCTCTAACCATGCACACCAGGAATCAGGGAAAAGAGAGGCACCATTCACCACTGGGGCACGGGCAGAGGGTCACTCGTATCCCTCAGACACACTGCAGGTGAATACAGCAGTGGGGAGTCACAGCTCCAATCCATAATACAATGAGCAGACCCAAATTCAGATCAATACCTCGCACTTCTAGCAAGACAGTCTGTATTTATTCCCAAAACACCAACACGCACGGGATACTTAAATCCCTTGTGCTTCCTAAGGATAGCTTCTGTTTTCTCCAAGTGAAGAAGCCAGCATGTACCTTACAGCTTTTCTGTTAAGCAACCGTGGCCTCTGTGAGCAGAGAGCGGGACAACAGCTGCTGCTCTGCAGCTTTAAAGGATGCCATCCTTAATGACATTACACTGTCTCTTTTACTCAATAAACACCAAATTTAAAAATAAAACAGAACTCTCCTTTGATCTGTGGAAGCTCAGGAGGCTGAGATGGAGGCTGAGGAGAAAGAAGGGAGAAAATGAGTGCTTCTGTCAGGCAGTGATCCAAAGCACTTGGCAGGACTGGAGGCAATGAATCCCCACAGAATGCATGGAAACCAGTGTATCACAACAGCAACACCACGAGAGATGGGGAGATAAATATGCTTCACATAATTTATTTTCTTTAAAAAAATAAAAGCTAATAAAAAAAATCCATACGTCCCAAATACAAGACATTTTCAGAAGAATCTCGGCCAGGCAATTTGCTCGACTCATGCACTCCAGCAAGCAAACATGAAAAGCTTTTCACACATATGCCATGCCCTGGCCCACACTGCTTTTCCCTCCCATCGTGCCACCTCCTGTTGCCCTCAGTGAGGATCAAATACTGGAGAAAAGAGAAAGCAAAGGTAACCACTCACACATGAACACTAACAACAGGAACACCAGGAAATGCAGAAAGCAAACTCCCCTGCTCCCGGTCCTGAATGGGAACCTGCCTGCTGCAGGCTCTGCTGCTTTGCGTTTGCCTGGAAGCTATAAATGTTATAACAAGGTCAGTGTGTACACAACCACCTCTCTGACAATAATTCAGTGCACCCAGGACCTTTAAGCCCCTGTCTGCCTACTCATGAGCCCCTCGTGAAGTGAGGAGCCAGTGGGAGGCAGGGTTGCCTGAGGGACAACCCTTCACCTTCCCTTCAAGCATCTACCACCTGCGAACAGGGGAAAATGCAAACAGACAACATGAACAGGAAAACAGGTCACACTTGAGTGATTTCAAACTTCAAAAATAGGAAGGGATTCAACACAGGAGCAGGGAAAGTGACAGGAGAGCGCATCACACACTTCTGACGAATCCATTTGATCCTGTGACTGATCACACTTTTGCAATGAGATTGCTTTCTAATTTATGCCTTTAAATGGAAATAAAGACCTTGATCTTAGCATTAAATCTATGCAGATAGATCCTTGAGGCAATTCTTCTACAGAAAACACCAAAGTGCAAAGACATTAAATTAATAATGCAAACACTGTATGTGTGTCTAGAGCCACTCTGAGGATTCAGCAGCTGTCAAATCCTCCGGTAACTCCTGCTCTGTCATTTTGACTTTAGCAGTAATTGGAGATTTCCTTGAAACCTCCAGCCCAGGTGCCTTATCTTGCTTGAAGAGGCAGTGTTTGGGATGGACACAGTGGCCGTGGAAGGTGTTAGCTGTCCCCTGCCACTCAGCTGTGCTGGCAGGGGAAGCCAGGCAGGCAGCAGACACCTGACGGGCTCAGCGCCGCATCAGCTCCCCCACACAGGGCCATAAAGTGTCAGTGCCAAGGGCTGCTGGAATTAGGATCAGTGTTAGATTAGTTAACAGCTGTATAATTAGACACGCTAAGCCTAGATGTTTCCCCTTGAAACCCAGTTTTTACAGTTATAAATAGCAGTGTTAATGATCTCCAGCATCACTGCTTACACTCGGAGCCCTCCCTCCTCCACCGGCTCTGGTGTCACTCACTGAATGTCACATTCTCCTGACTTTCTTGTAACAGCTACAGAAGAAGACAAAAAAAGAACTTTAAAAAGGCAGAAACCAAAAATAAACCCCAAACTTAAGTGGACCAAAAAGGATTTTTTTCCTTACATGCATTAAAACCTTAGGAAACAACAGCTGCAGCTTGTACTTAAACTGTACTTTCAAGCATTAACTTAATTACATTTCACGAGAATGGGAGGAGATGGTACCACCATTTCATACCCAGGTAAACTGAGACAAAGAAGTGCAATAGTCTGGAGTCACATAGCAGGATGATGAATGGAACCCAGAATGAAACCTGAGTGCCCAGCACATCACCATGCTATTTACCAAATGGGATAAAACACCAGGGCACTCCAGCACTGAGATGCCTTTCATAAATCTGTCATGGCATACTACATGCTAATGAAGGGATATGAAGAGCATTTTTCTTTATTTTGAAGGTATTCAGTGCAGGAAAATTTCAAAAAATAGAGTTCACGCTCTTTAGATAAATTTGATTTGCCAATCTATGAATGCGGCAGAACCCAGATTTGTCATCTCTGAAATCTGAAGTTCAGACAACACAATCCTTAAATCCTTTCCATACTGTTAATTTATCACCAGTAATATTATCATCTAACCAAAAGAATCCACCACTTTCACCAATGATTAAAAATATTTCTTTTTAAACATTTGATCTCAGCAGAGCTTTCTGAAACTCTGCAGTGCGGCAACACAATCTCTGGAAGTGTCCATACCACAGATTACAAATGCAGTTACTGTAAAAAATTTATAATACACAGATATTTTCAGCTGTTCCAAGTTTCTCACCATGGCTAGCACCACATGTCTGAGAGAAAGAGCATCTTTGGGGATATAATATAAGCAAGTGAGAATTTTAAAAGGCTGCTTCTAGGAACGCTGTTAGGCCTTTAATGGGGTTTAGAAATGAAAATGTGAGATAAATGTGAGATAAATTGAACACTGCTGCTCACAGTTCCCTGTGTGGTTACAATCAGAGCAGGTGGTCTGTGCTTTTGCATCCCAGGTTTCCAAAGGTAACCCCAGGTTTCCAAAGGGGGTACCTTCCCTCCAGCAGCACAGAGCCCCAGGCTGTGTGAGGAGGGATGGCAGACCTGAAGCAGAGCACTTTGCTTCCACGATATTCCCTCCACAGTATATACACAACATCTACAACACTTCTTGAATCCATTAATTCTTTAATTCAGTGAGGAAACAAATCCCCTGAGGCCAAGGCTTCAGGGAGCTTCTGAGAGCAGTGCAGGACTCTGCTGCCAATCTGGCCACGCCACAACACATGCTGTCCATACCTGCTGCTCCTCCTCCTTGGGACACTTCCCAAGGACAGGAAATCTCAGCATGCTTTTCCTTCAGAGAGGAGAAAGCAGTGCTGGCAGGTGAGGTGGTTTCCCCAGAGCAGCCTGAGACACTGCTCACCCAGCCCCCTGCCTCACCCCGAGGCACAACGCAAGCACTGCCATCCCTCCCTGATTAATAAACCGAGAGCCAAATTACTCCAATCTTTGACTCATGTTCCAGGGGCAGCGAGGAGCAAAAGTGGCACAGCACTGTGCTAAGAGCTCCTCCAACACAAGGCATAAACTCCTGCAATTTGATATGATTTATCAGCACCCATGCGAGCCAGGCTTCCCCCAGCCAGGAGATCTGCTTGGATATCAACCAGCCGAACAAGGAGACAAAAGTCTTTACACCAGCAAAATCTGAGAACATGTATTGTAAGCAAATCATAAACCCCAGAAAATATGTATTCTGTATTTTATCCATTTGATTGCTTAACAGAATTGTGAAAATCTGAACAAGACCCCCCAAGCCAATCTTAACCTTAAAGTTACCGGCTCATGTATTTTAACAGTGGCTACTGATTTTGCTGACTTTGTTTTCTGACCTCCCCACTTCATACATAGCCCATCCCAACCTGGAAACATTTTGAGACAGAAAACTGCTCCTGCTGGAGCCTCTTTCAACAAATCTCATCACAAGTCCCCACCCGTCCGTTAGCAAAACTTGGCTTATTATTCTGTTGTGAGTGGAAACTTCTCAACTGGGCAACCATGCCCAAGCAATCCATTATATTCCCAAATGAAAACTGTGGTTCTGGTGAACACTTTTTCTGTGAAGGAAAAGAATAAACAAAAAGAAAAAAAAAGAAATTAAGAAAGAAAACACAAAGGGGGAAAAAAAAAAAAAAAGAAGAAAAAATACATTGGAGGGGAAAAGGCAATAAATTAGCTTTCTTAATGACCTGAAAGTTCTGGCAGTCCTGAGCAGGATGCAATAACCTCTCCTGTAGTTTCTTCTCTCCTCCCCTCCCAGCTCTCATGGTGCCATCCCAGCGCCAAGCAGGGAAATCACAAAGGAAAAGCCATTAGAGAGGCAGCAGGCCATTACACTTAGCTGGTCAAGGGTAATTACCCTAATTAAAATACTGGTAGAGCTTGTAAATAGAAACAAGTGACTTGCCAAAGAAAAATCCCCAAACAACCCCTCTGCTCCCTCTGTCGTGTAACTGGTCAGGGCAGGACCTGCTGCCCCAGGTCTGCAGCACCTCTGACTGTGCAGAGCCATCTGCCATGGGGACACTCCTGCAGCCACACCAAATGGAAAAATACCTGAGTTCCTGGAATGGGACTTCCTGGCTTCCCAAGGAAACACTGGAAGAGACAGTCTGAGAGTGCCCAAGAGCTGAGAGGAATCAATTCATGCTCCCATTCAGAGAAATTTGCTGTCCTCAGGAGCTTTGGTCATGTGCAGGGCCAGGAGCTGGACTTTGATGATTCCTGTGGGTCCCTTCCAACTCAGGATATTCTGTGATTCTGTGATTTGGGTGCTGCCTCCCTTCACCCAGACCCCACCCAAGTTATGCCTTTGGTTCTATTTCAAGCATCAGAGTTCCTGGGGTAACTAAGGCAAAACCAACACCTTGAACAAATTCCCATTGGAGTTTTAGCCCTGTGAAGTCACCGTGGATCACCCCCACGCTTTGACAGAGCTGGGGTTTCACACCCAAAGCTGGTGGAAGGACTCATGACCATGGATTTCACTCTGCTCTCAATCCCCTCCGTGCTGTGTACCGTGGAAACACGAGGCGTTGCTCTGGCTCTGCAAAGCTCACAAATCCCCGGGACAAACCCTGCAGAACTTGGCTGCAAGCGCCCTGGATCCACTGTTCCTGTGAGAGTTCCTGCATGAGTATCTCCCCCCTCACACGAAGGAAGGAGAAGCAGAGGGCTCTTTGCCTCCTGGCATCGCTCCAGGCTCTCTCAAAGCCTGCAGTGGTGTTGCTAAAGAGCCAGGGATCCAGGGCTGTAAGAGTTTTTGGCAAAAGCCTGCGCTGGATGGTGCTGAGCCAGAGAGAGAGGAAGGGACTGCTGCACTATGCACATAAGGAGCCAGAGCCCAGCCAGGATAGCTCTGACCTGTGGTTCCCGGGGCGCTGATAGTTCTAGGACAGAAACCTTTCATCAGGGGAAAAACACATCCCTTTTTCTTTACACAGAGGGGCATTTTGTTCTGGGAAAACAAGCACAGAAGATGAGAACTCGCTTGACATCGTCACCAGGCCAACAAAAAAATGGTGTCACCTGAGGCAGATCCGACACTTAGAGCACATGGAAGTGAGAAGGAAACGTCCAGTCTTGGCAGCTTTAGCAAAGATGTGCTACAGGAGAGGGTGTCCACAAAATACGAGGTGTGTAAAGCAAAGGGCATCTGGGAATCAGGGGGTGTCCATCACCCCAGGTGCCCAGAACCAACCCCCCAGTGCTCCCTTGGTGCAGCGGGGCACAGGGCAGCGAGGGCTGGCTCGATGCCGCAGGAACACATCCAGAAAAGCATTTGTCAGGACTCACACGGACACGGGGACAGGGATCCGTGCAGGGATGTAACCCGACGCACCCGCATCTGGCTGGCACACAAACAAGGCAGGCTTTCATCCCCGCGGGCAGAGCTGGAATCGCTGCCGCCTATTTTAACATTTTCAATTGCTCGCAAAGCCGAGGGGGCTGCAAGGCAGGAGCCAGCCCCTGCTCTGCACACAGAGCTGCGCCCAGTCATTGTCCCCAAACAATGAACCTCCCCGAGCCAAGCTGCCTCCCCGGCTCCAGCAGCGCTGCTCGTCACTGCAAAAGCTGGTATCTATCCTTTGGCGTGTGACTCGGGGAACAGCCGGGATGAGGGGAGTCAGTGTGCTGGGATTTACAGAGGTAAGTACATGCAACGTGTTACCTTTATCTAGGGACAATCCCCCTGGAGTTTCGGAATTTGTGTCTGTGAGACAGATTCAGGCCACTGAGTTGAGAACTCGCTTCAAGCAATTCTGTCTCCCAGTTTGTTTTACCATCACTGCCATACACTGACACCCTCGGGAGAGCAGCCAGGGGTAGTGGGAGAGCAAAACACACAAATAGGGCATTTCCTTATAAGAGGGGAAAAATTAAGTTGTCACTCCAAATGGACCAACATTTGCTGGCATCTGTTACTGTAACAAGTGGACAGTTTGAGCAATGTTCTCTCCAAACTACGAAACAGTTGGTAGGATGAAAAAAGCTCCCAGACCACTTGATATAGGAGATGCATGCCCTCAAAAGAAATCCATTTGTGCTCAATAAAAGCACTCCACCAAAAGCAGGAGATGGCAGGAGCTGGACTAAACCACAGCAGCACAGTCTGGCTCACGCCTATTGCTACAGAGGGACCAGCCACACTACAGCCCTACACCAAACCAAGCTGCTGGGCTCCACCTTTGGACAGCAGCTACTCCACAGCCAAGCTGCAGAACTGAAATTCTGGAACCACCAGAATCCATTTAAAAAACTTAGGCTGCATCAGAGCAGCCGTGTTACCCAACATTTTCCTGCACAAACCCCTGCTCCATCCCCACCATATGAAATTGCAAGTGATTGTTTAAATACACAGGCATATGTGATCCCTTACTTGGATCTCACAAGGCCTCAGTTACTGATGAAGGAAATGGCTGATGAAAAAACCCCAAACCCACAGCACTCACCATCAGAAATGGTGTGATACAAGCTGGCCTCATCCCATTGATTTTAAGGCAAGTAATTCTCTCTTTCAGCGAGAACTGACCAGTGATACTTCACAGGAATGCACTTCCCAAAGTGGATGAGCATTTGCACAATCAATAAAATGCACACATTCAATATCTCCCCAAAAGAGGGCCAATAACTGAAACAGGTATTAAGTTAGAACTCACTCCCACAGCAACATTGAAAGGATTAAAACATTATTCCCCTTATCCCTGTATTCTTTTCCTTCTCACATCACAGCAAGCGACTAACCTTCAGAGACCAAAGCAGAAATAAATAAAGAAGCCAAGACCAAAGATCAGCTGAGATTTTGACTTTGCAAATTCACAGTATCGACAGCACTGCCCTTGAGCATAAGCCCTGGAGTCAGGAGGGATGGGTTTAGATCCAGCCTCTGCAGAAACCCTCTCTGAAACCTTAAACTCAAAGCTCTGCAGTGAGCAGGAATGGAGGACCCTTATTAAAATAAGAAGCTAACACTTAGAACTGTTAGTAAATACAAATATAGGACTCTTAGTAAATACAAATCCATAATAAAATGCCTGTGACAGCAGGTTAATTCACAATATCAATTTCTTTTGATCATGATTTGTATTTTCATACAGTTCCTAAAACCAAGACGTATTTTCCTCTAACACCTCGGTATTTCCATTGAAACTGTTGTGAAATGCCATCACCCTTTTTTTTCCCCAGAAATAAACCGTACTGAATCAAAATGGGGATCTTTCTGCACACTGTAACACCAAACAACATTTCAGTGTTTGCCAGCAGGAACACACTACTGTGTCTTAGTTCAGATGCTAAACCTGCCCATGGAACACTTCTAGATTGATACCAACATGTCCCACACTCACAGTGCTGCATTTTGTGTTATTAATAAAAGCCTGTTATTTATACATAAAAATATGTCCCACATTATTTCACCTAAAACATCACTTGGGTGTTGCAAATTGCTTGTCTCTTTTTAGAGCGCAACTTGCTTCTGTTTCACACTGATTTGCAGGATGTGGAAACCACAGGACACCTTTGAGAGATAAGGCAGAACAAATTGTAAACCTAGGAGTATTTATCACAAACCCCACATAATCTACTGCTGTAGCCACTGCCTTTTTTCTTCATAGTTGTTATTATTTGCCCATATATAATGGAAAGCTAAATACCCCAATTTTCTGCTAGGCTTGCATCCTGCCTTAGCATATTTAACCTGACAAAGTGCAGCACGAGCTGGTCACAAGTGTGCTGAAGAATTATCTGATTATTTTAAAGCAGGTTTTCAATGGAGAGCTCTGGCCCACTCATAAATGCAGTTCTAGTTATTCTGCTGGAAACTGTGCTTTCCATTAACATCCATACCTTTGTGTGACAGAGGGGCACACACTGCATCTCATGCTCCGAAATGGCTGGACAGCTGTGTCTTGTCTCAGGTGTGTCTTGCAGCACAACAGACAGAAAACCCATCTTTTCTCATGATTTTCTAAAGGTAACATACATAAAACACACAAACATGCAACACTACCTCCGTCAAGACAGCCCTTCGATAACTGTTAGAAATACACATTAAACACTCCTATCAAATGACCACCGTATCAAACTCCCTCATCTTTAACTCATCTAACCCACCCTGGGCATGGCAAATTACTCACATACACATTTTAAAGGCATGTTACAAACCCCCAGCATGAGACAGCTCACATTGGATCTTCCAAACTTAATTTTGAGCCACAAGACAAACACTTTCAACATAATTATCACTACCATATGGGCAGCTCTGCTATTGTGCTGGTTCTAATTAGGATTGTATATGTTACACATGTTGAAAGAGTTTGCAAATATGTTTTGTGGTTGACAGTTAAGCTCAGTATTTAAAGTAATGTGAACTTTTGTATGTTTACATTGCATTTGCTGTAACAAATACATCATGTGCATAATAAACATACATATGTGCACATATATATGCATACAAAAGAAACATAAAACAGGTGTCAGAAATGTTAAAAATCATAACTGCAATAAACATATTCACCAAAAATTTAAAGCCAGCGCCCTCCTACTCAGCTATTGGCTTCTACAGACAGGATCCAGGAGTATTTCCACTTTCTCACTAACATGCTTTATTCATTGGATGTTGGTATTTACACCTGTAATCTTGTATATGCTACTCAAAATTTGGAATTAACTTCTTCAAGAAGTTATCTGTGTATCTGTCTATTGAGACAATTTTTTGCCACCAAAAGAATGGTATAAGCAATTCAAAGATAGAAAATAAAGTTTGAGTTAACATCTTAGAATGGTACAGCACAAAAGACACTGGAGTAGAGGCATAGAAAGGCAAAGTATCAACAACACACAGGTAAAGAACAAAAATCAATCCTTTACAAGTACAAAGCCTGGGGCAATTAATTTAATTCTAAACCCTTATACAAATATGCCAGGCTTGCAGCTGCTGTCTGTGAATTGCAAGCAGGGCTTTGGAACTCTGCTTTCCCAATCATTATTTTATTAGACGTGTGTACCTCTCCCTTTTGATTTGCAAGAGCCTTACAAGATGTAAGAGCAGTACACAGACACATTTAATTGCTAATGATACTGTGCTCGGTTTCAAGTTTCAGCATTAGCATCTCAAGGTAGAAGAGCATTACAACCTTTTCAAAGCTTTAAAACCCACTTTTCACGTAAACACATTACAGCTTGAGCTTCCCTTTCCAGTCTTTTGTCTTGCTCTCACCCTTCAGTTCCAAAGTTGCAAAATAACAAGGTATCTCAATATTAGATAACTCCTGATACTGCTTTGAAGCAAGAGGACAGCAAAGCAGCAGTCTCTATCAATAACACACAAACATCTCTGAGCACGACCTGCCTGCCTGCACAGGGGATAAGACACCACAATTTTCACTTATTCAAAGAGACTTTTAAAGGCTCAGGCCACATAAAAGTGGATGGAATCAGTTGTCTCAATGCTGCTTGTCCAGGGCAGGCTGCAGAGGGCACGTGTGAGAGCTTTACATCATCTCTGCCCAGAAAGATTCCACTGTCTTTCTGGGGATGGGACGGAGCACAGGACAGGGCAGCCCCTGACACCCCTGACCCACTGGCACTCTCCTTTCCCCAGAACAGAGCTGAGTAACCACAGTGTTTCTAACAAGCAGAGATGCCATTCAAATCCAGCAGGATGCAGGCAGCCTAGCTGGGGTCCAGCTAGCAGAGCATGGATGCACTGCAAGGAAACCACGACACTTCCAGAAGCAGAACTGTGTCCTCAAGGTAATAAAATTAAGTACTGATGCACACTTGAACGCACCAATTTAATCCTACCAGTCTACCTGCCTCCATTCCAATAGGCTAAAATAAAAAGCTCAGCCTAACACATTAACTGTCAATCTCAGGTTTTCAGCTCACATACCCTATCAAATTTAATGCAAGTTATGTTGATTGGGCATTATAAAATTATTTGCAACCACATTTGACTGATGAGGAGTAATCAAAATAGAGGAGGCGAGCATGAAGTGCTTCCATGGTAAGACAGACTGCAGTGTAAGCTTATTCCTTATTAGACAGCAGAGAATCAACCAAGAGGGGAAAGTCCGTAGCAAGCCATGCTCTGCTGGATGTGTGTCAGGACCCTGCACCTCATCAGTAACGGGGAAATGGGGGACAAAGATGAGAAACAGCTATTCTTTAGTTGTAGGAGTTAGAGGTTTACTAAAGAGAGACCTGCCCTTCACCAGAGTTACGGCAATTCTCTAAATGCATGCAAAACAAGAGAAAAACATTCATTTCCATCTCTCACTACACTCCACAGAATTAGTTACTCCACTAGAAAAGACACGTAATTTCTAACCTTCGGGTTTATCCATATTTATAATGAAGATGTTATAATTAGGGATCTCTACCACTCCCATCCAGCCATACTGAAACATTTCTACACTTCTTAGTCCATTAAAACATAATCACGGCTGAATAATACATTAGTTAGGCTGATCCCAGGCAAAATAGAGTTTGTCAGCTCTCCTGCTCCTGATCTGCTACAGCATTGTAACGGCAGCCAAACCTGTCGTATTTCACAGGACACAATAAAACTGTAGTTCCCCATTTCAGCTGTTCTGATGGCTGATGTTTGAGGTGGTGACAAGGAGGAGCCACTGCTGCTTTTGTAAGCTTCATTCACGTACAGTAACACCCAAGGATCGTTGTGACAGTGCTTAATGGGCTCACATTCCCTCTGCAAATTCCCTTGGTTTTAATAAGCAAAGTTTTCACAAGCTTCAGAGGAGGAGCAGGGGGACCCCAGCAACTTCCTGGGCTCTGTCTGCTCCCCAGGACTTCCCTGCCCCTTAATTTCTGTCGTTTCCCAGCAGTTGCCCCTCAGGGTACTGAGCCAGGCTGTCACTGACAACGGACCACGAAGATCTTCCAACACCAAACCCTTCCTTCATAGTTTTCCTCTTCCAGAACCACGAAAGCAATTAACAGTATTGCCAATCACACTCCCATTCTGGGCCCCCCGTGTGACTGCCCAAAGGAAGCAGCAGGCAAGTCACACCTTTAGAAGTGTAATTTCTGTTTCTCTAAGAAAGGTTTCTATCCCTAGCTCGGAAGTTAAGACAAATTTAGTGTTAACTAAAGTTTTACTGGATGTGGGAGAAGGATTTGTCACTCACTGTGAGTCAGTAACAACCAAACTAGAGCAGCTGACAGAAAAGGGGGAGAGAGGCAGCTCCACAGGTCTGCTTTTCTCTCACAGATTTTCTATTTTCAAATAGAACCACAGATGGTTTGGGTCGGAAGAGACCTTACACATAATTTAGTTCCAAGCCCTCTGCCATGGACAGGGACAGCTTCCACCAGAACAAATTGCAGCACAGAGCATGTTCGACTCGCAGCAAGTCACACCATCAGCCTCTTGCCTCTCAGTACAATGCACTTTCACTTCCAGTCCTGCCATCAGACCTGTGTGAAGGCTCGGAATGTTTTCAGACTCTCACTGCCACCAATGTGTGGAGTCAAGCAGCTGCTCTGCACAAGCAACGCCAATAAACACCAGTTTGGTGAGATAAAAGAATAAACCCTGGAACTCTGGATGGAACTCTGATTCCCTGTCAGCTGATCCCGTGGCTGCCTTTATTATCTGTCTGCCTTTTCTTCTGCTTGTTCAAATGGCAGGAGGAGGCCAGCAGTGACCAGTCAATGTCTTTCTGATCAAAACTGGAATCTGCTACTTGCTACTACAAAATCAAAACACATCCCAAACCTTTCCCCCTAAACAAGCATTCTTTGTCAAAGGCAATAAATCACAGAATCACAGAATGGTTTGGGTCAGAAGGGAACTTACAGCCCATCCAGTGCCAGCCCTCCATGGGCAGGGACACCTTCCACTGTCCCAGGCTGCTCCAAGCCCCGTCCAGCCTGGCCTTGGGCACTGCCAGGGATCCAGGGGCAGCCACAGCTGCTCTGGGCACCCTGTGCCAGGGCCTCCCCACCCTCCCAGGGAACAATTTCTTCCTAATATCTAATGAAAATCTCTTCACTTTCACTTTAAAACAATTCTCCCTTGTCCTATCATTATCTGCTCATGTAAAAAATCCCTCTTTTTTATAAGCTCCCTTTAGGCGCTGGAANGAAGAAAGAAGCAAGGCCGGCCTGCACGGCTCGGGCGGCTCGGCGGGCCCGGCGCAGTTCCCCGGCGCGGCCCGCAGGGGGAGCCCCAGCGCCGCCCAGCAGCCGCCGAGCCCCGCGCCCGGCCCGGGGGGCTCAAAGCGCCCCAGGGCCCTGAGGGGGAAACGCCAGCGCTGGAAACTGCCCGCGGACACACGGCTGGGGGAGGCGGGATAATGGGGAGAAATCCTTCCCTGTCAGGGAGGTGAGGCCCTGGCACAGGGGGCCCAGAGCAGCTGTGGCTGCCCCTGGATCCCTGGCAGTGCCCAAGGCCAGGTTGGACACTGGGGCTTGGAGCAGCCTGGGACAGTGGAAGGTGTCCCTGCCTGTGGCAGGGCTGGCACTGGATGGGCTTTAAAGTCCCTTCCAACCCAAACCAGCCTGGAATTCTACCATTCTGTGCACAATGTATTTGTGTTAAATAAGGAGAAGGGAGCAGGAAAGAGGAGCAGGTTACACAGAGCTGCCATGAAAATGGTGAAAGGTCTGGAGGGGCCACACAAGGAGCGACTGAGGGCACTACTGAGGGTACTTGGTCTGTTCAGCCTGGAGGAGACTGAGGGAAGACCTCACTGGGGTCTGCAGCTTCTCCTGAGGGACAGCTCCAATCTCTGCTGTCTATGACCAGGAACAGGACCCAGGGAATGGGTGGAGCTGTTCCAGGGGAGGTTTAGGTTGGATATCAGGAAAAGGCTCTTCCCCCAGAGGGTGCTGGGCACTGCCCAGGCTCCCCAGGGAATGGGCACGGCCTCGAGGCTGCCAGAGCTCCAGGAGCTCTCAGGGATGCATAGGCGGAGATTGCTGAGGTGGCTGTGCAGGGCCAGGAGTGGGACTCGGTGATTCCTGCAGGTCCCTTCCAGCTCAGAATATTCAGTGACCAGAAAAGCCAAAGGATGGGGGAGAAGTGTTTTTTCCCTGCCTTACGGACTGCTTTCAACTACAGAAGTCACTACGCAATATTTCAGTGGAGATCACCTGGCGGTGGAGAAAACTGGCTGCACCTCATTGTACTCAGGGAGTTAATGCCAAGGGCCCCAACTGCCCCAGCCCCAGTGGTGGAAACACATCCTCCTCCCTGCTCCACAAGCCCACGGACACCCTGGGAAAATTCTTTCATGAGCATAAGCATGCTTTGTGTTGATGTAAAAGAGCTAGCAACAATTTCCACAAGAGTTACGAAGCCTTGCCTAAAAATAAAAATTAAATTCTTCCAATCAGAGATAAAAGGGTTCTTTAATCTATTTTATACGTATAAAAATAGATATATTATTTACATCCTATGTATTTGGTTTTTACCAAATCTTAATCTCTTTCCAATCTTAAACCCATCCCTGTTAGCACAAAACTTCAAGCAGGACATTAAAGAAAAAGAAGGAAGTCAAAGTAGTACTTAAAATTGAATATCCTAAGCATTGAAGTAAATCAAACATTAAAAATACTGTAAATAATCAGAATTGTGTAGTGTACTGGATGGACAGAAATGTCAAAGGGCTGACTGCCCCCACTCCCCACATGTGCAAACACAATTCTATCTGCTATCAGCAATATCTTCCTAAGTACTTCCAACAACCACTCCTTCTTCCTAAAAAGCCTTTCTGGATAGAAAACGAAAAAAGCGTTCTTCATTTCTCCTAACAGGCTGTATAAGTCCCAGTTCAAGGGTGAAAGGAAGGACAGGGAGAAAATTGCCTGCAATCCAAGTCAAACATTTGAAATGTATTCAAAACAGCTTTTTGCTGCAGCTCCTACGCTGGCACTGCCCTGGTGCATTGCATGGCCACGGGAGTGCCCGCAGGAGTTCCTGTCCTTCTCTGCCCCCTCCACAGCTCAGCAAGAACTCCACGGGCTGAACCCTCCGCTGGCACAACCCCGCAGCTCCCCAAAGCTGTGTCACAGAGCTCCTTCCAGTGCCCCTTCTCTCACAGCACCCCCACGCCGTGCTCGGGATGCCCCAGCCACAGAACCGGGCAAGGAGCTGGAGAAGACTGGTGAGAAAAACCCGTGGATCTCCAGTTCTCTTTGTTTCAGGAGAACCTTTTCGTTTCATTGTGCTTGGCTCCAAGTTGCTGGTTTTATCTTGCATTTCACACTTAAGGAAACCCAGCCAGGCCTGCCAAATACTACAAGGTTTTCTGTCAAAACTTGGACAAGCTGGAAAAGTTTTACATACTTTTAACCGTAAACCTTAAAGCAACTCAGACTTTTATTTTACTTGCAGCTCAGGTTTGAGTGTTCCATGACATTTGGCCAATCTGGCTTGAGTTTTCTGTTTGAGGTTTCATTACGAAATCCTAATTCCAGAACAGAGTAATTAATACTTTTATTAATAGTATCTGTAGTAAAAGATTATAGGACTTGGAAGAGTGACTCTGAGCGCAATTTGCTGCCCAGCAGACTACATGCAGTGCAAAAAGGAGATCAGTCCTCTAATTCAGCTTCCAAAGCTGTGTGCTAACAAAAAACCAAAGGTCTTTGGAGACTCAGCTGCAGGACCATTCTCTCAGCTGGCCTCAGCAGTGCTTGTTATCCATGTTATGGTAACAGCCCCGGAGCAGACCCCAAAGAACTGCAATGGACAGTACTTTCTGTTCCCAGAAATTACTCGCTCAGTGTGACACAACACTTTGGGTTGGAGGGGGCCCTCGGGGGTGACCTCATCCAAGCCCTACTCCAAGCAAGGCTTATTCAGGAGAGATCCGGATGCTCCGGGGAGAGGTAGAAGTGTCCAAGGATGCAGATCCCACAGCCTCTGGACCAAAGGAACCTGCCTCCATGCAGACCGGAGCAGAGCACTGCTGGGTTCTGACCTCCTCAGCTTCGTGGTGCCTGGGCTCCTCAACGCTCCTTTGCTGGCACTGCATGTGAGAGCCAGCATGGAATCACAGCAGGGGGACAGACCACACCCAGCTGAGTACAGCAAATGCCAAATCTGGAATTTCTACTGTCCATTTCCCTTATTTTCTACTCTGCCCCAAAATACGATGGTGCTTTAGAGCCTGAAGATTAAATACGAGCAGTAAGCAGTGCCACCCTGCAGGCTGGGCAGCACAGAGTGCAGCAACACTTCTGAAAGAGGAGCTGCCAGCGCTCTGCCAGGTGGGCTTGGACTGTGTCAGCCACTCAGCTGGGGATCAGTGGGACTGGTAGCGTGAGGAACTGTTGCACAGGCTTGTTATGAAGCTCAAATGTTTTCATTAACACAAACGAGCAGAAGTTAGGTTAATAATCTGAACACACTGACAGATGTTCAACAAACACTTGGCATTGCTGCAGCCAGAACAAGAAAGAATTCAGTGTTATCTTGGAACAGCCTGCAGAACAACACAATGCAAAGCAGCAAAGCTCTGGTACCAGCTTAGAAATGTGGATATGCAGAAAAGCCAGGCTCTCTCCTAGCATGGGGCCCAGAGGCACCAGGATACAACTCAGCTCTGTGTGCAGACCTGAAATGTAGCAACTCCTTGTAGAAAAAGAAAGTTTGCTTCCAGTGCGAGTAGACAGCACTACAGCGGGGGCGAGGGGCAGGCTGCTCCTGCAGGAAAGGAAAGGGGGTCTCCACTGCTTTACATTAAATATAAGACATCTCCTGATTTTTGTCTTAAATTCAAGTTCTGTTCAAGTTCAATGCAAGGCAAGTCCTAAACATAATAAAGGGCTCTTACTCCCGTCAAAATGTCATTACTCTAAAGAGACGCAGGATTAGTAAAAATGATGAATTTGGGGGGAACAGTGGCATGAAGGCGTTCTGGTCAAAAAAAGCTAAAAACTACTAAACTCTCATTCAACAGTTAAAAGAAAAGCTCAGGGAACACCATGTGTGAGAAGTTCCATCACAATCAGGGAACTGGACAGCACTGACCTCGTTACTGATGGTTCCTGGATGTTTTGGGGTACCTGTGTTGGAAAGCTTGAGATGAATACATTGGTTTGGGGTTTTTTAATGTTAACACTATTCACAAGTGTAAGGGAAATAGTAGGATCTAAAGCTTGTAAATGAGCTACAATCTTGGAGGAACTAAAGATTAGATCGACCTGTGTTGCATCACTTTACAAGTTAAATATTTTTCTTAAAGTGCTAATCCAATCCAAACAAGGGTTTGATTCTAAATTAAACAAACTCCACTTTTATTGGTATTAACAAAAATATGCAATGCTAATTTCAGCAGGCAAGCACTAACAAGAGCAACTATGCAGGCTGTGCTTTTTCCAGGGCAAAGGAGGAAGGACATTAACTTCAATTTCCTTTTTTCCAAGCAAAATGCATTATATTACAAAATCCATAGTGAGGTTTATTAAAAAAAACCCCCGAAACAAACAACAAAACAAACCCCTAAATTTCCTACACACCCATGTTTTTAAAGAGTCTTTAAAAAAAACCACTTTTCATTGCATCCCCACTTCTGATTCAATTTGCTGTCAAAGGTCATGAGCTAAAATATACAGTTTACGCTAAAAGCAGGAAGCGGGGTAAGTAATTGAATAACATCAGGAAATGGAAGAATACTGCCATTTTCCTAATGGATATAGTACAAGGTTTACTCTCTCCAAATTTAATTCTAGGAGCTCCTGTAGTAAGGGGTTTATTTTTCTTCAGCTTGAATTTTAGCCTACAAGGTTTAAAGCAAAATCCTCGTGCAATGAAAAGAACAAAATACCACAGCAGCTTTATTTTCTAACAGACAAAGATGATCATTTCTGCAGGAAAGAGAAACCCCCCATCAACAGTGTCTGAAAACAGAACTGGCATAGCAGGTTGGCTGCTTAATATACATGGGCTGGAAATAATTCTACTAAATCAGAGTTCTGAATTATTCATGAAAAACAGATTTTCATTATTTAAATTAGAAAGACTTAAAATTACAAGTCTTGCATTGCTATTGATAGGTAAGATCTCTTTCCCCCTAAGCGATGTTACAGTCTCATACAGCTCCACTCCTGGAAATGCTTTATGATCACTCTAAAATAGTACAAAAATCTCCTGACACTCACTCCTTCTGGAAACAACACACCCTCTGGTACTTGCTTTAGACCAGTAATAGCCCAACAGTAATGATTATAACAAAATATATCATTATGATAATGAATAAGTTGAAGGGATCATTTTCAGTATTTATTGCATATTAATGCACAGGTTCATGTAAAACATTGGAAGCACAAGCCTTAGTACTGCAAATAAACTCTTTCCATCATGGAAAACACCACCGTTCTTACAGGAAGCATCAGACCACAAATCTGACTTCAGATGTTTCCAAAGCATTTTGTAAGGATACACAATCCAGCCTCCCTCCCTGTACTGTTACTAATTTATACAGACAATGCCATTAATAAGCTGAAGGCTTGCATTGCTTCCTGGGAGCTGCTCTCCAGTCATTCCACACAAATCCAGTCAGCTGCGATGGCTCCAGTGCTTTGCATTAGAAATTATTAATATTCATTCATCACACAGGTACAACCTTTCATCTGGAGATCTCCAAACTCTGCACAAATTCTCCAATTAAACCTTTCTGCCTTGATTAGGAATTGGTAGACAAATTCCTCCTAATTAAACACCATTTCCATGCAGGATGAACATGGGGACGTGGGGCTGGGACTTGCAGAGCCCACGTCAGGTCCCGGTGCAGTTCCAGCCCGGCACCACGGCCGTGCCCCTCGCGGGGGTCAGCTCTGGGCACTGACTGAGCACGTGGCACTTCCATGCACAGACTGCTCAAGGCTTTTCTACACTTTTAAGAATATTTTTTGGAAATTCTCAGCCTGAGCTACAGCTCAAACATTAATGCAACAGCACCTGAACTGAACTGAGTAAGCGTAGCTCAGGCTGGGCCGGGGTCCAGAGCAGGACCAGTGGAGCAGCTGGGATAACCCAGCATCCAAAGGACTCATTAGTAACAGCTTCTGTGGGCTAAGGCAGAATCCCTGCTTCTTGAATCTTTTACTTTGGCACAAGAGATATTGAAACTCACTCCTTTTCCAGTTAGCAGGATCACTCCTCAGCACATCCTTCTGTATCATCAAGAGAAGTGAAGACAACCAATATCAAATCTTGCAAACTGAGAGCATCATGCCACCCAAATATAGCTTTTATTTGACAACACAACACTAAGTCATCAGTATCCTGTCATTTCCTTCTTCAGAACCAAAGTACAGAGCACTTGTCTGGATATTAATTTATTTTCTTAAACATAGGAGCTATTTTCCTTCACCTAGGAAGCCCTATTGAGCAGGTTATATAATTAACATCAAAGCAATTTGAATGCTGCTTGACTTGCTGAAAGCTGGTAAACAAGCAGGAAGCAATAAGGTGCTTTATAAGAAAAGAACGTGTTAGGGGGAAGGGATACCATAAAACATTAAACAGATTGATTAGTGATTTTAACAGAATTTCCATTTTTATTAACCCTCTGCATGCTTTGGGCACTCAATTTTTATTTCATTTATAAAAGTAGGAGATTTTTTTGTTGAACTAGATAGGAATAAAACCCGTTCAGAAGGAAATGATGAGCATGGTTGGCAAAAATAAAAGTATCGTGGAGAAAGCTGATATACCAAGTATCTGCTGCTTCCGACGGCTAGGATAAAATTCACCTGCTTTGTGATGGAAATATTTTTATTAACATATTTTGAAAAAGCCAACCCGAAATATTAAGGAAGGGTATCAAACATCAGCTTCCAGTTCTATACCCATTCTTAGCTGTATTATTTTTATTGATTTAAGGACTTGAGCCTGGGGACAGGGTTTAGCAGGGCAAGCTGGGCTTAGACCTGACAGCATTTTATGAGCAAACTTGGGGTTTTCTCTCTTGTTTCTCTGTTCATGCAGAAAAGAGTCACATGAGAGGGAACTCAATTCTTCTTTCTTAAACCCACAGGTCCTTTACAACCATTTGTAACTCCACCACCTGGGAATGGGCACACAGGACATGGGAACTTTGAGGTCAGTGACTCAGTCTTTGCTGTCAGAGACTGGAATGGCCCATGGCTTTTTATATTACCTAAATCAACTTGTGCCTGCAAATCAATTATTTTCTTGCTTCCTTCTCCCACAGTTTCTTGCAGAATCTCAGCAGGCTTTGGGCTAAAAGCTTAACTTCCTGCACTAGTTTACACCTCTGTCATATTTTGTAAAACTTTACCTTAAATAGATCTGCGATGTCTCAGGATGTTCACACATGGACAGATCTAGAAAGACTAACACTCTATTCCTATGCCTTTGTTTTGCTGGACTACAGAGAGCACAATCTTCTGGTGTTGTCCATCCTAGGAGGAATTGTGATTAAACTGTAATAGCAAATCTTCTTTAATTGGAGAAAGTGGAGATTTGCATTTTCTTGAAAGCAGGTCACTACAGCCCACGGAGCCCAGCCGCAGAAGAAGGCAGACACCAGGGAAGCAGCTATGGCCAGGAGCAGGTTCCTGCACTCTCCTGAGCACGGGGAGGGGGACTTTGCTACAAGTTTGTTTTTTTCAAGAGAGTCCCTTCACAACAGAGTGACTCATTTCAATGGTCTTCAGCAGCTGATCCAATACACATCGATAAATCTGAAACTGATCCTACACTGGATTAAAAAATGGGGAATTAGACACATCAGGAGTGGGTATGTTGTCACAGCCTGTACAGTGTTGCTGATATTAGAGACAAACTTCCAACAGCACTGGAAACACAAAACCACGGTAACTTTTGCAGTCATATCTTCTATAAAAATATTTGTATTCTTGTAGCAAATTTAATAATAATTCTTAAGGGTAACTCTTTTATTTTTGCTCATAGAACCTCACTGTATTTTAATACTGAGCAGCGAAAATTGTTGCAGGGAAAGCTCAGAAGGAAAGGAAAAGTTTGTTTTGTCTGTTTTAGGAGTTGTGGCCTTACGGAGTAATAGCCACATTCCGTTCTTCAACTGGCTGCACAACCAATCCAAATATCCCTTGGAATTATCCAAGAGTACAGCAAGCTCAGAGAAAAAAATACACCTATGGCACATTTTGCTAATAGCAGAGGAGGCCTTCCTAGTGCACAGAGCTCATACACTGTTGATAAAGCATTAAACGTAGAAAATGGGGGACTTAGATTTGAAAGTTTGTTCCATTTCAGTGTGTTTGGGCACAAAATAAGATGTCTTGATCTTATAAAAATTGCGACATTACAGCCTGTGAAACCCCACAAAGCAGAGAACTTCCTCCAGGTTGAGGAAGATTATCAATAATTTTCCTAAGCTTTATACCCAGATCATTTTTTGCCAAAATGAAGTAAATAGCAGAAGGTTTAGAAGTGCACCCTGTTTCTTCCAGCAATGCCATGCCACCTCTGGGGACACAGGCAGCATCTGGGGCTGGCCAGAGCCAGCTGGGCTAAATCCATGGAAAGCTCAAAAACTCCACAATGCCCCCCAAAGCACTGCAAACCATGAAAGCAATTGTGTGAGCTGAGTGCTGGAATTTCACAGGGATTTACTGCACACTGCCATTCACCCACACTGCCATTCCCTGCCCTCGGCTCCACACCTGTGATAAATCCCAGCCTCAGCTGTTGAGGCCCAGGACAGTCACAGCCTCCCTCCACATCCGAGGGACTGGAATGAGCCAGCTGTAAAAGCAGGAGCGCTGCCTTTAGTCTACCAAGAGACAGAAAAACAGCCCACTTACCCCATTCAAGGCACTGCTGCTTCCCTTGGAAAGGCCCAACAGGGGAGCCTTCCACATCCCTTGGGGAGGGAACAGTTCCTCTCAGTGCTGTTCAGTGACACTTTGAAAGTGTCCCTACACATTTTTCAAAGCCATGGCCCAGGTCTGTGCCCCGAATCTGTGGAGTTACAGCACGCAGGAGCTGGACCTAAGGGTACAAAAGCCTAAGCAAGAGTTTAAGCATCCATGGGAGGCTGACACGCTCCTGAGGCTGCTCTGCTGCTCCTGTGGCTCGTCCCAGCTCACAGCACTCGCAGCGGGGCACCACGGCCTCCCTGTGCCCCTCTGCAGCAGCCCCTGCTCCTGCCACCAGCCCTGCACCACAGAGATGCTGTAAACCCAGCCCTGTGCTGCTGGGAGCCACAGCCACAGCAAAATCCATCACTCCCACACCTCCTGCCCTGGTGAATACTCCATTTGTAGAGGGGAAAACAAGAATCAAGTAACATAACTTCAACAATCTAATTTTTCGTAACAAATTTGAGGATGAACGTCGGTGCTTACAGTTAATCCATAGGCAAAACTATAGGTAAGAACTCTTGGCCTAAATTTATTTCTAGAATACAAAAAAATATTTTAAAAAGTTCTGTATTACTTCCTTTTTAAATTAAAAATGGTCACTTTATTATACTGTCTTATAATACTTAAGCTAGCATTTAATTTATCTCCAGGCACACTCAGTCAAAATTAATTTTTTCTTTAATTCCTTACTGGTAACATGCATGGAAACTTTTAAGACAGCAATTGATTGCATTGAATATTAAAAATATGGTTCACTTCCTGGCACGTTTAACAATCATTTAAGTTTTCAATTAAAGTAGGGTGCCAACATTAAAAGAAAAAAGATAATCCTGAGAGACAATAGCTGCTCTGTGCAAAACAAATTATTTCTTTTTTACTAAAATTCTCAAGATACCTAATTGATTAATATAATTAGGTTGGCCCAAAAGTGACTTTCTAATCTCCTTTTTTTTCAGTTTAGAGTTTTCTGGGAGTTTGTGTCACACTGGGTGGGTCGTGCACACAGGGGCACATCATTCCTCTGCCACAGCATCACCTGGTCAGGTAACAGCATGGTGACATCTCTGCAACTCTATCTCAGAGCAAACTGGAGCCAAAAGACGAAGTGAGATGCAGCAGGGCAGGGCAGAGAGAGTGGCAATATTTGCATTAGAAATAAAAACATGCCAACATTGCTCATTTTCTTGCAAGCCTGATCACACTCAACGCAACAGCAATGGCAGGCGCAAGCACAGGAGGCAAAGAAACCCTTCCTCTGCCACAGCCCAGGGGTGATCAGCTCACACCATCAGCATCAGAGAAATGATGGGGGAGATATTAATAGCCCACTGCTTATTCCTGTGTCCAATATGACCTGAGTTCCTCCACGCTCCTCCCCGGCTGTACAAGCTCCACCACCCAGAAGTATCACAACAATCACGCTGGTCACCATGTCAGGTGCTAATGGCCATTCTGAGTCCTGGTTAAGGGACAATCCACACTGCCCAACAGCTGATATTTCATCCAGAGTGGCCAAACACCAGCCTCTAACCAAGTTTTAAGCTTGTATTGTTCTGCATGTACAGCTGGGGACTCAGTGCCTACACTGGTGCTGAAACTGCTAACGCACAGCAGGCTCCAAGCTGGGCAGTGCACACAGCAGCACACAGACAGACCAAACTATCACACCAAATACAATGGTTCTGAGGCTGAGATACAGGCATTTTCTACTTCAGCATCAATAAACAAGATCTGGGTAGAGTTCTTCTTACCTTTGGGCATATACAGTCATTCACAGGACAGGGGCATGGCACAAACAAGGCCCTTTTCTTCCACCCTCATCAGCCCCGCAAGGGAAGCTCTCCATGGAGAAGCCATTTTGAGTTCCTGGGACTTCCAAAATGTATTTTTAAGCCATCTAGCAGGGGTAACATCCTTAGTAATCAATTTGACTCATGATTACTATTTCAAACACAGGCTTGTACCAAGACGAAAAAAGCACACTTTACATGGCAATATATACAGAACAATAACATTGCCAGATGGTATAATACTGAGCAGAATTAATTTCCCACATGATGTTTTCAAGGTGTTAAAATATGTCACAGCTTCTGCTAATAAAGCATCTTCCTCTTCCCTCCTCCTTTTAAGAAAATGCTCCATTCCCACCAGCCGGTATTTTACATTATATGTGTTTCCATCCTGATAAGGGCAGCTGATTGCTTGCAAACCTAATTACAGTCAAATGAAAGTCTTTCAGAACCATCATTAGCAATTAGGACCTGCTGGATTTGCAGTGTATCATTTAGAGAGGTATAATTCAATAGCTTATTGAAAAATTGCAGGTGAAACTGGTGATTATAAGGGGGGAACGCCTGTGACACGTCAGTGCGGGCGAGCGTTCGGTGGAGTGGCAGCTGATCCACTGATCTGTGACTGCAGGTGTTTGTTCGGGCTGAGCACAGCCCTGCCCTGGCTGAGAGCGGCGTCCCGGGACCAGCTCAGCACTCCCTGAGCCCGGCTTTGTGCATGCTCTCCTGGAATCCAAAGTGCCATTCAGGAACTCGGGGAAGCCAGGGGGGATGTGTAGCGTGATGCAACAGGCACATGAAGCCACACACATCATTTTTCAGTCCTTTCTGCAGAGAACAACAATCTTTTCTGTGCCCATTGAGCTCAATTATATATTATCAGGGCCCAGAAGTTGTTTGGATGCTTTTGAGCAGCTGGGTGCCTTCACAGATGACGCACTGGATACGGTGACTGCGGGTTAAGTGCAGCTGGAGATTTCTGTGGCCTCTGATCAGAGGCAAACAGCAGTCGAGAATCACAAAACGCTTGTAATTCAAGCACTGTTTGTCACCCACGGCAGTTTCCAAATGGGAAACGAGAAAGGGACTGAATGGCAGCCCAGCTTTCAGGACATGCTCCCACACAGACAGGAATCCACACACTGTGCATGTGTGAAAATAAAGCGAGGGTCCCTGCCAAGGGTGGAATTACCAACTGGCCAGCATGAAGCACTCAGCAATTGCAAGCACGATGGTGGGCTGGATAAACTGAGCTGGACATTAGCAGAGACAGAGGATATTCACTCACAAAACCTGCCTCCTCTCTAGGCATCCCCCTCGATACGCACACCATGTGTAACATTTACCCCTCAAAAACCCCACACAGCCCAGCCTACACCTCTGCAAAGCCCCATCCCTTCACCCCTTCCCCACAGACCTCTTTCCCCTTTTCTATCCTACAAAGGCTTCTCAGAGCCCAGATCTACCCATGTCCCTTTATCACACGAGCATCACTGTATTACTACACCCACTCAGGCTGTGATGTAACCTCAAAGCACAGTTACCCAGACATGGCATCTTTCTATTCTTTCAGAGCTGTACTCCGATTTTTTTCATCATTTCATTGTTTATTTTTCAAATTGAATGTTGTTTGATACGCTAGACTAATCATCAGTGCCTTGAGTGACACAATACCAACACAGTTTCGTTAAACCAGTGGCCCCTGCAAGTCCTGTTGCTGGTGACACTTGCTGTAGGTGCCTTCAAACTTTTGGCAGCACTGGCACAGAATCAAACCACGCTGTGTAGGCTGCAGCACAAACAGCAAATCCACTCATTTCAAAGTGGTTGCACTAGCATTTTGAATCTGAAAAAAAACCCCAAACCAAGCGACTTCTCCCTTTACAGACAGAATGGGAACATTATCTTCCTTTCCACCAATGCCTGGCCATATCCCTGCTGACTTGATCCTGGCTGGTACTACTCCCAAGGCAGAGTGACTTTGTCTCACATTCTACCAGTCAGTAGCGATGTATCCTGTCACTTCATACAAAACCAGAACTCCAGCAGTGCAAAACCAGCCCAAAAATCCCACACACAGCTTCCAATCCCCTCTGTTGCCCTGCACGAGGTAGTTTCACAGCCCAGGTTCCTTCCTGATATTCAGAAGTTTTATAGTCACTGAAATCCACTGGCTGCCAGTAAAGGAATCCCAAATCCCAGCAGCTATGTACAAGGAGGTTCAAGCCTTTATCACTCACTCCGGGTGATGCATGCTGTAGGCAGGATTTCCAAGGTGTCTGACCTCACACTGCACAAATATATCCCCATTTCTTCCCTTGCACAGAGCTATAGTAGGGAGTCCAAGAAATGAAACAGTTCTCCGTGGCTGTGTATAATACTTGTAGCTGCTACGGCACTCCCAGATCCCACCCACAATTTCATTTTCAATTAGCAGCTCTTAGAAAAGTAGTAATGAAAGCAGTTACTAAAGAGCACTCAGATGTCATTGAGAGCCTGCAAACCCAAACTGTAAATAGCACATTGTAAATCGCTTGTCACCACAGTCAGCTCTCCCCGGCATCACAGTGCCGGTGACAATCCACCCCATCTGCTCCGCTCCCGACCAGTGTCACCGCAGCCCGGGGAGCCGACACCACCTCCCGCACCTCGGCCGGGTGCAGGTAGGTCCGAGAGCCCGCGCCAGCCATCCTGACTGTAGGACAGGCTCAGACACACGGGGATTTCGCCCTCCGCACCACAGCTTTGCTGCACTGAGGAGCACGAGCACCTCTGCACCAGGGGACGAGTGTGCTGGCACTAAATCACAGCACAGGGAACCACACGGTGCTCTCAGGTGAGGATGACAGGGGACAACAACGGCAGGGGACAATGATGCCTGTCCAGGTCAGCCACCCAAGGGCTCAGCAGTCTCAAACTTAAGATGTATAGATTCAGGGTGAGACTGCCAAGGGGATGGGATCGTGGACTTAATTCTGAGAAAGAGCAGCTTCAACACTGCCCCCCATCCTTTTAATAGATTCATGTAATGGACTACGAGGTGAAAGCTAATGGTTTATAATGCTTGTAGCTGGGGACTGCCAGAGTCAGCAGTGTAGCTTCTTCTGCTGTTCTTCCCATTTTTTCCTTTATCTCATTAAAGTTTACCTCCTAATTCATCTCTCCATCATGAGTTTTCTTCTCTCTATTTATCATCCACCCACTATTTATTACCATTTGTCTCCTTCCCTGCACTCCTGCGGTATCTGGGATTGGGATTTGATATTCTGCAAGTGTCTCTGCAATCAGGCGGCGAAGGCAGAGCCCAGCAGCCGCTGGCTCTCGTGCACACATGAGCCAGCCAAGGCACCCCTTGCCCAACACACACATTGCTGGTTTAGAAGCATATCCAGAGATGATCCTCTTCTTCAAGAAGATGCAAGAACCTCCCAGCAGATGAAGAAAACAGTGAAGGAAATGGTGGAGGTAGCAAAAGTCAATGTCTTCTGCTCTTTCCAAATCACACACCCATTGAATAAAGAGAAGTAATCCTTCCCCCTCATTATCAAAATACTCTCAACCCTCCTTCTGCCCTGAAAGCTCATTGTTTCATGGTATGCCCCACTGTGCTCAGACCTCGAGGAATAAAATCTCATTAAAACCCATTTAAAAATGTTTGCCACCCTTTTACTAGTTTAAAAATGTTCACTTTAAGATTTCCAAATGATTTTTACAGAAAACATATAAAAACATGCCATCACCAATTAACGTAAAGGAAATTAAATTTAAAACGCTGGAGAAATATTCTGATGAGTCTTATGTTTGCTTAATGCCAACTAAAATTTCCTTGAGGCATTTAATAAGTACATTTATAAAAGCTCACAAAGCAGAGTTCAAAAGTCTTCTCGCTAGTAAAATATGAGCCTTAATTAACCTACAGTTTCACATTTTCTGGATTTCAATAAACCTGTAGGCATTTCAGCAGAGCTGGATAAATACCTGCATGAATACTGCAAGGATTTTCTCTGAAAACTAATTAGCAATGCTTTCAATAGCTGACTTCAACTAAAGCTGTTTGACAAGGGAGCTTCATACCCTAAATCCTGCAGTGAGGGTTACTTCCAGCAGATAAGAGATTTCACAGGAAAGCATATCCAACAGGACTGTCAACCACTGGAAAAACTCTGAATGAGATCTCCAGGTATAAAACATTTCCCAACAAGGACAGACTGCAGCCAAGGTCTCATGCGAGCACGGGAATGCAAGTGACAGCTCTGAGATTGCATCCTGCCATCCAGTTACAGTAATCACAGGTGACAATTCAGGATTCCCCCAGAGACAGGAGAGGCAGGATAAATTGTTTATGTATCAAATATAAAGCCCTGATACAGCAAGGACACTGTATACATGCAGAAGCCTCCTGAACTCTGAGCGGCTCCGGACACTCCTGCTGTGTCACACACAAACCACAGTGCCCCCAGTTCCTGGCTCACTGCCATCTGACAAGGTTGACAAGCAAATCTACTTTCCCTTCAGGAGCCCAGGAATTCAGTAGGACAGACCTGGGTGGGGAAAGCAGCCCAAGGTGTGCAGCCAAGAGTCACTTGAGGGGGAAAAGTGTAACATGATCAGAAAAAAAACCCCTCAGAACTTATCAATCTCCTTCTTTTGTGGTCTTCACCGTATGTCTTGAAAGAGGACAGAAAATGCTTACCCAAGACTCTCTCTATAGGTGGTGGGCATGTCTTTCCAAAGAACTCTGTAGTCTTTTCCATGACACCTTTTTTCCATGTTAAGTGCCAAAGCCACATGGGTTTGTCAGCACCTACACTGTTCATGAGTCTAAAATGTTCTTATCTGAGGAGCTCTACCCCTACCAAATGTGTTACATTTATATTGAGCAAGATACTTTATTCCCTCTCAGTCTTATCCCTTAGGAATTAAGCAGAGTACTCAGATTTATCAGGTCAAAGGAAAAGCATTTTCCATTACATTTGTCAACTCAATACCTTCCAAGCCAATGCATATTTATTCCCAAAAACACAACCTCACAAATAATCTCCATCAGCAGGGAGGCCAGTTTCCTTCACAGATGAAATTCTGGGCAGAAAGGTTCCACCTGACATTAGGCCCCACGAGGAGAGCTCACAGTGCCAACAGTCCCGTTCTGTTGCCCAAAGCAGACACATCTGACAGACCAAAACAGAACAGAGACCACACGGGTGAACACAGGAAACAGTCAAGGAAACACAGCAACCTTCAACATCTACTGATAATGTGATCAATGCATCAATATCCTGAGGAGTTTTCCCCACCTTCCTTTGAAATACCAAGTAAAATGAAACCAGAAGTAACACCTTTAACAGCTGGTAGTGTAGAACATGCATTTTACAATTTGTTTGCTCTGCTGAAGTACTGTATAATCTCTTACTATATTCCTATATACAGCTTAACATATAGGCTTCAAAATTATCATGAAAACCTATTTCTTCCCAGCTTCTCTAACTCTGCATATCAAAATTGAATACAAGTCAGCATACTTGTCATCCTCAATGTTCCTTCCATCTCCCTGAACTCACAAAATGAGAAGCAGGGAATTCTCACTATTTTCTACAAGTTTCTCTGCAAAGCAATATTTGGCTTGCACTAAACAAGGATGAAAACTGATTCCATGAATATCAACCATCCCCTTTAAACGCTTAAATTTTGGTTCAAGAGACATTAACATCACTCAAATACAGGCAATAGCTGACCTTGTCACTACTACTATTTACTATTACCAGCATCATAGAAATCACACTTGTCACACCTTCTTCTTTAAAAAACATAACCAGCACAACACTGCACAGTCATGAAGATGAATCCAACGTTTTCAGCCTGAAGCTTTGCAATCCTGGATGCTCCCTGCTCATTTTCCACCATTGTTGGGAAGGCAGAAGTTCATGCTTAGGGTAGGTGATCAGTAGACCCAGGGGAGCAGACACCAGCAGCACTGACATCCCACAAAGGAGCTCCTCACACTCTAATCAGTCTTAGAGCTTTGCCTTGATTAACAGCTGCCCTTCTTGCAATTGTCTCACCTCACCCTGGATGTGGAGAGGGGCCTTCTGCTTCTGTGTACAAAGCCTGAAGACAAGAAGGTCTTTATAGGACAAAGTTGGCCTCACAATCACAGGGAGACCACATGTGCTCGCCCTGACAGTCTCACAGCCAGCCTGTGGAAAGCTCTTCCCACCTTCACACATTTATTAATCAGATCAGCATCAACAGACCACTTGCTCTCCCAAGAACAAAACAACTGCAAAAGTATTAAAATAAGCGATCCCACAAAAAGAGAAATTGGCTTCTACATACCATGAGCCAACGGGCAGAGCCCTCCCTCCCCGCTGCAGGAAACTTGTCTCCCACCTGTCTGATGCCCTTCGGTAACTTCTTCCTTTTCCCAAGGTGCTGGCACAGGTTTCGGTCATTTTCCCGGTCGGAGCTGTACTGGTGGTGGTGGAGTCTGTTCTTTTTTGGAAGATACGACAGTCCATTGGTAAGTGCTTCCCGTTTCTTCTTGGCTAGAGGATTCTGTCGCTTCTCCACACGTTCCTGAGGTTTCAGAGCTACGTCCTTCTGCAGAGGGAGGAGAAAAACACAGTGGTCAAACTACAGCTCTGGTTTGGTTCCAGGTCACCAGCAAAGCACTGTCAGGGCAATGCTGCAGTCACCAGAAAAGGGCAAAACCCACTCTTCACTGATGTCCTCTTAATCAAAAGATAGGCAAATGCTAAATAAAACTGGCAGGATGAAGTGAGTGCATGGAAAGAGACGCATCCTGTTTGAGACTTCATACAGTCAACCTCAATTCTCAAAAGCAACTCATGTATCAAGAGAGCACACATTTAGAACACAGCATTTGTTCATAATGTTTAAATTAACAATCTGCTTTGATTTAAACAATGCTTGACTTTTCAGTATTTATTCTTATTATTTCTTGTATTTGAGAAGCCAAGGCACAAGCTGACCCATATCCAGTTAGGGCCAATGAATCTCCATTGACTTCCGGGCACGTTTCCCTCAAGCCTGACTTAAGCAGTAGATTTCCAAATCTCAGGGAGAGGGGTGAAAAGTGCACGAAAAAAGCAACTTGTATTTGAAAACTTCGTCACTGACCCTTTAGCCCCCAGAATCAATGTCTGTCTATAAAAAAATACTCCACTCTTGTAAGACAAATGTGAGTTTTGTCACTTAGCCCACAGCTGTTTTCTTACGAATAACCTGCAACACACAGAATCCCTGTTTTCATTTCAGATAAATGTTACTTGAAATGAATCTTTTCCAATAGCACAGAATTAAAGGCAGAGCAAGAGGAGACTGGAGAATTCATTAGGAGAGAAGATTGAGAAGCTATTGGAAAGATGTTAATTAGAGTGCATATTGTGCATCCAATAAATGCCGTGTGCTGAGTCACTTCTACTCCAAGAACTGCCCACGTCAGGGTCTGGTGCTGCCCTGTGAGGGGCAGTTACTGAGGCAGGGTCCTGCTTTCAGCACTCTCTGCTAACATGCCTGGCTGCTTGGACCAGAAACTTCCATGCCTACCATAAAGTGCTGGGTAATCCTGTGAGCCTTTCAGCTGTTGTTTATTGTCACTTAATATTGTAACTGACAGCAGGAAAGGCTATTGGTCCCTGTGTCACATTATGACTGAGGCTCAGGAGAATATAATTCAAATTACGGCACCTTTTAATGCAAAAAAACATGCCTAAAGGCAAAAAGCAGTTTGGCTTTAATTAAAGACTGCTCCCTAAATGACTCTCTGAAACACAAGAGCTTCACAAAATTCATAACTGAAACCAATGAGATGATTAATTAAACTGAAGACAGTCATTGTTCAAATTTGGTATTTAGCAAAGGGAATGATTTTACAGGCATTAAAGATGGGAGTACCAAACAGAAGCTCTAAGACATTTCTTCTACCTTTTCTTCACCTAAGACACCACGGGAGATACCCTGAGCTTTTCTTCACAGAGTGTTATTCATATTCAAAAAGTTAGGAGCCTTATCCAACCTCATGAAAGAGAATTTGAGCATCCTTAGCTACAACACAGGATTAGTAATCTAAGAACCTCCTGGGTCTCCTCGCTGGTTCCTCCCTGGCTCTATTGAAAGAGAGCTCAGTAACAGCACTGATCTTCCTAAAATGCTTTGGGATCTCCTTGTGCACAAGCTGAGGGATCCTAAGGAGCTGCCCAAGGAAATCAAAGGAACAACCCCTTTTCTCAGCACACCTTCTGCCTCCCTTCGCAGGAAGGTTTTAGGTTTAGCTGCATGCCACAAATGCAGGAAGGCAAATTCTCAGGTGCAGTAACCATTTCACCAGTGCTCACCTTCAACAGCTTCATAAAACTACAGCATCCACAAACACACCTGGACCTCCTGGATAGCAAGGGCAAGTTAAAAAATAACAGATATTTTATGTTAGAACTGAGTTGTAACTTAGGAAAGCTATCACCATGCTGCTAACAATTTTTTTTCAGGTTAGCATAAAAAAAATCCAATGTTTTATGAGTAGAACATTATACCAGCAAAGCCTTCTGTTAAAACACAGAGCTCATGTTTGTAGATACAAATGCTATTCAAGAGGATTCACTCTAAATGTGAAAGGCTGAAGGAGTGAACAAAGGGAAACTTTCTGGAAAAAAAAATTCTTCTAATGACTAAGTAGCTTTTGTGGGATTTTTTTTTTCCCCCAGCTGTGAGTGATCTAAATGAAAGTGGCAGGCTTCCAGAAGCTTATAAAATGTCTAATGGGGCCAGGCACTTCCATCAAGAAATAACTTGTTCCTATTAGCTTTAAGGGGGGTGTGAGGTGGGTCAGACTCAGCAGATCGCTGTGGGTGCACCTGGGATAACCCTTCCTCAGAGCCCATGTTCCAGACAACTGCATGAGGCTTCACAATTGTCAATACACCTAGAGAACGTGGAGCTCCTGAGAACTGCGAGGAAGGAATCTGCTCACACACCTATGGCAAAGATACACCAAATCCACAAAGCCTTCCCTAGACCGGGTGGAAAGGCCCCTTCCAAGGCAGAAGGAACGACTGGCGGGAATGTTCAAAAATAAGGTTCCTCTTCTGCTCAGAAGCAAAGAGAGGCAAAGGAGCTCCACACATGCCTAACCAGTGAAAGGGGCCTTAAACCCTGTTTGGTGGGTGGGCTTGCTATGAAATTTAGCCATAAAGATTGGTGTTTAAACAACCCCATTCCTCCAGAAGAGCTGTCTGCTTTTCACCAGCTGACACCACTGCGGGGAAAGTTACAGAGTGCTGTGGGTCAAACCCTTCGTGAGGGAACTGTGGGGTAGAGCCTCTCCTGGCTTTCAACAGAGCCACAACTTGGCCTTAAAAGAAATGTGTATCTAGAAATATGCATTAAATTCTTCATCTGCAGACTAGACTGCAAGAGGACATGATAAAAGAATAAATCTTAGACACAGGAGAGGATGCATTAAAAGTAGCTTGAATGGAGCTCTCCTGGGGTGTTCTCCTTGTGTTTGAGGGTGCAAACTGCCCAGGATTGTCTTGGATTCTGTCCCGTGGAGCCCCTGGGCTCCATGGAGGCAGCGCTTGGCTGAGAACCACGGCCCTGCATAAATCACTTCCCCACTTGCTGCCCTTTCTCCCTCATCCCATTTTTATCTTTCCCTTGTTTAGATAGGACAATAGCTGTACCATGCTGTGTGCTAGTACATTAGCCAGCACAATCTTAATTACAGACTTCAGGCATCATCATGATTAGAGTAATAAGCTGTAATTACTCTAAGGTGACAGGACTGCACAGACCTTATCTACATAGATAAGAAGATGTAGTAATATTTCATGTCGAGACGTATTTTTCAGCAGCTACCCATGGAGTGGATTCAGCCTGAGCAGCAGACCCCATGAACACATTCAGTCTCTAATGGAGGTTTTTCTCCTCTCCTGCCAGCATACAAGCCCACACATTATTAAGTAAATCCTACAAACATATTAGGCACAGTTTAAAACCATCTTATTCAGAGATATCTTTCATCAGTAAAGTGCCTTAAGTGTATCAGGAAGGTGACTTAAATGTATAATATGCAATTACACGCAATTCAATACAAAACTGCATTAATATTTATGAGTGTACTGTATAATCTAAAAAAAATTCCATTTGTTTTATTTCTATTGGGCACATTAATCAGCCTTATCCCACTGTAGGTGCCCAGGCAGGAAGAGCCTGCGGTGCTGAGCGGGCTCCTGCCGGGGTGGCCCTGCAATCACCTGGCTCCAATTGCATCCACAGCTTCAGCCCAGCCCTGCCCCGGCTGAGGGGAGCAGGAGCAGCCCCCTGGGTCCATCAGATCATTTCTCAAGGTAGGAGGCTTGAAGGACACACTGCATTCTCATCAAATCTTTCAGGGAGCTGTGCCTGATTTATTTCAGTAAAGTCCATCTTCTCGCTACGTAAGTGACAACTCACTGATTAAAAATCAAACCCTCAGTGGCAGCAGGGCAGAGCTTTGTGGGGTACACACATCACCCCCATGAACCTCACCCCAGAGCCAGTCCATCACTGCCCTTCCCTCCTGCCCCTGCCCTCTGACAACAGCTTAAAAACTACATGTAAATAACTCTGTTCCACTCCTTATTACAGGATTTTTCTATGGGAATGCTGAAAAACAACATCTGTGGGATGAAAAACAACACTGTAAATGCAGTGTGCAGGAAATACACTGCAGAAATTTCTCTGGATGAACATTTCAGGTGCTGCTCAGGGATTTCAAGCCTTGACCTTTCCAAACCATCCTTGTGGACTATCGTCACAATTCCAGTGTTGTAAAAACTTATTTTCTGCATTGCACTGAATGTGACCTCAGTAAAATACAACTTTAAAAAACTGATTATTAAAAACAGGAGTAGTTTACACTGCAGTGCTAGTTAAACCAAATAACAATTGCAACAGTCTACAACTATATTCCAATTATTTGCTCCTCAGGTTCTTGCTAAAGTCCTCTATGGCTTTATATCAGAGCCCAACAATTTATCCTTTACTCCAACAATAAAGTATAAAGAAATTAGACTTTTTTTTAAAATGCCAAATAGTCATGAAATGTCAGTGTAATGCTCCACTTAAAACACAAATATTTAGAAAATCAAGCTAGAAGCTGCCAATCTGCCCCATTCACTATTCAGACATCCAAACGTCCGTGTCAAACAGAACTGTAAGAAAGGCACTTCTGGAGCCTTTCAAGGAACAAACAATTCTGATTTGATCAGGAACACTAGTGCAGAAGGAAGAAGCCAGTTAAGTGGAAAGAAAATACATTTTCAGTAGCTACAAAAGTCGACTTGGAATTCTTTGCCAGTTCCATCCTGAGCCCAGGATAGCCCGGCCCCCCAGCCTGCTGTCAGCTGCAGCAGCTCCGAGGGACAGGACGTGAGGGGAAGCAAGAAACACCCACAGGGAACAGCACAGAAACAGAAACTATGGCAAAACCACCACCTCCACATTCACCCAGGACACTGGGTACAGAGCTTGAGCTTGCAAGAAATTAGGATGCCTGCAGGTCACAGCTGAGAGAAATCCTGCAGCTTGGCCAGCACAAAATCCCAGACTGGTTTGGCTTGGAAGGGCCCTCAAACCCCACCCAGGGCCAGCCCTGCCACAGGCAGGGACACCTTCCACTGTCCCAGGCTGCTCCAAGCCCCATCCAACCTGGCCTTGGGCACTGCCAGGGATCCAGGGGCAGCCACAGCTGCTCTGGGCACCCTGTGCCAGGGCCTCCCCACAGGGAAGCATCACACAGGAGGAATCGTTAGCTGGGAATCCAGGACAGCAACATGCACAAACTGAACCAAAACCCCTCAGAAACACGGCCAGTCTGAGGGTACCAAATTTCCCATCGCATCTTGACAGCCCCATCAACTCCTACTGTGTTTCTGTTACACTGGGGAAGAATTTTTACAGCTGATGGATGAAAATGCCCCAGAACTTCACTAACTCTCTCATGTTTCATAATTCGCTATTTTAATTCTGGCAGAAACAACAAGATACAAAGGTCTGAAAATAATGCACTCACCAGTCCCTCTAATCTTTCAAAATCAGAAAATAAAATGAGATGCTTATAATAACCTTAATTTACCTCCAGATAAAATAGTTAAATGTACTGTGTATTCTTCTGATGAACGATTAGTTCCTCAAAAGCTTTTAGGGGAAAAAATTGCAAACACTCTTAAAACATCACCAGGGAGAAAGGAAGGCAGGTGTAAAGCACAATACAAAAGAGAAAAGGATTCTCAGTGTCATTATTAAGGTATTTTAAGACACAAGGGACTGGTGAAGAGAGGCCTGATGTCAACTGTATACTGGATGCAGTAGCCCATCCACTAATCCCAGCAACTCCTTCAAGCCACAAGACCTCCACAGAAAGGTTTAATCTTGTTTTGTTTGCTTTGTTTTCATAATGTTGCAATCCATCGCCTCCTGCATCTCTCTGGAATCTGAAAACAAAGTGGTTCAGTGTTGTGCAAAAGCGGTTGTGCAACAGAGTGAGGATGAAAGGCGGTGCCAGGCTGGGGGATGCTCTGGGTGGGTGCAGAGGAAGGAAAACAATAGCCGAGCAAGTTGCTGTATGCTCCAGATATGTTGTGTGAAAGCACTTCTGTGGCAAAGAGATTGCTTTGATTTTTCATCCCAAAATCATTTGTTAACAATAGCATTGATAAACAGAAGGCTCCTTTTCAGGTCCTGCTGATTTAAATTACACACACAAAAATACATTAAGGCAACATTATTGAGGTTACAAAGTCAAGGGCTTGCAAGTTATGAAAGGCCAGGATTAAGGCTGCAGTCACCACCTTAATTCAGGCCTCTTGTGCATACACGCCAAGATACAATCTTTAATTACATGATCCCGTGCTCCTATTTCCCTACACAGAATGGAAAGTGTTCGGCTAATGAGCAACCACGCAGGATTTTGTTTGCTCCTCTTTGTCCACAGTGTGGACCTAGGCCTTGTTTACTGGCATTCCATTCACACCCTCCTCTGAATGCACAATGATTAATTTCCTCAGGGGCTTTTCTGTGCAGCTCTTCCCGATAGTATCAGATAGATGCTCAACAAATACCAGTGGCCTATTTCACAGTTGTTCTGCCAGACAAAGGTATTTCACTATTCCCATTTTATAGGTGGCAACAATAGTCCTGACATGTTCAGGTCAGAAACATCTGCTAATTTTAAGAATTCATTGGGAAGCACCTGAGATTTGATTTTTCAGAACACTTGGCTCCACAGAGCACTTTCTCTACGAAGCACAGCCTTCACTGATTTCAGCAGCTACCAGGTGTGCTGAGCACTCCTGAAAATCGGGCTTTAGTGAGCACCATGTGTTATAAGGCTACAGGGAAGAGCTGTTTCTAAAATACTGTGGTGCCATGGCCTCCCTCAATGCCACATAGCAAATACATGTTGGAGGTAGAGGAAATCTAAGACTTTGGTGCCAGCTGTTGAGCTGGCAAACGCTGGTGTCATACATGAAGATGAGCATCAGAGCAATTGATTGCTATGAATTTATTTCATGTTTTTCAAACATGACATGGTATTCTCAGCCTTCTCACCCTTCCCCCCTCCTTTCTCGGTTTTGTCACTCAAATACTGTGCCATAACATGTTACAGTTGTGCAGAACAGCAGAAAATTACTGGGGCCTGTGCTACCTGAGTTGGGAAAAAGCCTCATCTTGGAGCTGGTGCCGAGGAAGTGCTGAGCAATGCCAGCTCAGAGTGCAGAGCCGTGGAACTGTTTTTCTTGAAGCTGCCCGGCTTTGTGGAAGGCAAAGTACACACAGCTGATTCTGCTCAGACTGGTTCAGCCAGAAGCCTGTGTGCTCCTGCCAAGAGATCCTGAAGCTCTGGCTCCAGCCAGCTTCTGCCAGCCTTAAAGTCCCATTGTGTTTTCTCTTGAGATTTTTCTAGGTCTAACGCAAGTTGCCAGCAACGTCCAAGGTTATGTCTTTGCTGTAGATTTGACTCAATGACCTCCAGGAGACCCAGGACTGCCTTTTGAGGCTGAAACAGCAGCGAGACCTGGCCTGTCCCAGCAGTGGATCCGTGTCCTCTGCTGACACTGTCTCAGCCACGTTCTCTCAACTCCTCCACACAAGTTGTTCAAACCCTTCAATCACCTTTGGTAAGTAGCTGTTGTCCCTGCACCTCCAGCCTTTGATCCTGGCAGAGCAGCCAGGGCTGTGCTGCCCACGCTGCCCCTCCAGCCCACCCCTGCTCCCTGAGCACGGCCTGAGCAGAATCAGCCCCAGCTCCGAGTGCTTCCAACACCACAGCTCCAAACCCCTCCGTGGCACCGTGCTCTGCCCAACTCACAGCCCCGAGGCTGCTCACACGTGCAGCCCCTGCAGCCGAGGGAGATGGATTCCCACTGGCCCTGGGTTTATCTCACTGTGCTGTGCCTTAAATAAATGTGCTGGACTTACCCTGTGAGCAGCAGGGCCACATGCTCATATTTGTTTTCTTTGTTTGAGGAATGAAAAGAAATAGAAAAGAGATGTGGAAAGCAGTCCTTAGGGATGCTCCCTTTAAATGTCCATGCCAGGGAGGAGGGCTCCAGTGCTCCTGTACTGGTCAGTTAGGATTAGAGATGAGGCAGAGAGAGGAGCACTAAGCCAGCTCCTGAAGCAGTGCTGAGTTTGGTTTGTCCCCTGTGCTGTGACACACCCGTGGCACAGTTACGGTGATGATCCCAAGGACCCAGCCCTGTTCCAGCCAGTCAAGCCTTGCCCTGATCTGGAGCAGGAGCACATCCAGCTGTGGGCACGGGCTGGGACTGGCATCTCTCACAGCTGTCTTTGCCTCAGTTCAAGAGGCAGCTTCAGGTCACAGCAGGGCCAGGAATTTTTATCCTTGGAAAATGGGGTGTTCATGGTGGAGAGAACCCAACTGAACAGTTATCAAGAACCACATAGAATTATATGAAACACAAATATTTCAGTTTGTCTAAATAATTGAGCAGCTCCTCAGTTCTACACCCAAACTTCTGGATTTTTTTTTCTCTTCACATAGTTTTCTGAATTTTTACTTTTTGTTCTGATTTAGAATGGAAAAAATATTTTAAAATTTCAAACTTCCCAAAATAAAAATGTACATTTGTATCTGTAGTTATACAGGAGTTGCATATACTGATCAAAACACACATTCCAGGAGATTTCACTGGAGGGAAATACAACTCCATTGCAGGAGCTGCTGGCACGAAGCTGGCTGTGGGCTCCTCCACCCTCCACACACATTTTGTGTTCTCTGAATAATTCAAACAGCACTTTGGTTGGCAGGCCACAGACCCAGGCAAGGAGTTAGTGGGCCAATAAATTTTACATTTAAAGGGTATCCCCCTTATTGTAGGGTTAGAATAAAAGCACGTGGGCTTAGACAGCTCTCATCCCTGCTGTCCCTGCACTAGGAAACAGATGACTTCAGCCTCACACTGGCACCACTCATTAGCACAGCACTCAGCAGTCTTAAAAAATGTATTATGGTTTGTAAATTGAATCAGAAGCACCTCTGCATTCCTTGTCTTGTGGGAAGATGGTGCAGCACCAGGAAAGTCCCGTGCATTCTAAAGGTCTCAGGATGCTCCCTGGAATCTCATGGCCACAGAAAGGCACTGAGCTGGAACACACTTGGCTTTGCTGCCCTGTCAGCCTCGAGACTGGAGGAGAAAACCTGGTCCCCAGGAGTCAAGACAGAGATGCCACCTTGAGATAACACAGGCAAAAACGAGGAAACTGCTACAGGGAGAGATGGAAACATGCAAGCCATGCATCTCCGTGTCACACAGGCAGCCTCACAGGCACGCAGGGAAACCAGAGCATCCTTCTGCACACCCAAGCCAGCAGGACAGGGAATGCAGAAATGGGCAAAGCAAAGGACAGAATTAACAGAACTACTCATGGATTATGCCAGGTGGTGCAATCCATGAGTAATCCAACCTGCAGATTTTTTCACCAAACCAAAATTCTCCACATAATAATGGGTTGTAATGATTGAGCTTTAACAAAAAGTTAATGTATTTCAAAACAACTCTTTTGCATTTTGTAGGTCAAGAATTCAATCGACTCAACACAGGAGCTCTTCTCTCTTTCAAGCTCCTCCTGTCTCATATTCCTCTGGATTTTCTTTTTTCTTCCCTAGGAACCCCTAACTCTGCCACTGTTTTGGCATGTGGCATACAGCCTTGCACAAAAGACTGATGAGGAAAGATTTTAAAGAGAAAGAACAGTGATTAGAAAAGGAGAGAGAAAGAGAGCTCAGCTAGGACCTGAAGACTGCAACACTTAAGGCGAGCTTGGCAATATTCCTCATTAGGAAAAGGATCAGAACCTTTGTGCAATTAGAGGGAAAAAAGAAACAATGGTTCAACTTCCCATCTGCAAATGAAACCACCTTCTAGCATTCAGGCTGAAAAAAATAGTAAAGAACAAAAGTTTAAGAAACAGAGCAATATGTAACCTTTCCATTTGCTGGCTTATTCTTCCCCAAGGAAAAAGATACAGTGAAGATAAATTTGATGATCAAAAAACCAGAGGGATTACATTCTTGTACGGTGCTGATCACTGGCAAATCCTCCTCTCTGCAGTTCAGAAGCACAGCTTAGCATAACAGACAAGATTTATCATTGCCTTGTCCTTCGCACCACTTACAAAGTAGACATAAGTTGCTCCTATCTCAAGAGTCCTCGCTCACACACACGAGGAAATAAACACCAGAACCGTTCTGCTTTCCTGTACAAAGGTATAAACTCTGTACCCAACAGAGCCCAGACCCCTGGGGAAATGCCACACATTTTCCAGCTCTATTTCTGCACTGCTGTGAATGCATCACATCCTGGCTTCAGCTCTGGGTTCAGTGGATGCTCCAAAGTCTACGTGGGATCACCCAAAAACCCACCAGGTACATTCAGCAGTTCCTAGGAGGTGAAACAGATCCTCCCTTCCATTTGTATGTAGAATAGAGTCTCCAGTTAAATGGGCACAGAAGACAGCATGAATAAATAAACAGGGAAAACCAGAGAAGGCTGCTTTCTCCAGTTTTATCTCAGGGCACAGACCCTGCAAAGCTACCTCATACACCAGAAAAAGAGAATTTCCTTCACAGTTATGCTGTGGCTGAAAACATAATGTCTTCTGCAAATATTCAAGATATTTTGTAGACAGATCTTTTAAAACTGAAGTGTCATCTAATATTCAGGGCTATTTAGTGGCTGGAAAAGCAATTACTGTAATATTTCTTGTTTATAGCCACCTAGAAGCTACAAATTTAACTTGGTAGGGATGCACAGTCAGGGGATCTGGTTCCAAAGCAGAACATCGCAAGTCAAGAGCTTTGCTAATGCCTGCAGCAAACTTGCAAGGAGTTACAAAAGCTGTGAATCACATCACTTCAGCAGTACTTAAGAGTCAAACCCCACTTCATCGCACGCCACTGCCTCGACTGAACTCGGAACCGTTCCTTCTGTAGGAAGCATCCCAGCTCCTGTCTCTCTGTAAAACTTGCCTCGAGCAGGAACAGATAAAGCTCTGCAATGCATCTCTCGAGAGCCATGGAATATGTTGAAGAGAATTAGAACCATAAGCAGGAAATCAGTCTGCACTGGGAAGGAAACCTTTCCTAGGAAAGATTTGTTTTCTAAGCTGCTTGTAGGGGCCGGTATCCAAATCTCTCCTGTCTGGCCTTATCACCACTTGTGCCTTGCCATGCACAGGATTAGAGCTGGCTGGACTGAGAAGGTAAGTTATTAATGTGGGGACTTGGAGGTGGATGTGGGAATTCCTGATCTCCCCCCGACGCTCCCTGTGACCTGCAGCACTCAGCTAAGCCCCGAACCACAAAGAGGGTATTCAGGGGCCTGAAACTATTTAATTCCCATTGACTGGTTTTCCAAGGAAATAAACGGCTCCATGAATTTGGGCCTTCCGCCCTCCCATGCAGCAGAGCTCATCTGTGAAATGGAAGTAAAACCACATCCTATTCCATCTGTGCTTCACAGTGCTAAATCCTTGGAGAGGTTAACTGGAGCAGGCCCCACAGGAACACTGGGGCTGCACACCCTGGGTTATGGAGAGCAGACAGGCCCTGCAGGATGAGGTGGGTTCATAGCACATCCCCTCCTCCCGGACCCAGACCAAGGCAGCCCGTTCCGGACAGGAAACAGCAATGTCCAACTGCTGCTCCCCAGGAGGCACAGGAGGGCTTGACTGCCCATTTGGTTTTTTTTGGGAACAACAGCAAACCCAGTCTCTCATCTTCCAAGCCTCTGCAGCCCTTCAACTTCATCAGGCCAAGCCACCACAGCCAGGGTGTTCCTATGGGACCCTTTCCTGCCTCCTGCCAAGCAGGTGCTTCTTGCACCTCCCTTACTCTCCCTCAGCTGATGTGGAGGGTGGGAAGTCATGTCTTTTGTATCTTCTCCATCGTCCTTAAGGGAAGAGATGAGCATCCACAGCCTCACTGCTGTCACTCAGCCACGTGTCTGTGTGGTTCTTGCTCTCTCCCATTTTTCCCTCCCATACAGACAGGCTTCCTGCATGTCCCAGCACAGAGGGGGCACAGCATTTCCCTCCCCAGTTCTTCATCTCAGTGTTATATCTCACATAACATGGACACTCCTCAGAAAAGGAGGTCAGGACAGAAAATCCAAACCAACACTTCAAAAAGACACCCAACGTCTGTAGCATTATTATGAGGGAAAAATGACCTCAAACCCCTGAACTAAACAAATGCCTGGGGTGAAAAAGATGCAATAAATTACGGGATATAATTATGGCTGGGAAAAGAGGAAAGGAGGTTGCTCAATAGGATGAAAGAGGGATTTGAGGAATAAGAAATGAAAGGAGGTGTCAGCTTGAATCAGCCAGGTTGAAAACTGCTGCTGATTTTGACTGACATACTGAGACTTTCCGACTGCAAACTCTTTCTCTAATAAGTCTCAAATTCACCTCTACACTTCTACTTCGATCTTAATGCAAATATTTTATAATGGACACATTTAATGATTTTCAGGTGCTTATTGGTTCTATCAGACTTGATACTGGAATCAATCTCCTCTTTTAGAAAGCTTGGGTTAATGGCAAAGTTTATTAAACTGCATGCAGTCATTCAGAGAAGATCAATAGAGACATGATTACAGAGCAACCAGAGGATTAAACATGAGATTTATCACAAAATTAAACTGAATTAAATGTTCTCTGATAGCACTTGAAATGCTGTCGATACTCTTAACTGATAATCTATGCTTTCTGTGTTTACTTACCAGGCAGCAGGGAAGGCTGACTCAAGGAAATGACTGCAATGTAAAATCTGCAAAGATTTGCTGAGAGCATTAAACCTCACCTAGAAAACCATTATTTCTTCCTGTTAGAAGAGCAAAAGCATTTTGCTTCTTTGCCCATTTCCTCTTTAAGGGAGAAGAGGATCCAGCCCTCTCCCATATCACGCTTTGCAATCTCCTTCTCAGGGCCATTAGAGGATGCACAGGACAGTGAAAGATCCTACACAGGGTTACAATGAAAGATTTTATGGTCTCCTGCTATGGCAGTTTTTACCTCATTCAGAATTAATTTTGAGTTCTCGATGACCTTAATAAAACCTATTCCACACACTGAGAAATTTGCAGCCTTCCTGCTTCTCCTTTCCTTCAGCTTAGCCCAGCACCCCCCGGGTTCTTACACTCACACCTCTCCTTGCACAGCATTGTGCAAACTTCTCTGATGTTCTCTTCCAAAAAAATTCAACTCCAAAGCATCAAAAAACCCAAACCAACCAACCAACCAAAACCCACAACCCGCCCACCCCCCCAATAAAACCCCAACAACCAAAAACCCCCTTAAAAATCCCCCACACATCAGCAACACAGTAACACTGTGAAAAAAATCAGGCCAGTTTTACAGAGAGAAAGAGAATCTAAGTTCAGACACCATTCTTTGAGATGAGACCCATCCCTGCATCAGAGCAGGGATTTCCCGGCCCCTCCTGCGCCCTGAACTCTGTAATCAGAATCCCAGAGATCATTTCCATCTGCACTGGGATAACGTGGCTGGCCTGGTTGGAGGACCAAAACCTCAACTCTCAGCAGGAGAGAAGGGGGAAAGAGGGAGGGAAGGAGCAGGAGGCCCTGAGAACACAAGAGACCAGATGCAAAGTAATAACCCATCACAACCACAGCTTTGATAAATTTTGATCATGTTTCCGTGGGTTTCCAAAATGGTCACAACACACAAATTCAACTGAAGAGTTCCTTTAAAATTTAATGTTTGTGTTCAACAAGCAAGCAGGAGGAGGGATGTCAGCTTCTAGGCATTTTTCCATCATACCTTTCAGAGAAAGTCTGTATCCCACCACAGCCTCCACCAAAAGCTTAATAAACCTTGATAAAATACTTCAAAGGCAATATGACCATCCAACAGCAAATAAATTACCCAAACAAAACTCATAAAAAAATCCCTCATCAACTATCATGAATTGAATTTTTACTGACTCAGAGGGGCTTAGCTGCTTTCTAAACAGGCTCAGCTATCTCCAGTGTACTTTGCAAAATTCAATCCAGTAATCCAATCCCAGATGCATTACGTGAAATCTTATTTCTCCAAGCTCTGGAAAAGAACAAGCAAAAAGGAAGGCTTTAGGAACACTAATTTGCCAATAAATACTCACTGAGCCAATTTTGCCTTTGCTGCTTTTTGGAGGAAAATAAAAGGAAAAAATCCCAGAACACAAACTGCTGTCCTAGTACTTTGTTCCCTTATTAAAACTTCACTTGTGGATAGAAAAAATACCATGCAGCACATACCCTGAAATTAGCCCAGCATGTGCTGCCCCAATAAACAAATCCTTGGAAACTAGATTAGAATCATTCCCAGTAGGCTTCCACTACAAAAATCACTGCCAGTTCTGTCCAGAAAGGGAAAATCTCTGTGATATCTAATAAATGGACCAAAATATCTAAATGAAGAGCAGGGCATGTTCCAGCAGTAACCAATGAAGCCACAGTCTGTACAGACAGTGGCTGTTAAATTTTACATCGATACCATCACACAATGAAGTCCTGAGTGCCCGAGCGGAGCCGTAAAGCTCTCGGTGTTCTGGGAGGCCTGAGCTGAGTAGGGACACAGACTCACCCTGGTGCTTCATCAGGAGGAGACAGCCCGGGTTTATGGGATCCCCACGTGCCTTATGGGATGCTCCACGGGTGACACAGATGGCATCAGGAGCACAGGAGCACTGACACTACCCCAGAACAGCAGCTGTTTCATCAGGAGGGCAAGGACCAGGTTAGCAGCTGCATGTGACATTAAACATCCAGCCCTGACAGCATACTTCTGCCCTGACACTCTCCCATGGGATCCCAATCCATCTTCACTCCAGCAGGCTGCTGCCCTGGCTTACTGGCAGCAGGGAGACACACTGCCCTTAAAAATAAGGATTTCTGGCTTCCTAATGTTTACATGCAGAAAAATGCAAATAAAGCCCATTGTAAAGAATACAGTTGCATATCTCAGTGTACCACCTGAAAGGTGGGCTGAAGCCAAGCAGGTGACAGGCAAAGTGTGTCAAAAATGTGATTTTTCCAGGCAGTTGTTTCCCTGCAGCTGCTGCTCTCTCGGAAGCAAAGGCCATCCCTGCAGCTCTTGCTTATGGGAACACGCAGCACGTTGCTGCTGACACCCCGGTGCATCAGTGACCAAGAGGCAGCACAGTGCCCAGAGTGGTTCCTGTTCCTGCCCTGGGCAGAAGCAGCCTGTGAGAGACAACACTAAACTACAGCTGGGAATTCCCAATGGAGGCTCATCCCTGACAAATGTGCTCCTCCTGTCCTGTCCCACAGCTCAGAGATGCTGGACTTGCTTTTTCCCTCCTCCTCTGCCCCTTAGACACAGAGGTCCAGGGCAGCAGGCAGGTGACAGCTCAGGACAGAGAGCTGGAGGAGTTTCTGTGGCACCAAAAATCACTTCCCTCAAAAAGCAGTTGCCGTGTGCTCTGTGTTTTATTAATTTAATGGTCAGGATAATAAATTTGTCAGTAATGACAAAGAAATTCCCTAGAAACTGGAGTACTCAAGTGTCATTGAAGCTCCATCTATTTAGCAAATAGATGAATGCCTTTCACCGAGGCCTAGCGTGTGATTAAGCAGCTGTCACAGCCTCCTGGAGCAGCTGCTCTGGCAGCACAGGCACAGGTAGCTCGCAGAGCTCTTTTTCATTTGGATGTGAAGATGATCCTGATGTGAACGTAAATCAGCAACTGAAAACCCAATTAATGAACTGACACAGAAGTAATGGGTCATTTCTGTAAGTCTTCTGCTCCTGCTGACTTGTACAAGCTTCAGTTTTTACAATCTGATTCACTGAAGTTTTACAAACAAAAGAGAATAGATTTTGCTTTCTGACTCGCTGAAGTTATGTTTGAGTGGGCTCATACCTTCATGAGGGAGTGTGAGTTTTTATACAGGGACTTTGATTTTTGGAACACATTTAAGTTTTTTCAAGGACTGAGATACTGAATGTATTTTAGTAGCTTAATTTCTTAAAAATTCAGGGTGATAAACTGTTTCTGTTACTTTTACCCTTCTAATTGAGCAGTACTTTTCACATGTGTACTCTGCTCAGCAGCCGCTGAAAGTGGAAGAAGTTTTCCAGGGAATTTCTGTGTGCTCTGTTTCCTAACACACACTGCAAGAGGTTAAGAACAGATAATACACAACTCTCCCCCCTCCTATTTTCATAATTCGAAATGCATTGCAAAGCCCCAGTCAAAATGTGGCTGAATAACGGATTGGAGAGCTCGCTGTCCTGGGGTAGAGGATATCAAAGATAACACTTGGTCCATTGGAGAGGAAAAAGAAATGGCCATAAAGGGTCTTTCAAAACAAGAAATTGAAGCAAGAAGGAATCAACAGAAGATTCTGCTTGTACAGAACATGAGGGCACCTCAAAGAGATGGTTTGAAAGCTTTTCTCTGCAATGCAAGATAGAGAAAGGAAAAGAAAGAAAATAGCCACTGGGACAGACCTTCAACCTGGAGACAACAAAATTTACACCAGCTGAGAATCTGCTCTAATTAAAGGGAATATTTCTGCATGAAAGAAAATGAAGCACTAGATGCTCAACCTAAGGCAAGGAATTTTCAACAGAACATTAACTGCTGAAGCTAACAGTTACAGAGACTACCAAACATCAGATGGCACAAAGGGATCACCCAGGGGACAACAAGCAGGAACGTCTTCCTAAATGAATGACTGCAGGGAGTCCCCACACTGCTTACAGCTCGCTGAGAAAAGCTGAGAGCTGTATGAGACAAGATGATCAGAAATTCTTCCTCTGTGAATCCTACATATTGAGAGCAATGGGCCTGACATTCTGGTTTGCTGAAAACCATCATAAACCCAGAAAATTTTGGAGCAAGGCAGAACAGTGGTGGAGGAAGCCATGGGGGAGGGGAGGCCCTTCTCAGAGCATCCCCGGCTGAGCACAAGCACACACGGTACCATTTGGGAGGCAACTTTATGTGCTCTTAGTAGTAGATTAATGAATGTAATTACCTAACATTGTGGCGTGAATGCTGCAAAACTGTAATTTATAGTGTGCTATAAAGTTCTAATGTGTTTTTATGTCCATAAGCTGCTTAACCATAATCTAATGCATTTGTACACGAGCACCCTCCTAAGTGGCTCTCGGATCAGCAGTGAGCATGAGTCCCCCTCACCTGCACACTCCTGCTTTATGTCTTGATAAACCAACCTCTCCTGCGGGGCAGCTGAGGAGAAACAGCTGCTAATGGGATGAATAAGTCCAGGGGCAAGAACTTCTTTCCTTCCTTCCTTCCTTCCTTCCTTCCTTCCTTCCTTCCTGGCTGGCCAGAGCTGCAGCACCGAGGAAAGCAAAGCCCCAGCGTCGTACAGAGAGGAAACAGCACAGTGTGGGTGTCCCTGGTGAGTGGTGGGATGAAACACAGACCCGTGGTCTGCTGGAGAGCCAGGACTCGGCCCCATCTCACTCCTGCACCTTGGGCTCTCAGTCCTCCACAGCCAGGACACCAAGAGATCCTGGAACAGCACTCACACGGAACTATCTCAAACAAAACCCTTCAGCTTCTCTCACTTCCAGCTGCTCTGCTCTTCTGTGTGCTGCTCCAAGACCCTGTGGTCACCTGAATCCTTCTCTGCTCCAAGAGCAGAGATGTGGCCAGTACTCCTGAAGTATGTGCTTATTGTTGCCACTAACTCATTTAGGCAAACCATTTAACTTCTTTATGCCCTTGTTTAACCATCTGTAAAATGGGACTAATAATAAACCTCAGAGGGATTTAGTTAGACTTAATTAAATGGTTTGTAAAGTGCTTTGAGATCCTCAGGAGAAATGTGTTGTGCAAGTGCAAATTATTATTTCTGTTACAGTGCTTTTTACTTCCAACACAGTTAAATATTAATGATCCAGTTCTCCTAATGCCCAGTGATACAACTTCCCTGAACAGTAATTTTCTCAGCTAAAAAGACACAGGACCTTGGTAGTAGAACATCAAAAAACTTTCTTTGTTGTTCATTCGTAAGTAGTCTGAAACAGCAGATAAGAGTAAATATTTTAGTATGTATCAAACTACAGATGGGGATCCCAAATGCATGTGCTGTACAAGAAGTCAGTTCAGAGCCAAAACAAAGCCAATTAAATCCCCAAATCACGGTGTTCCTATTACACACTGCCAGAGACCCAGGTAGGAAAAGTCAGTATCAATGCTGATATTTAATAAATGCCTTTCCTAGTCCAAAAGGTACCATGGCATGAGTGATGTGATTAACATTCAATTAACAGCTCCATCTTGTCAGAAGGAACATCAGTGCCCCGTTGTAAGAGTGTTACAGCTTCAGGGGCCAGGGGAAAGAATATCCTGGATTTTCAATAAGGTTTGTCTATTGTGATCCGGCAAAAACGATCTGAAAGTTGCCTGCAGGCAAAAAACCCAAACAGCCCTGATCCCTCCTCTTTTGTCAGCTTCTTCCAGGCCAACTTAAAAGGAGAAAAATGAAAAAAATTTACTTATGACTTCAGGTCATAGGAGCTGAGTGGATGGGACCTGGTTTGCAAGGCCTGCTGAGCCCTTCCAGCCACAGGAAACTGCAGCCAGGGGAACAGCGAGTGCTGCCCCAAACACTGAACTCTCACCTCCCCTCGATGTGTCAGAATCTGCCAGAACTGAACCCTAAATCACCAGTGACAAGTGTTTTCTTAGCATTTTTCAGTATTTAGTTAAAATGTATAATAATATACCAGAAGCCAAATCAAACATTGAGGGAAAAAAAGGCAATTCCAAATTTGAAGGTATTAAGGTTACACACACAACCTTAGGTGGTCTCCACCTGAACTGTGGTGTGATTTTTAATTATATGGTGAACTCCGATATTTCTATTTGATCTTCAATAATAATGACATAACAAAGATACATAATCTATTGATAACTTTTTGCCATCCTTATATACTACAAAGTGAGCCTATCTAAAGAAAGCTGATTAAAAAGCACTTCTAATTTACTTACATTACATATCCTAAAAATAATTAAAAGAGCAAAGAAAAAAAAAGCCAAGAAAAAAAAAAAAAACAACACCACAAAAAAAGAAGACGACTCATCACCCCCAGATGAAAAATCCCCTTTGCACTGAAGCACCAGATATCAGAGCAATAAGGATACACCAGGTGGAAATGCAGCAAACAGAAATGTGTGCGCTTGAATCATGAAGTCTTTATTTCATCTAACACAAGCTCATCTCATTACTCCATGCAATAGAAGAAACCACACCAAAGACTTTTTGGGGCCTGTATAAAGGTAGGGAAAGCACCAGGACTGAAACCCTGCAAACTGTTCTCATCCTGCTCCTACACCATGGGGCAAAAAAATATGCTCACTTGCTCTGGTTTTCTGTACCTCCCTCATGGACCAGGCTGGTCACTCCTACTCCTGCAGAGATGCTGCCCATGGTTCACTCAGCCCGCCTGGAATCTCACACTCTGTGTGTACAAAAATCCACTGCTCAGAGCCTAAATATCCTCCAGTGTAGGATCATTTAACCATGAACACTCACACAGTGCTAAGCTTCCAGAAAAACATCCCTGAGAAAGTATTTTCCCAGCTTTATGCAAACAACCTCAAGGTGACTTGTGTAAATTTTGGATGCTTTCAAAGCCAGGCAGAAGGGCTGTCACCACACCACGAGGTCCATCAGATGATGTCCTTTGGCTCCAAACCAGACTGGCTGAGCCAGAACCTGCCCTGAGGGATAAACCTTTAAAGAAACAGGCTTCAAACACAAAACAGGCACCCCACACCCTCTGATCCCAGGGATACAGTCACTTCTGAGCAAATAAAGGAACAGGGTGCTCCTGAGGGGTGGCAGGAATTGCTGTCACATGGGAATGATGCTTCTCAAGGCCTGGAGTCAGTGCAAGTCCCCCACTGTTTATAAACTTTCTCCACTCGAGCACAGTGTGCAGGCCTGTGTGCCATCAATGAGGAAAAGAAGATTTGTGGCAATTTTATGTTAGTAATAATTTTAAACCCATCAGCTTCACCATAAGAATTTCTATCTGTTTCAATATTTAATTTATTTTGCCTTCTAGTGTTCTTAAATTAGGGAGACATTTTATTGCTCTGGTTGACATTTTTATGACAACTGAAACGAGACTTCATTTTTTAAGCGAATTTCTCCACTTGAAAAGCTAATTAGTGCTTGTGCCCACACTGGGGATGCAGGTGCAAAAATACGGACAGATCTACATACACACACTGCCTGGGTGGAAAGATGAATATCCTTTTGAGAGTTTGGACATCCTATACCTGTGTCACTACAGTAAATGGCAAGATTCTAATATTTTCCTACTACTCCACTATTAAAACCTGCATCTGTGACCAGACACTACAATCCCTGAGTCTGCATTTTTTCCTAAACAAGGATTAAAGCAGCACTTAACTACATGGACTGGCTGCCAGTTATTATATTAATATAATCCATCTTTGCTTACTCCTGTTCTAAAACAGAGGTAAGTGCTCTGGCAGCCTTGAGCTCCTTTCCTTTTGCCTCCACCAGCTGATTATTTTCAGAATGGAAATGCTGGCCTCAGTGGGTACCTGCAAACAGCCTGACTGCCCGTAATGATGATCTACCTGTCTGTGCTTCCAGGCCACCTGTTTGCAGCCTCCCAGGAAGCTTTACAGACAGATAAAAAGCTTCCAATATTTTATCCACATAAACTGCAGCCCATCCATCAAGTTGTTTACATCACACCGAGATATATGCACCTTTATCATTAGAGGAGCTGTCTCCAGAAATGGGATGAACACACAGACATCATAAATCTCCCCTTTTACAACGGCTGCCGAGACTGCATTATTTTTGTTGAAGGAAACCCACCCAGCAGCACCCCAGGATCAGCCATTAAGGGGACACAGTGCCACAGAAGGTCACGAAGACAGAATGTTTTTAAAACACAACCCAAACGTTCCACAGAGGACATGATGAGTTCTACAGCAGCGGTGTTTTGCTTGGCTCAAAAGCTGTCATTCTATAAGCACTCTTAAGGCCAGGCAGCTTCTGCCAAGATTCTGAACTACCTTCAAACCTGCCTGGCCCTTGATGTTTCCTGTGAACACAGCCAGGGCATTACAATTACAATCTCACAGCAATTAACATTCTTCTGCAGTTTCAGTAAACACGGTATGTCAAACATGGAACGTGCCCAGGCTCTGAAGGCAAGGATCAGGCAGAACAGCCCGGCAGCTCCATCCTCACTCAAGAGATGTCACCTGTCCAGCCAGCCCCTGCCACCTGCCCCCAGCACTGCCACGCAGAGATACCTGAGACCACCACCGAAAGGGGAAATGTTCGTTCCTGTGATGGGAATGAATGAGCACAGCTCTGCAGGAATCGCCTTTCACCACAAAGCCAGCTGCAGTGGACATCATGCCATGGCTGTAACTGGGGATCCTTCTGGGTTAGAGACCTACAGGGATTCAGCAGCTCTGCCTCAAACATCCCCTGAAGGAATGAAGCAGGAAGCGGCAGAGGAACCTGGGGAAGGTCATCAGCAACATCTCAAAAAGCTGTCAAAAGGAGGGGGCAGGTGTGAGGGGACTGAAAGACAGCTCATGTGTGAATCAAGCCTGAACTGACACCCCCAATCTGAAAAGAATCTATGCTGTGATCTGCTCAGGGTGGGGAAAAAGAAAAGTCTCCCTGCAGTGAGACAAGTGTCCCAAAGGGACCTCCTGTGGATTTGCTTTGAAAACTGCTTTCCTGTTTATCTGACAAAACAAATAAGGACAATCAGAGTTTGCTGTTGTAAACTTCTTTTCCTCTTCTTGAGACAAATTCTCTCACAGCGTAGTAATTTCTTTTTAATTGCTGCATTTAGACAAAATAAACCACTTGAGAAAAAGAGGACATGCAAAAATAACAACAGATTTGAAATGAAGTCTGGACCTTAACTTGAGCTACAGAGAGAATTAAAAACAGATTAGAGTTTGTATGCAAAGTTATTAAAGCAATACATGAAATTCCAGAGACAACCAGAGCACAATTTGCTGTCTCCCTGCAGTGTCCCTGTGCCATGACCCATCCTGTGCAGGGACCATGGGGCTGGAATTAGGCTCATTTTCATGCCTAGGGTTCTGTGACAGAGAAGTGCAGATCCCGAACCTCACGTTCCACCACAGCAGAACCGAACTGGTTTTGCCACTAGATGGGAATAGGTGCAGTTGCTGATCTTAGAAGGCTGAAATACAATAAATGACTGCTTAGCCCGCTGAAAAATAAATGAAGCACAAGATCTTTTTTCCCCCCTTTTTTAAATGCAACTACATATAAAATTATAGCATTTGCTATTCCAGTAGGAATGTTTTTAGCCTCAACAAGCTGAAGAGACAAGAAAGGATTTCAGAGAGAGGTAACAGCTTTTACTAGACCCAATGATATGTGGGAAAGAAGAGAGGAGCTTCTGGGCACACATAGCCTCATGAAGCTGGGGTAGCTAAAAGCCTGCTGAGTTTTCCCAAATGCCACATGACAAGGGCTAAGGATCAGTCAAATGTGATGGGAAGAGATCCCTGCATCCTGGAAGAACAGAGAAAGACATTCCCTCAGTTCCATTTCCTTTTCTTTTCAAAAGCCAGCCACGTCCTGAACAGCACAGGGAATAAACCCCCCCAGCAGGTAACACTGGCACTGAAAGCACCTCTGGTACTTCCCAAGTCTCTCACTGGAACGTTGATAAGCAGAATGATAAAGCCCAAACACACAAATGTCAATGAAAGGCAGCTCAAGGAAGAGGATAAGGCTTTATGCCTAAAGTGCTTCCTTTTCTTCTCTTTATCAGCTGCTCTGCCCCGAGTTCAGTTTGTTCCTGAGCACCTCCGAATGCGCACAGCACCAAACATGGGGCAGGGAGGAAAAGGAATCATTGGCAGGGAGGCAAAGGAATCATTTCTGTCAGTGGCAAACTCCAAGATCATCGACGGCTACTCTCTACAGCCTGTGTGGAAACCAGCTGGAACAGCTAATGAAGGAATGGAATTCTGGTGTTAGAAAAGCAAGTTTTCATGAGATGGACCAAAGTACTCCCCTCTGATAACCCATTTGTGGATAGACAAGCCCAAACTGAGTTTTATATTTGCAGGAAAACATGAAAAATTCCGTTTCACTGTAGACCATTCTGGCCAGTTTAACAAACTGGTAACAGCCAGGGTTTTTATAAAGTCCCTGTGCTCAACATCTCTGTGTTGGCATCTGAGGTTACAAATTGCCTCTCTTGAATCTACAGGGCTATGGTTTTTTGTGGGATTGACATTTTCCTTTCAAGCATATCAGTTCTTCCTTCGTTTCAAATGCTGGTTGGTCATTTTATCTGTCCTTTAAGTGTTTAAAAAGATTCAAACTGGATATAGAAAAAAAGAACAACAACAAAAAACATCAAACCCCAAACCCCCCAGTCTTCTGGATTTATGTATTTTTCTGGTGTGTTTGCCATGCTGTAACCAATCAGATAAGCTCCTTAGTTCCCTCCAGTGATGGATTATTGAGTTTTTATTTATGTTTCTCCTTGTTTAGCCTCCCAAGCACCAATATACTTGTACCAATGTCTCAGCTTCAACTCCCATGAAGGAAAGAAAGAGCAGGCAAATGTGATCAGCCTTGGAGATTTTCCAGAGTGAGAGTGCTCCTGAGCCCTCTCCTCTGCTCTAAACACATTTGGCACTGGCTTTGCTCTCTTCCCAGCCCTGCTCCCAGCATGGGTTCAATACAGTGTGCAGATCACTCACTGCTATTTCACACCCACTCACTGACATCTGATAGACAGGAGGAAAATAAGGAAAAACAGCACTGAGCAATGAAGGTCAAAGATAAGTTCAAGACTGATAAAGACCGTGACCTCCACCTTCCAAGTGCTGGACAAAGTGTCCCTTCTGATCTACACTTACTGAGCTTTTCTTTCCCCTCCCAGGGCAGGAAAGCACTTTTAGACTAATGGTCAGCTTCAAAATCACCACACTGTGAGTTTCTTCACATGGAAGGATTCCAACTCTCATACTTAAAGTCAATCTTAATATACTTGTCTGTTTTAATTGCTACAGAATTGTTCTCCAAAGCACTGCATCTCAACAAACTCACTGTGGAAGCCTGAAGATATTTGTGGTGTTAACAGAATGGTGATCTCCTTCCAGATAAGGGTCAGTCCCCTTGCCAAAAAATTTAGCTTTGCAGAAGGGTGGAGGATTAATTGCTGAAGCAGCTCCTGGCACAAATTAAACCTTGCTTATACCCAGGAGCAGCCTGAGCTGCCATCAAGCAACCTGGACTGATCCTCAGCAAGAGCCTGTCGGGATTTCCCCACCCTGAAGGGCACATCCCATCAATATAAAGTCTGATAAGTTCAGCTGGAAATGCTGATTTATCTTTTGGGGGTTCATTCCCGGTACAGGTTAGCTCACCTATGGCCGAGTTGGGATTTCCCCCCACATCAGATAAGAAACCAGGCAGAGCAAAGTGTAGGGAGCAGAACTTCTCCTGAGCTGGAAACCATTGGCTTTGCCCACACAGGAGAAACAGAAAACACCCACAAAGTGTAACTTGCTGGAATTAAAGGTCAACACAAATCTCACTGCTCTGTACTCCAGGGGAGAAGCACACGAATCCAAGCCTAAACACAGCCTGTGCCCTATGGAAGTGAGACACCTGCTACAGGCACACATCTGCAGTAAGAGCTGTGTCAGCCTCACCACCTGGTGCCAACACAAAACCTGGGCTCTTCTGACTCCTGAGAATTGAGACCAAACCATTGCCAGCAGTTTGCTCTCACCTGTACAGGCCTGTCCTCTCCTGCCCTCTCTCCTTTCATATTCCTCATTAAGCTGTGTTCTACCTATGGTAATAGTGTGTCACATTCGTCATCACGGTGTCACTGAGGTCAGCTCAGCACTGACAGGCTCCCAAAAGAAAGTAAAAAACCAGTTTTGACAGACTTGTACCTGTCACCTGCTATATAAAGAATGGGGTAACACTGCAGAGCTTCATCCTTGGGATTCGTCACTGCACGACAACCGGGATTCCTGGCACAGCTCCTGGATGGCATGACCTGGAACCCACCTAGACAAATACAACATTTTCAAGGTCCTAACACCTGCTAAATCCATTGCAGACCCCTTACAGGGCACACAGAAAACATGCCCTAATGCCAACATCCACTGCTATGACAAGCCACTTGACTTCTCCAATTCAGCGTGCTCCCAAGTGGTGAGTAACATCTGTGAAGAACAAACATTAGGAAGATATTAACAGTCAGCAAAAAATCAATTTCCTCTCCTGTGTATGGGATTGCACTACAGATTTCACAGAATTTACTTTACCACAGAAGACAGCAAATCAACTATAAACCAAGATGTTTACGTAACCCATGTGGGACTGAGAGAAGAGCCCTCAGCTCCAAACCTTTCAATCGTATGCACACATGATCAAAGCAAGGCTTCTGTGGCTTAGGGGCAGGTAAAACACCCTTGCTCTTATGGAATCTTATGGAAACTACACATTTATAGTGCGAAAGAATTAAATACACAGAGAAGTCCCTTTGATTTTTGCACATCTCCTGAATTCAGTCACCCTGGCTGTCCAGCCACACTGGCTCTCTCCACACACGGGTCAGATTGGGGGCTGGATGGACAGTTCAGCATTCCAGCCCTTGGCCAAGGGAACGGTGCAAATACAGGACACAGAACAGGGAACAATGACCAGCCAGTGCAATTTTACACTGCATCTTCTTCTACCTCTGGTATTTGTTTTCATCCTATAAAGATATTAAGGCAAACATATTCCAAAGCTGAAAATGGGTTAAAGGCCAGAGCAGAGGAAAAGTGAACCCCATTCCTCTAACACTGAACACCTCAATACACAGTGAGGAGGACTAAGAGCAATGCCTGAATGTCTTCAGTTAGACTCCAGCTCAATCATTGTCATATTGGGATAGACTAATGCATGTTTGCAGTCTTGGATCACAAGGAAAAAGCAAGAAGGGAACAAGGCAAGCAAACTCTTAAGACCAAGACCATGAAAAACATCCAAGTTGTTCACTTGTATGAGGATTGTCTGTTCTTGAAAATCCAAGAGTACAAGTCCCAGTTAAGAAATACAAATACCTTGGATGACTGAGCCTAAAAATCATTCAGATATTAGTTACTATTATGTAGGACAGGCTGAGACAATTGTATTTAGTGCTCACAACAGTACAACAGTTGAAGAAAGTCACCACAGAGAGGGGAGAAGGGAATGACTGGATGGACACGTGTGGGAGCTCAGTTTGTATTCAGCCATATCAGCTCTCTTTGCACAAGAGAGAGAAGTGAGTTTTTAGGAGCAAAATGAACCATGAAAGGTGGCAGGTTTGTCTCAAGTGGCCACAAGGGCTCAGAAATTCAAAGGTGTGAACATGACCTTGTCATCAACAGCTATTAAGCAGACAAACGCAGCTAAAGGTTTTTCAAAACAAAGACACTGGCCTACATGTCCCCTGGCAACAGCAGCTGAACTCTTCTTAAATAACCTTTTGTTAAAGATTTGGGAAAACCTGCTAGTACATTACACTTTGCAGTGCTTTAAGTAGGGCTTTTGTTTCAAGTGACACTTCTTGCCTTTTACAAGGAATCACAATGGTGCTGCAGTGTTTGAACTGGGATCAGTGGCAGACACTTTTCAGGGGGCACAGGTGGAAGCCAGGTCAGAGCAGCTGGAACTGGTGCAGTTACACCACTCCTACAGTCTGAACCTACGCCCTCGAAGACAAGATGAGATCAAAACATGATGTATGGCTCAGAAACGAACAAAAAGAGAGAAAATGCGGTATCCACCCTTTCTAACAACAACATTCCTACACAGCACATGCTCTCACCAGCCACACACAGACCCTGGGGTGCAGGGACATGTCCTACCTACATCAGGTTGTTTAAAATACCAGGTTTTCACTGCTTCTCCAGTTCCAGGCTCAGAGTGCCACTGCAAGAGCCAGAGGGGAGAGTCTTATTAAGCAGAAAGCAAAAAGAAGCAGCAATATTTAAAAGGACAATGTAAACCAGCACTGGAGGCAAATGGTGAGCAGAGACCCAGCCCCAGCTGATGCTTGGGCTTCTTCCTCCCCCCCAACATTTTCGAGATGTGCCTCAGGACCAACACAACAGTGACAAGCTGTTGTAGCTTCTAGAAGACACTGAGCATGGCTGGTCTGCAGAAAGCTTCTCATCTTTCCTTCTCCATTTTTTAACTCCTCTCAATGGTTTTTAATGACCTCAACAGGGCAGGACAGGCTGACCCATCCTATTCCTCCTGCCCATGTATTATGTGCACTTTCCAGTGAATCACTGTGTTCATTTTCTAATCTCTCTTTTCATTGAGACCAAAGTGGTATCACAAATACTGGAGTGTGTGAGTGAACCTGAACATGAAATCAGGGCAGCTTTCCTTCCACCATCTCCATGAAGCAGTTCAGATGAGATCCCTGTTAGCCAGGACAAGCCAGGACACCAGCTTCTGCTCAGCCATAGTCAGAATGGAATCCAGCATTAAAAACTGGAAGGATTTTCACGTTGGTTGAAAAGAAAGCTTAATCCCAGTATAGTTCTCTGCTTTCCTTCATTTCCCAACACAACATGTATGTGGTCACACCCATGGATTCAATGCACATCTGTTACAAAGCAGATGAACTGCACAGACCCTTCCTTCCCTCTCTCTTCTGCTTCCATGCAGAAAATTAAAGATTGGAGGGTTCACAGTCTATAGTAAAACCACTGGCTCAGATGATGAGTGAAACACTTCTTTTGGAGGATTAACATGGAATAGATGGCAAAGGAATGCAATTACTTTTTGGTTTCAGTGACATTAAGCACAAATAGTATCCTCAGTTTAGGGAACTTGGCAGTATCAAAATTCAGCTGATAATAAAGATAATTAGGAAAAAACACAAGACCAGCTTTCACAGAAATATGCAGCTCTGCAAAGAGAAGACTAAGGCTGCTGTGCTCAGCTCAGGAGGCAGTGATGGGGACCATCTCCACCCCAGAATGCTGGCACAGGCAGCTAAGGCAAGATGGAAAAGTGTGGTTTCCTTGCACAGAAAGCCCAGTGGGATATGAGGGGGTTTCAGTCATGAGCTCAGAGAAGAGTCATGAAACTGAGGACAAGGAGGATGAGCTAGGTGTCAAGTGTGCACATTAAAGTCCTCACTGAAGGAAGAGGGAAGGTTAAAGGGAGGACAGGTAACAGATTCACAGGAAATGGCGGATGAGCAGAAAATAAAATGACTGGAGAAACAAAAAACATGAAAAAAAAAAGTGATGAACATAGAGGAATTGTAAGTCACTTCAGGAGGCTGAAAATGGCCAAGAGAGGTGAAAGGAAGGGACTGCAAAGCTTTAGGAAGCCTTAAGCAACAGGATTGGCAAGCAAGAGTTTAAGGAGAAGGCTTAAACACCCTTGAGCAAAGAGCCAGACCACCCTAAGGAAGCCCGGGGGCAGCAAAGGGTCTGGGGAGACATCGAGGAGCCTGTGGAGGACAGCGGGGAGGAAGGGAACAGGGAACCAGCAGAAATCAGTGCAGAGACAGAACTGACTGGCTCCTAAGAACCGGATCTGAAGCGTGGCCCCTGGGAGCAAAGTGCAAACAGCCCCAGGGCTCAGGGAGCCTCTCAAAGCACAGCGACAGCAGCGAGGCTGAGCGGAGGGACGGCTGCAGCAAAGGACAAGAAATCCATCTTACTGCTACTGCCCCTCCAACAGTGATCCCTGCCAGCTGCTTTCCAAAGGAGGAATTAGAGGTACTTAGAGCTGTTTTACCAGGTAATCCATAGCAGTTCATGGAAAGAGAAATGTCTCATTGACTCTCAGCTGCTGTTCCCCTCCACATACCCACGGGCACTGCGACAAGGAGACGTTTGCAAATGTTTAAGAGTGAGAGCCAACATCCGTGGAAACAAACTGGAGCAAAGCATCGCTGTCAGACTGGCAGAACTGCAGCTTCCCAGCTCTGAGCACAGGGCAGCCCCATCACCAGCAGCGGTTCGCGTTTCGTTTCTCCCCAGCCATTTTAAACAAGAAGCAAGAAGATAAGAAACAAGAAAATATTCCAAAAGAGGGAGCCTTGTCTAGAGCTAAGGACTACAGTTTGCAAAGATTCAACTGTGGATTTCTCTGACTGAACTCCCCAGCAGAACATATTCAAGGTGAGCAAACACAGTAATGCAGAGTGGGGTTGTCTCCCAGCCTGACCAAACCTGAATTCACAACTCCTCTCCGTGCTCCACCAGAAAGCTTAAGGAGAGAAACCTCCTGTTTTAAAATGCAAGAATTCTGCCTCTGTTGTGGACTCCATCTGCCACTGCGAGGTCCTGATACAGCACTGCTGCTCTGAGGCCATCAGCACCCTGCTGAGATAAATACCAGTGAAAAACCCAGCATTTAAACTACCTGTAAAAGCCAGCAGTCAGGCAGAGGCCACAGAAGCCAGCATTTAAAGAGACAAAAAACCCCCACAGAATCAGATTTATTAGTTAGTCATGTGACTTCTCATTGAGTACCACTGTAGGCTTTAATGGACACTGACATACTGATACTCCGGTGGACTCATTAAACAAAAGGAATTAAAAATAATAATCAAGCCTAAGGAGTTAGCCCATCAAAATAGAGGGGGCCTCTGCTTCCTTTTGTTCATTTGTAAGGACAATCTCAGCTTAAGTAAACCAGCCAAAAATCCAGTACAAACACCAGCACACACAAGAAGTGAGCTCTTTTCTGTTAGCACCTTTCTAGAAGAAATACAAACCTCTACTTGTTAGCAGAGAAGTGTCACAAATTTCAGGCACACGCGAGGTTCCAGGTGGATTATTGACAAGCAGGAAGGACACCATCTCCCAGAGCTCCACAGGCTCAGAGCCAGGCAGTGCTGTCTCACAGCCCCTACGGAACAGGAGCAAACACCTTGGAGGATCCCTAACAGGGGTTTTTCTTCCTTTTCCCAGAAGTGGCTCATTAAGTGCTTTCCTCCTTAGTGAATCCCACATGGAAGCACACATCCTTGCTCAGTGAAGCCTCTGCTTTTAGATTTTACCAGCCATGAAATTGCTGTGACCAACACGCTCCCTTCACCACACGTTCAAGTGTCAGCGCAGTGGAAAAGGATTCGCTCCTTGTGGTGGCACAAGACTTTATCATCCCTTTTGTCACACAGACTTAATGGAAGGGGAGTACCCAGTTAACACACTTCCTACTATGCTTTTAGCCAATTCTACAGGGAATAAAAAAGCATTTTTAAGCTCTGCCATCTGCCAATTCTAACTTGACAAACTATTTGCAGGTATGGCAAAACGTATCACTGCCTTGCTGTGAACATCATGTAAGGACTCACTTTCTAACTCAATATATGAGCAGGTTTTCAGTTTCCAAATTCAGTTTGCTATTCCTCACAGACAGACTTACTAGATTTTCTTTCTTTCCTGCATTTAACCCCATGAAATGTGCAGTACTTTAAAACACCATCACTTATTATTAAATTTTAAGTACATGGTAACTAGAGATGTATAAAAGAGGATTTTAAAGAGTCCCTCCAAGACTAAGCACTACATTTTTGTGTGCCATCTGATAACTCTGTGAACCATCAAGCATTTAAACCTTGGCTGTAATTTCAGACGAGCTACATATAAAACCTTATTTACAACTGGGTTTTTCCTCTCCTTTCTCTTTCCCACTGAGTTATCCTGGTCTGTTTAGTCCTTACAGGAGCTGTGCCTGAGAGACAGCATTGAAAATGCACTACTTGAAAAAGATCATCCAACATATATATATATATATATATATATATATATAAAACACACATAAGCCTATACTCATTCATACCATGATTCCTGCCAGGCAAAACCAGAAAAGGTATTGAAATGAACTTTTCATACAAATCACTGGAAAAGAGACCAGAGTCACAACATTACCTAGTGCATGTTCCAAAAAGGAAAGGGGCCTCGTCAGGAGTAATCATTTCACAATATGGAGCTGTGTGTAAACTACTAACAGTGGGGTCTTTTAATTCTTTTCAATTTACTATGTACTATAGAGAGTGTACTTAACTTGCTATCTCTGGTACATCATTAGAAGCCACACACCCAGCTTGATACGTCATGTCTGATTTCAGAGATCACAGACTACCAGTGATTTGAGTATTAGTGATGTATACGCACACCCCTTGTGACTTTGCAAGTTTAGATGACCCTCATTTTGACCATCAGCAAATAAACTCAGCACCAGAGGCACAAACTTGCACCTTAAACTCGAAAAACCACTTTTCAGACAAGGCATCACAACACCCCAACTTTCCAGCGGGCCAAGAAGAGCAGAGATCTCTGGAGATGGAGCTGTGCAGTGCCAACACGTCAGCCCCTTGGCCAAAATGCCTGGGACAGGATGCTGAGGATTCACTGAGAGCATGCTCTGCATGCAGACCTCACCCTGCCACGCTGGGTGTGCGGAGGCGCCGCTCATCACGTGCAGCAGCACGGTGCAGGAGCGCTGTGCAGGTCTGAGACAGGCACCTCCTGTAAATGTCAGTGGGTTTTTAAAGGTTAAGTAAGCATCTTGAGAAAGGCCTCCGTGCTCCTGCGCTCCACCTCAGTGCAAGCTGATAAAGGCTTATTGAAAAAGGAAAAAAAAAAAAGCCTGCAAACAGATCAAAAGCTCACAGGTTGATGCTGAACAATTGAATTTTTCTGTGCCCAGCTATAGTAGTAGATTACCAATGGCAGATTTACCATTATTAATTATTAGAGCAAAGTATTAAAGACTGTTTTGCTTAATTAACAAACTCATCTACAGATGAATGGTGATTCATATCCATAACTGCTTCTTAAAGCTATGGCAGCTTCCCTTTAAGTGCCCTCTGAAACATCTGCCCTTGAGGTCAGAGTTAGTGACAGCTGTGGGGACTCATCAGTAGCTCTGTGAGTCAGGCCTGGGAACAAGCCCCAAAACCTGATGAGAACTCTGCGCTGCACCATGAGGTCTATTATGGTTGTTATTTGAAGGGAAACAGACTGGAAAAGCAAGAACCAAGAAAAGGCAAGCCCAGGAAGGACAGCCCCAGCCAGACACTCTCCTGGGCTCACTGCAGGAACACCAACACCTTCTTCCCTCACAACCAGGAGTTTGGTCTGGTGTCACATACAGCACCCAGGGTGAGGGAGTTGGGTTTGGAAGGGGGGAGGACACACCTCAACACCTTGTCTATCCTCCTTCCCCCAGTCTCTGGTAGGTCCCTGCCAACCTCACTGGTAAAGGGCCATAAAACTAGAACAAACGAAATGGATCTTACTCTATGAAAAGAGGAAGAGACCTCTTCAACAGGGACAGAAGAAAACAGAAGTAAAATGGAATCAGAGAGTAAAAAGAACTGATACCAGATACCCCCACTTTCTTTATATGTCTAGAGAGTAGCAGAGGAGACTAAAAAGTGAGGGGAGAGAAGGGAACCAGGGATGGAACCTGGATGTGAGGAACACCCTGAGGAAGAAACAGCAGAATGAAGAACAAAAGATGACAAGGAAACAAAGTAAGCAGCAGAGAAGAGAAATCCACGGAGGGAACAGAGAAAAACAAAAGAGCAAGAGCACAACAGAACCAAGTGGGGGAGGCTGGAAAAAGAATCACTGAAAAGGCTCAGAAAACTCAGACATGTCGTGTAAAAAAAGTCCCAAACTATAAATAAAAGGAAAAAGAAGGGGAAAAACATACAAAAAGATTAAAGGCAAAGGAGAGATCAAATTTAAAGCCTACCCTGCACAAAGCCTGCAAACATGGTAAGAACATAAGGCAGGTTACCACCTGCCTTAGGGTCAACCCCTCCCCAAAGAGGAGTCACAGGAGCTCAACCCAAGCCATCCGCCCTTCTGGGGGCACAGCACCTTTAGCGGAAAAAGTTTGGTCCCAGGCTGATTTAAGGGCCATCTGGATCTGAGTCAGCAGTGCCCTGGAGCCAGGAGGGACATCCCTGTCCTGGGGGCACCAGGCCCCCAGCAGCGCCAGTCGGGCCAGGGAGGGGATTGTCCTGCTCTGCTCTGGGCTGGGGCAGCCTCACCTCCAGTGCTGGGGCAGTTTGGGCACCACAATATAAAAAGGACATTAAGCCATTAGAGATCATCTGAAGGAGGCCACAAGGATGGGGAAGGGCCTTGAGGAGAAGCCGTGTGAGGAGCTGCTGAGGGCATTTGGAATGTTCAGCTGGAGAAGAGGAGACTGAGGGGAGACTCATCCCAGTTCCAACTTCCTTGTGAGGGGAAGAGGAGGGGCAGGCACTGACCTCTGCTCCCTGTGCCAGGGACAGGACCCAGGGAACGGCTGGAGCTGGGCCAGGGCAGGATCAGGCTGGAGATCAGGGAAAGGTTCTTCCCCCAGAGGCACTGCCCAGGCTTCCCAGGGAATGGGCACGGCCCCGAGGCTGCCAGAGCTCCAGGAGTGTTTGGACAGTGCTGCCAGGGATGCCCAGGGTGTGATTGTTGCGCCAGGGGTTGGACTCAATGTTCCTGATGAGTCCCTTTCAACTCAGCATATTCTGTATTCTGTGGTCAGAACAGAATAATAATACCTAATAAATACCACCAGAAGAAACCCTTTCCTTGAGAGGTCTCTGATTTTAGTACTGGAGGGTCCTGGAGATACTCCTGGAGCTGAAAATGGCAAAGCTTCCTTGCAGTGCCTGCCCTGGTTGGCTGTAAAGGGGACAGAGTTAAGCTACCACAGGGTTAAAACAGAGCACTGGGGTAACCATGTGACCCATCTGTTCTGGATTCCTTCACTTGGTCTGCAGCAAATCCACCACATTCTGTCGCGGAGCTGTCGAGAAGGAAAACTGCACCTCCTGGAATGAGGAAACCGCTGGTGTACATCCCCCTGCACCTTCCTGGCTCCAGACACACAGAGCAGCACCCCTGGCACATACCTGCCCAGCACACCTCCTGCTCGCACTGCAAAACCAGCTCAGATTCAGAGAGAGACAACTCCACCCTGCCAGCCCTGCGCGAGGGCTCACAGCAGCACCCTGCAGCAGCCCACTCGTCATCCCTTCTGACATTGTGCACCCCTTCCACTGCCAGCAGCAAGATCAAGCACAGGGACACAAATTATCCACAGAGCAGTTCATGGGGCTGCTGCTTTTTAAGCTAAGTAATGTTAACAAACAGCTCCAAGCACAGAGCTGCACAGCCGGGTCGCTGTGGGCAAAGGCAGCTCTCATCACCTGAACTACGGGCAAACAATTTCCAAATCAGTGCCAGCTAATAATGAAGATGTAAAAACAAGGCTGCTTTGTGAATTAAAGCACTCTTGTCAGGAAAGGCTTGCCAAGTGACTTGGAACAACTCCCCTTCATGCCAACTCTTCTTCTGCACCCATCTGAAAGGAAACTGTTCTCATTCATGCTGGTATAATGTGATTTATGTGCGGGCCAGGCTGGACCAGCACAGCTTATTCTGATGCTCCTACTTGAGTCCAGCTTTTTAGATGATGTCCAACTTTTTAGAAGTTTTAAGTCACCTAATGCAAAATATATTAAAAAAGAAATCTGAATCTTTATTGCAATTATTTCTGAAATGCTCTGTAGCATTGTTTATCTGTCCCTGAAACAGCATCAGAGGAGACGCTGTGGTAGGTTCAGTAGGAACAAAAGACAGTCCTGCTGCTGGCTGAATCTGCTCCCTGCAATTTCTGCTGGCTGCTGTTTGTCAGACAACTATAACAAGCCATGATTTTTGAAGTAAAATGCACTGGTATTTGAATGAGTAAAATCCAGCTATTCAGTCAGGGGAGGGCACATTCTTTGCGTTCGTATAATATTTCAAAAATCCTCCAAAGTGCAGCAGCACACAAGGATGTGGTTTGTTTCTCTTTCAAACAGTCATCTGCAAGCAATTTCATTCAGTTAAATATCAGAATTAAATTTTAGCCATAGTGGTGCTTCTGTGCAAAGGAAATGATGTTTTAAATAGGCATGCAGATGTGGTCCTGCAGATTGGGGCTTAAAACAGAGTAAACAGCTGAAGGGGAGAGGCACACACTCCTGAATTGTTATTCCCAGCTCCAGAATGGAAGTTCTTTATATGACATAACTAAAACCACTTCAGAAATAGAATCAAACTGTTATGCAATAAACTTTGTTACTCCCGGAGAAAAGATGGTCAAGTAAGAAATACTGATTCAAATTCAAAAGGTTTTATTTTTTAATTCCTACTAATTTCTCTGTTCAGATGAGCCCAAATAAGACTGGGATAATAAAAGTATTCTGTGCTACCCCGTGTCTGAGACAGAAACAGCCAATAGCACTCATCAACAGGCACAGCAGAAAGGCTTCCTAAATTTGGGTTAGCACAGACCTGATGCAGCTATCCAGGATTTCCCAGGGAAAACTGTGTTCTTTATCAAAATCTCCCACTGGTAGGGGTCCCTTTGAATGGAGCAAGTTCAAGCCAAGCTCCCTGGAATATGCAGGACTGGCTCCGACTAGCAGGGACAGTTGCCTCTTCCAGGTGAGTACAAGATACATCTCTGTTCCCCATGAAGGATCAGGGAGTGGCCAACAAGTGTGGAGGCAACCACTTCCCACATGGAAATTCTCAGATAATTTAAGTACGGAAATGTCCAGAGAAAGACAAATGCCTCCTATAACCAGCCCTCAACCCAACAAACACAGACTGGCAACACTGACTAACACAGACCCAGGATTTTGGAGAATGAGGTTCAAGTCAGGCCGAAAGCTCAATCACCCCTGCGTTTTCCAGCTCTCAGTCAAGTCATCGGTGCCCAGAGTTAAAATTTGTTTTGGGGTGGAGGGCTTCTGTACTCTCTTTGTGCTACTTTGGGGTGGGGAATGACTTCAAAAATTTTATTTTGGTATTTTACTGGGAATATTCTTTCTTTTGTCCTAATGCAGAATGGTAACGTTTTGGTATGTCAGAAAAAGAACATTAACGGAAGCACGAGATCATTCCCTCTTCATTCCAGTCCTGTGTCTGGCTTGAGGAAGAGGAGCTCTGCTTGTCATGGGGGGAATGTCTCTGAAGGAAAACGACTTCTGAGACAAGGTCTGTGTGTCCCATACCAGGACTATGCTAACAGGCAGGATTCAGCTTGATTTCACCTGGAAAATGAAAAGCACTGTGTAGCTCTTAAATATTTTATTATTGAAAAGGGATTATATCCAACTGAGAGCTTTGTTTACAACTTGGCAGAGTGAATGGAAAATATCACATCTTGATATTTACATTTATCACCTCTGAGCACTGGGAATGGGTAACCCCATGCACAGATACTCAGCAGTGGCAGCAGCCAACAGGCAGCCAAGCACCCCCTCGAATTCAAGCTAGTATATTTTCAAAGCCATTCAATTCACTAAATTTAAATGCAGCGATACTTTTAAATCAGAAACAAACTCTCCAGTGTTCTGGGAGTGAAACAGCACTAAACTATGTGGTAATACCAGAGAAAGAAATGCCTCCCTCTCAATAATAAGCCCACAGGAGACCACAGCCCCTTACACAACTATGTGCTACTGTGGGATTATTGCTGAATTATTTCTCAAAAAGAGTCTAATAAAATTTGAGTAAAACCAGAACCATTCCCACTGTTGTTATCAAAAGGCTTGTCTGTACCTGCATAATAAACTCTGTAACAGGGAAAGAAAATGATAGCATTAAAATCTACTCTGATGAATGTCTTCCTAACAAAAGTAAAATATTTATCACTTAGCAATTCTTACTTATGGACTCTGGGTAAAATATTTTGGAGTTAGATGCATAATGACTACAGAATTAAAATGTGCCTTTTAATCAGAACATGGAAAAAAAAAGAAGTTTTTAAATTTAAATTAAGGACCAAGCTAAAACAAGCCTTGTGACAATGAACAGCATTTCTGTGCTCCACTAATTCCAAACACTGCTTGACAGATCAAATCAGTGTATGCTAGGGGCTAAATACATACGCCATGGTTTTGGGCCTTTAAAAAAATTATTTATATTAAAGCACCATGTGAATTAGCCGTATTCTGTATTGCTAAAACAGGCGTGTGAGTGCCCTAATTGCAGGTGATTTAAAAGTCCAGGGACAAAACTGCCATTTAATTCTGTGGTACAGTGACAACTTCATAACCTGGAGCCTTCTGAGCTTGCCACCAGAAAGGTGGAGAGAAAAAATAAACGAACAAAAAGCCCCACAAAAGAAAGGCTTAAGCCTATTTCCCAGGAGACAAGCACAGAGACAGAGAGCAAGTGGCACATCCAGTGTCACAGGTATCACAGAATCATGGACTATCGGGACTTGAAGGGACCCCCAAGGATCATCCTGTCTCACTCCTGGCCCTGCACAGACACCCCCAAATCCCCCCCTGTGCATCCCTGGCAGCGCTGCCCAAACGCTCCTGGAGCTCTGGCAGCCTCGGGGCCGTGCCCATTCCCTGGGGAGCCTGGGCAGTGCCCAGCACCCTCTGGGGGAAGAACCTTTTCCTCATGTTCAGTACGGTTACTGGAAAAGAGCCAGGAACCAAATTTAAGGGTTGATCCACTCTTAACTCTCCCATTTTCTGGTCCATAACCATTTTCCACCTTCCTTTAACTCCCAGCAGTGCTGAGTTCCAGGTCCTTGGGCAGTCAGTGCCAGCCTCGGCTCCTCCACCCCAGGCGTCTATCCCAGTGCTCTGGAGCTCCTGCTAAAGGTGCTCTGAACGACCACAGTTGGATTCTCAGTCTGCTGAGCACCCACACCTCCCCCAGCACCAACCCCAGCCATGGGCTCAGCCAGGCCACACGTTCCCAGTGCGGGGATCCCTGAAGTGGTGCCTGGTGCGTGGGGTGTGGCTGCTCAGTGGGAGCTGCTGGAGCTCACCAGGTCAGTGTGCCTTCACTGCAGTGCTGTTACACTGAGAACACTTGCACTCAGAAGCTCGCAGCATTTCCTAGGAGTTAAAAATGGATTTTACAGTGTTTCATTAAAAATAAATAACCTACTTAAGGGGGAAAAAAACCCAGTATTACCAAAGGTAAACATACCAGGAGTCTCAACTACTGTTGACACAGCACAAAACACATATCAAATATTTGTCAATGAACTTTTTAATGCAAGTTACAGGAACTTTTGTGTGTGTTTTTTTAATATTTTGACACTTTATCTTAATTTATTCCTTTCCCAAAGCAGGCTCTGCTTTTAGCTGACAACTCCTTTTTTTTTTTTTTTCTATTTAAACCACACTATTAATGTACTAAATTTCCAAAAATATTTCTGAAAGCATGTTATCCCTGGCATTTAACCACCAGCTTGTCATACAGCTGAGCCCTCTAACCTCAGCACTGCAATAGCAGACCTTAAGTAACCACTTGCTTAAAAGAAGAGGGAGGAAAAGGGCAGATTTTTGGATGACAGAAAGATGGCATTTTTACAGTGACAAAAATTTATGATATTTAAATTGCTCAGCCAAACTACTCCAGTGTAATGACTGAAGTTCAGATGGGTATCCTGTATTTAAATGCACAGATACACTGCAGGGCAGCTACTTCTGGATGGCTTTGATGGGCTAATTTGCAATAAAAAGTAAGATTCCAAGGAAGAACTTTGAGGAGTCAATTGGCTGACGTGATGTTTGAAATCCAACTGGTATTTCAATGCCCTGCCAGCTCCACCGATGTGTTAGCTGGCTCTGGATATGGGGCTAAGTCTTAATGCAGCAAATAGAAACACCTTAAATATCTAAATGAAATGCTCCAGCCATAGCAGAGATCTCTGCACGAGAACAAGTTCAGCTGAGTTCCTGAGGGAAGACGAAAAAAAACCCTGCAAAGAGAATGGAGTTGTCTGTAACAGCTGACAGAAGTTCAGATGCAGCTAGTCAAGTGCAGCCAGTTACGATTCAGTTGTATAATAGCATTTGCACTGACAGACAAGACAATCTTTCTTACAACTGTCTGTAGCTTTTTGGCTTGAAGAATCTTGATGCTCTTATAAATTGCAACTTCCCATCACATTCAGAATGTCTATATATTTTTACAGGACACAAGGCATTTGTATGGCATCTGTTACAAAATATATATTCCTACTGCCTAGAAAAGGCATTTCAAGTCTTCGTACATTAAGTCTGATTTATTCAAGCTCATGGAAAAAGTATTTTGAGCAATCTGTCTGGAACACAGGATGGATGAAGAACTGGGGTGCCAGAGACTGCCTTCTGATTCTCTGCCCCTCGGCACCAGGATAGAGAAAAGTTACTTTGACCTGAAATTAATGTAAATTGAAAGTGCTGCAACCTGAACTACTCCAAGAATGTAATTCTAATCCCATTTACCTGACATCATTAATCTGTGCAGCACTGATCATCAGTCAGTTATCTCAGTTCACTGCAGTTGCCAGAGAGCATCCCTATTTATGGAGATGTTCCTCTTTTAAGCACAGAGGTTGAGTTTTTACTCAGATCACCTAAAGATACTATTTGCAGATAACCTGCAGCTGACAGAGGCCATTCCCAGGGCTGGCAGAGTGCACTAACACTCCCAGGAACTCGTGCTCATTATCCAAGCGTTTCCCGTGGCATTTCCTGACCACCCTGCACTGCTGCCAGGCACCACACACTGAGGAAAATGTCCCAAAATTCAGAGCCTGCAACAGAGCTACCAAAGCCCAAGGATGCACTCCCCTCAAAGAGGCTTTGTGGTCTAGTATTTCACAATTCCCATGGGCTCCAGTGGCAACCTGCTGGCCTGAGAGCCCAGCCTGGAGGGTCAGGGGATGGAGCACAAGTCTGCAGTGGGGAGCAACGGCTGCACTGAGAAACTGGAGCATGACAGACACAGCAAAGACAAGGCACAAAAGCACAGCACTACATCGTCCCAAGCTCCCTCTCCTGAGCACTCTCACCAGGAGACTACAGAGCCCTGGAGATGGCACAGGGTACCATGAGACAAATGCTTCTACCCCGCATTGTACCCCTTGCCCAGATGCTTGTAGATCCCTTACAAACATTCAGGAGCCATGGATGAAATCTTTTACATTTCTGTTGAGAGATTTCGTGCTTACTTATAGATTGTCTTTGTTATTATCATCATCATTATTAACAATACAGACACTCACAGCCTCACATTTTCAAAGACTCACGGAATATCCTGAGTTGGAAGGGATCCACAAGGATAGAGTTGGAAGGGATCCACAAGGATCGAGTCCAACTCTTAAGTGAATGGCTCGCAGAGAGATCAAACTCACACCCTTGGTGTTATTGGCACCTTGGTTTTGTTTTCTTTAATCTCTTTGCACCCTACTCATGACCCCTCCTTCCAGAGCACTGAGAAAAACCTGTCTGCAAAAAACATACTCAGGTTGTAGGACAGAGCAAGCAGGCGATGCCCTGCCATGGGACCACTGCTGCCCCACACACCATCAGTCACAGAATCAGGGAATTAATGAGGTTGTTAAAGACCTTTGAGATCATCAAGTCCAACCTATGACCTTATCCACCAGACCATGGCACTGAGTGCCACATTCAGTCTTTTTTTAAACACCTCCAGGGACTCAACCAACTCCCTGGGCAGCCCATTCCAATGCCCAGCCATCCTTTCTGTGAAGAACTTTTTCCTCATGTCCAGCCTAAACCTCCCCTGATGCAGCTTAAGGCTGTGTCCTCTTGTCCTGTCGCTGTTCCCTGGGAGCAGAACCTGACACCACCTGGCTGCACCCTCCTGTCAGGGAGCTGTAGAGAGAGATGAGCTCTACCCTGAGCCTCCTTTTCTCCAGGCTAAACAACCCCAGCTCCCTCAGCCGCTCTTCACAGGACCTGTGTTCCAGACCCCTCACCAGCCTTGCTGCCCTTCTCTGGATGCATTCGGGTACCTTGCTGCTGAGCCTCCATTCCAGCACACAGACAGGCACTGAGGCACAGGCAGTGTTCCCCCTTCACCACTACAACAGCAGGAAAAGGCCAACAACACCCTCCATTCTTATCATCAGAGAAGAAGCTTCACCTTGTCACGGTGTGGCAGAGGGTGGCCGGGCTGCCTCAACAGCAGCTCTGGGCAGGAGGGACAGGAGCTGGTGGCCACTGCCTTGTGTCCCCAGCTGGAGTGGGCAGTGCTGTAGGTGAGCACACAGCGTGCAGAGGGAGAACTGCCTGCTCAGGCAGCACAGGGAACCAAACACTCAGCCCCTGCTCAGACATGGCACATGTGGGCAGGAGTTGCACTGCTGATTCCTACTGGGAGCAGGAACAAAAGCTCCCAAGCAGGAACACTCCTTCCGCACACAGATCCCCCTACAGCTGGAGCAGACACTGCCAGACACGCAGCACATAGCCCCTTGCGTGTCACTGTCGCAGGGAACTCTTTTCATCCAGAAACCGTAGCTCAGGCTTTCCTCCTCAGAAACCACAGCCCACACTCGTTTGGCTTTTTAATAGAAAACACCAGTCCGTGGAAGTATGAAATACAGACATTTTAATTCACCCTTATAAATTTGTGGCAGAGCTCATAAAGTGTGTCTGGAGAGCATCAGCAAGTCAGCCAAACCACGTGGGAGCTTGCACAGGGAGAGGGACCCACTCCGGGATACCTTGCCAGGACAATGTGTTTTACAGGAGGAAATGCAGTGTGCCTCAAGTTATCAGTAACATTTAACTGAAGCTGCTATTGGACAAAAAACTTCCGTAAAAATCTCTCTTGGTTTTGGACTTGAAGCAAACCATTACCTGCCTCCAAGAGATTTCAGTGTAACAATATTCTCTTTACACTGCAGTGGAGTAAAAGCTGGGAATTATATCAGCTCTCAGAACATGCAGTGACAAGTCTCGCTAAAGAGTGAGCCCCAGCCCCACGGCAGCAAAGCAGTTTGAGGTTTGATGATGCAGAGCCCAGCTGAGCAGTGCAAAGAAAACAAACCCCAGCTATGAGGGTCATTCTGTCCCCCTGCCCTGTGCAGGACTTCAGCCATCAACTTCAGCAGGGAAACCGAGATGGCCTCTGCCAGAGAGCTGCACCAGAAACATCTGTCCCTTTCAAATTCAACTATATTTTAATATATCATTTTTCCAATCTGGATTTTTGCCTTCGAGAGGTATCAACAACAGGCACATATGTATTCTTAAAAGTCACTGTGTTCAACATGACACAAACATGTGCCTGAATGTGTTACTGGTTCCATCTTGACCAATTTCTGACTGACAGCACTAAATTTACTCTTCAAATAGCAGTCTAAAAATAACAATAATAAACTACAGCATGGATTTAAATGGTCACGGAACAAAACATTCAGGGCAGACATCGTCAGGCAATATCCCCTTCCACACAACCTATATTTGGGAGTTGACAAAAGCCCTACTCATACTAATATAACACAGTTTATTTCTCCAAATCAGACCTCAAATGTATTACAAAGTGCGACCTTGCATGAAATCACCCTCAGAAAACAAAGAGGTTCTTCTATGACAGACCACGAGACATAATAAACGAAATATTAATAATCAGTCTACAAGGAACTCTGTCATCCAGTGCAGTTATTTCTCCTTTAAATTATAATAAAACTGCATAGATTTGTCATGTTATCCTTGGATTGCACACACTTCCCAGGGCGCAGACTGTGAGAGCAGAGTTAGTGTTCACCTGCAGAAAGGTGTCCAGCACAGTTCCTTCCTGAAGCCTTTAAACAGAGAGAGGAGGAACCAACTGCTCACGTTAAACCAAAGCTGGAGCATCTCCTCCAGCTGCCTGCGGACACTGGGAGGGAACACTGCTTGAACTCCAAAGCACAGCCCTGGTGAGATTCCCTTCTTTGCCAGAGATATTTTTTGTTAACACCAACACCTCCAGAAGGATGGAGCTGCTTCCTGCTCAGCGCCGTGTGTTGTCATGCCAGGGAACGTGGGTGCAGCTGAGAGCCAGGAAAAGAATTCGGAAAACAGAGAGAACACAGCTTCTATGTTGCATTTTAATTGCAGTATTTGGCAAAATTCATGTCATTTTGGGTCTGGAGACATGGATTATTGCACAGCTGCAGTGAGAGACAGAAGAAACAATCACCATGTTACAGTATGGAAACATTTTATGAGATAAAGAGCACAGCCAAACCCTTCTTTCACCAAATACAGAAATCACAGGTTTTTAATAGAATTCTAGGCACTTCTTTGAGTAACTCAGATAAGTTTCAAGCCCAGACCGCATTTACGTGTTTATCTAGAGATAAGTAGAGCACTGAAAGATGAGATTCATTTTTCATCCTGAAATATGAAACTTTCCTCAGAACTCCTTCCCAGGAGTATGGAGCAGAAGGATGGAGCACAGAGGGTGGCTGTGACTCTACAAGAGCCTTCTGATGGACAAGTGCTTATGAAAAGCCTCAAAGCCAAGACAAGAGGCTTCTCTGGGGTCCGATGCTTTCTTTGACCCCTCCAGTTACGAGCAGAGATCTTGGTAAAACCATCATCCCATAAACTTTATCCCAACCTACTGTGGCTCCAAGCACTTCGATCCTATCACTACCTCTAAAGGAAACCACAAGTAGTAATTAATTTGGATGGACACATCCAAAAGTTCAGACCTATAACCAGCCCTGAGGCCACTCCAGACAGTCCTAAACCCTGACCAAACCTCAGCCAGGCTGGCATGGGGCACGGCTGGTCCAAACACAGACCCAGCCCAGGGGAACTGCCCACTCCCGAAATCATGGCTTCAGCTCAGCTCTGCAAGGTCTGGGTAGCACATCCAAGGATCAAATGCTGCTGACAACCCACGAAAGAGATTGTCACCCAAGTAAAGTCAAACACAACCACTGTTGTTTTGGAGGATACACCCAGAGCAGTGCTGGAATACGGGACTGACACATTGCAATGACTCAAATCTCTTTGCAGATGCTTTCCCTGCCACCCAGCCACATGCAACAGGATCAAAAAGGATGCCTAGCAAAACACAGGGGCTCCTGAACAATTCTGATGCTCTAAAATATGCGAGAGGGAGAGGGAGCAAGAGAACAAACATTTAATTTCCTTGTAAAACAGATGACTGCATTGTAATTTACTAGCAGCTGCTGGCAACAAACACCATACTCTCATATTCCTATTAGCCAAGCTACAGCTGATTTATTAAAGGCTCAGATACATCAAAACAAATGACTGTAACATCATTTATATTACTATTTACAGCTTCTTAATAGGGTTACACGAAGGGGCAATGCAGCACAAACTGGAATCTGGTTACAAGTCTGTCAAGCAGCAGCAGAGCATCTCTCTGTTGCTCTCTCTCTAGCACTGAGCTCCCCTGTATCATTTCCAACAATTACCTGTGTTCCTAGGAGGCTCAGGTGTGCAGGAAATTGCTGGTGGCAAAGCAAGCAAGTCTTCCCAAACTGCACAAATACTCAGTGGGCTGCTGCTAGTCAATATAATGCTGATTTTAAAAAAACCCCACAATAACAAACCAAAACACAAAAAAAACCCAAACCAAGCCTCTGCCCAGCTGTGAGACTCGATCAAATATTGTTGCCCAGTAAAGAATCAATGTTATCACTCCTCTGCAGAGCACACTGCTCCCACAGCTGCTCCTGGAGCCATAGGCAGCACATTTACAGACAGGCTGTGTCAAACACAGCCAGGGATCAATATCACACCTGGGACTGAGCTGGGCCAGTTTTTTAGAGCTGTCTGTTCTGGGCTGCCTGAGGTATCCCGAAAGCCAGGGATTCCGCAGCTCTTTGCTCAGGTGTCCCCATGACAGGCAGGGAATGATGTGCCCATTACAGAGCAGCAGTTCCTGGCTCTGCAGGGCAGCCACGGGCACAGCGATGCCATCCCAGCCCTCTCAGGGGATCATAGAATGTTAAGGGGCTGGAATGGACCTTAAAGGTCCTCTAGTCCCAACCCCCCATGCCATGGGCAGGGACACCTCCCACTACAGCAAGCTGCTCAAAGCCTTATCCAACCTGGTTCTGAACACTGCCAGAGTTGGGACATCCACAGCCTCCCTGGGCAACCTGTGCCAGAGTCTCACCACCCTCAGAATGAAAACATTTCTTCCTGATATCTGACCTAAATTTCTACTCTTTCCATTTGTACCCATTCCCCCTTGTCCTGTCACTCCAGTTCCTGATGCAAAGTCCCTCTCTGCCTTCCCTGGAGCCCCTTCAGACCCTGGAAGGTGCTGTGAGGTCTCCACACAACCTTCTCTTCTCCAGGCTGAACAGCCCCAACTCTTTCAGCCTGTCTCCATAGGGGAGCTGCTCCAGTCCTCTGATCAACTTCCTGGCCTCCTCTGGACTTGCTCCAACACTTCCATGCCCTTCTTATGTTTGGGGTACCAGAACTGTGTGCAGGACTCCAGCTGGGCTCTCACAAGAGCAGAGTAGAGGGGGAGAATCGAGCTGCTCCCTCCACCTGCTGGCCACGCTCCTTTGGGTGCAGCCCGGACTCTGTTGGTTTCCGGGCTGGGATCACTCACTGCCAGCTCATGGTGAGGTTTTCCATCACCCATCACCCCCAAGCCCTTCTCCCAGGGCTGCTCTCAATCACCACTCTGCCCAGCCTGTGGGTGTGTCTGGGATTGTCCCAACCCAAGTGCAGGACCCTGCACCTGGCTTTGTTGGACTCCATTAAGTTCACACAGTCCCACCTTTCCAGCCTGTCCAGGTCCCTCTGGATCCATCCCTTCCCTCCAGTGTGTGACTGCACCACACAGCTCGGTGTCATCAGCACATTTGCTGAGGGTGTCCTAGATCCCACTGTCCTTGTCACCGACAAAGATGCCGGACTCTCCTCTTGGAGGAATGCAGGGCGTAGGCATGAGCAGTTCTCTGCTGGGCAGAAGATAAATTCAATCTCTTCCAATTGATTAGGAAAACACAGCCTACTGGGCTTTCTATTTCCTTTTCTCATGCTGTTTGAAGTTAGCATACCTAAGGTTAGTGGCACAACTGCCACAGCCTGGGAATCTCAATCCCTGACTGATGTTAAAACCCAAAACTACTGGGACTGGAAAACAAATGTGTTCGAGATCAGCCCAAGCATAAGGCAGGAGCCGTTCACACCACTTCACATCCTGACTGAAGTGATCTACAGGACCCTCCCCATGCAGACGGGTTGCACTCTCAGAGTCACACAGATTTTTCCATACATCCAAATGGGACCTGCAGTAGGTGCTGTGATGAGACCACGACCCCAGCCAGGACAGGAGGCAGTGCTGTGACCCCCAGTCCCTCACGTTTTGAGGGCAGGCTCCCCCAAATCCCAGCTGGGGCAGAAGGCAGTGCTGTGACCCCCAGTCCCTCACGTTTTGAGGGCAGGCTCCACCAAACCCCAGGCCCTGCTGACACCACATACAGCAGCACTGCATCTGCCCAGCCCTGGGAGAAATAACCCAGCGTCCTCCCAAGCCATGGATTGTTTTATCTGCCCAGATAATATTCTGAGCACTGACAGACTATCTCATCTAAAGACTCGAGCTGACATGACATACTTAAAAGGATTTTTAAATTAAAAGGGAACTTTGTATTAGGAACATAAACCCTTTATCGGAGGTGTCGATGAAGGCAAATGGAGGATTCCTTTGCTGTATAAATTACACAAGGAATTCCCAGCCCACCCCATGAATTTTGAACCAATGTGTTCAAGCCTCTGGTTTTCTCTAACCCATAAAAGCTCTAGATAGTCAAATATTATGCTTCTGCTTTTTAAATATTTCCATTTAAATGTAGATTTTGACCTTCTTGCCAATGAAATATTAATAAGAGAATAAAATATATATTACTCTTCTTCTGAGGGAGAGGTCTCTCTAACTCTGTCATGTTCCCCATTGGTTTTTTGAAGAGGATTTTTTCAAAGTATGGTGAATTTATTCCTCATTTCTATATTTTTTAGGCCATGGCAGCGGAAAACAGAAAGGTGATCCCTTTATTTTTACCATCCTGGGGGAAAAGGGAAAGAAATTCTTTTTCTCTAGATCAATGAAAAATAAACAAGGATGCCAAAGAAACCCTATCATTTCCAGCAAGAGGCAAAAGGCTAATTTAATTTGAAGTAACTGTGTTCCTAAACAAGGACACAGTATAAAGATTAACTGAGATCTCCATTTCTTTGTATAACTGCAGCCCATTAAGTGGGATAGAGGATAAAACTCACAAATTGCCCTGCTTGTCCATCTTTATCTTCATCATTGTTCCAAGACAAATACCCCTCCCCTCACCACAACATTATCTTTCTCGCTCCTCCTTTGTCGTTAAGGAAAGGGAAAACAACCAAATCCATCACTGTGCTGCAGCACAAATGCAGTTCTGTTTGAAGGGGATCAGCTCTGCTCCTGCTGATTTAAATGAGAGCCAGGCGGGACTCCAAGGATGCTCATCAGTCCTAATTACAGCTGCATCAGGAGAAATGTTCCATCATTGCAGAGTAACATCCTCCTTTAAAGGCCGTGACAGGGTGCACTCTAAAAACATAGGGAATAAATGCTGTTGTATCCAACACAACAGCCTCGAGCCCTGCTGCTGTTCTGGGTGTTTCCATCTGAGTCCTGTCTCAGGTAACACTGCAAAGCCACCACAGACTGGTGGGGAGGGTGACAGAAATCATCTGGTAAACTGTGGAAAGATACATGACAGCTGGAAAATATAAGGCAGGATGGACTGAGACCTTGGGAACCTGCGACTGCCAGATAAGAAATGCGTGGTGTGATGGAGGAGCCCCTGGCAGGGCTCTCAATCACCGCCGAGTGCTGCCCTGGGCCGAGTGATTTCTGGAGAGAGGCATAAAGCAGAGATTAGCAATTTCTCAAACTTTATTTACCAGTTCTTGCTGTTAATTCTCATGCCAGTGCCTCTCTAATCTAACTCATGGAAAGTATCAATTCTGACTTCTCAAGTGTATCTCGTAATTTGACTAAATTACAGCCCTATGCCATCAGCCCCGGTACTCTCACCACCTCTAGGGCAGGGTATAATTTAGACAGGGTGGGATTCTGAAGGGGAGCTATGAGAGTTAAATGCCCAACTTCAGCTGAATTTCAGTAAGCACTGGGTACACCTAATTCCCTCAGGCTCTTTCTTAAATCCTAGCACCTTTTTTTTTCCCTTTCTTTTTTTAAGATGCTACCAAGGAAAGGTCAACCTAATTTGCCATAGCAGCAAGTGAAGGCAAAAGATCAGCACATGCTGACAGGCTGTCTGAGAGGTTTCATTATAGAGCTGTTTACAGTAGTTATTTCTCCTGTTGCTGCTGCTGTTTTCAGGGTCAAGGAACTGAGATCCCATTTCAGTAGCAGAGATCACTGGTCTGGGAACAAAATACTTGAATTTTACTCCTCCCTCACAGGCTCGTTGACTCATATGCTGCTAACTGCTGAGATTTTTCTGAATGACCACATGGTCTTTGGAAGTTTTTACTAATGCATGTAGAAACTTCAAGCCTAAATTCTAGTACTAACATCACCATTTACCACTGGAAATTTCAAGAGGAGTGTAACGCCAGCTTAATTCACAACAGCATATCAACCAATCAAGCCAAGATAATTCATTTGAAGTTTGTTTCCTTTGGAACATAAAATTCTTTCTGTGAGGGAGAAATACATTAGTGTATGGTACCTTCTGAAGCAGTCTTTCTTCACACCCTTTTATACTCTACAGTTCACAGAGAAATGCCCTATAGGTCTGCACAACCCCTAATACAAACATTTTAGCATTGTTTTCACCGTGTATTACCAGCTAATACAGGAAGCACCAATGACCGTATCCAACTGCCATGAGGGTTCTCCACAGCCTCTACCTCCCTGAGAAGGGCAGGTGCAGGGTCTGGTGTGAGGGAGAAGACACTTAGGGCTGTCCCCAAGTCAGGAGACGTAGGTGATCACTCACCCGAGTGCCCATGAATAGGCACTACAGACCCTGAGAAAGAGCTGACCTGCAAAAGCTCTTGAGCCACTTCACAACCTCAACTCCGGCACAAGGAATAGAGAAGTGGCTTTGGCTCAGTTTCTGACAATCCAAAGAGGACAAGAGTCAGAGCAAGCAAAGGGAATGCAACTACACGGCCAAGAGCCAAGCCTCAGAGATAAAAGACAGTAAAGGAAGACCTTCAGTCACAGCCAAAAGTTCAGCTGACAACAGCATTTCTCTTCCAGCAGCAGGAAAAGAACCTTCACGTCAAGTAAACCACATCTCCCAACTCTGCCTCAAAAGACTGCTAAAAAGGTCAAGAGATTTTTGTATCTCCCAGCTATGTGACGAAAGATGTGCCACAAATGCATTCATTTCATATTGCTTTTGTCAGGTGATGGCAATGTTCACATGTGATGAATAGATCTGCAGGCAGTGCAGTCACACATTCACATCTCACGTGCCCACACCATCAGGGCAATGCACAAAAGCCAGACAGAGTAGAACCTTCACTGCTCAGCTGGTGGAGAGCCAGGAAGAGAGAGGAAAGCTTCTGATCTCTGAAGGAGGTTCACTGTGAAACATACTCCAGAAGAGCACCATGAAAGTTTTGTGACCATTTATGATGCATCTACCTGATGTTTTGCATGGAGAACACAAATGGGTTTTTAGATGTTCTAAAGGCCTTTTGCTGGCCCCTGCATGGCCAAAATTTCTTGCTGCCACACTTCCACAACTAGTAGTTCTTTGTGTTATTGAAAGTACTAAAAAAAAAAAGAAAAGGGACAAACCCACTACAAATTACTTGATAGTATGGTGGTTTTTAAACTCCCCTTTTTAAAGACTTCTAGGCTAAATACAGAAACAGCTTCCAAGAAAGCATACACACAGACCCTCAGAGAGTTAAAAAGCAAAAACCTTTTCATGCCCATCCACAAGCACACACTGCTGTCACATCACCACACTGCCTTAGAGACACTCTGCCCCAGCAGAGGATATAAGACAGAAGAGAGACAAGAAGCTTTTCCCTCCCACTCTGCCCTCCTCAACCATGATCCCAGAGAAATCCATTTTCAGGTAAGAATCCTCAGAGGCTCTACTGGCTTTCCATTCTGGATTTCTTTCTCCACTCAAACAACAAGCAAGAAAAACTCCCAACCCAATTTATCTAAGTGTCTTCGGCAATATCCTTTACAGGCTTTCAAAGAGCCACTGGCAGTAGTTAAGCTGGTGCTGTTTAAGTTGGACATCTGTCCACCCAGGCTGGGATGACCAGCTCAGTTTACATCACCGGGTAGCAATCAAATAATAATTACTTTGGGTTACTACAGACTGGAGCTGGATTTGAGTGAATGATTTCAGAGCACTGGAATCCATTACCAATAACCCAAACCAGCTGGGTTCTCGTCTCTGTTACAAAGAAAGCAGCAACAATTCCAAACATTAATTCAGACACTAAGTACTAGCTGGATCACCAGTCCATGGGAGCAGTGGCATGCATTTTGACATAATTACCTCAAGATGGAAGTGAGAAGGACATCCTATGGAGAACGGTTCAGAATTTACATTCTGTGCCACATTTAACTCTCTGGAGTTATATGGAAAAGGTTTGTATTCAATAAAAAGCTCCATTTAACATTATTTCCTTTGCAAAGGCAAGCTGGATAATGCTGGTGGAAAGCAGGATTTTGCAAATGCACGCTGCAGTCTCCCAGCAAAGGGGAAGCCAGCTGAAGAGCAGGAACTGCCTTTTCTGAAACAAGTTAGACTGTGCAACAAATTGGTAGATCCAAATAAACAAATCCCTGAATCTCCTCCATTTGCCTCCATGAAACAAATGAGTCAGTGCTGACTAATCGTATTATAACACAGGAAGCCTGTAATAGGCTTACAAACCATGTGTTTACAGGCTCCTTACTGCTCGGGGCTGGCTGGGACAGCAAAGAAGCTACGGGAGAAACACTTTGGAGTCAAAATCTTACCCGGTATGTTCTGGAACTGAAACCAGTCTGCAATTCACACCAAGATGGGGTATGAGAAAGTGGGACGGAAGCGAAGGAAAAGGAATGCTATTTCCTCATTTGGGACCAGAGATCTCTTCTTCAAAGCTACATCCAACCAGGGGGACTGATGACAAGAAGAAATTCTCCCAATTACTACAGCAGTCAACCCTCTGAAATACCACATCCTCTGAAGGGCCAGTTTCATTGAAAAAAAGGAAAATGAGAAGGAGCCATTTCTTCACTACACCCTGGAAAGGACTGAGGTACCTTATACCTTGAGGGTTTTTTCCATTTGCTGTAAAAGGCAGCTTTTTGGAACAATCTGGCAGAACAGCACAAATAGATCCTCAACGTTGTAGGACACAATAGCCAGCCTATGGCAGGGGAACATGCAACTGCAGCTCACCTTTATAACAGAATTTGTAAAAACAAGATCATGATTCTCATTTTCTACAGGTTTTTACTGTAAAAATCCTAACTCTTTGAGTTTTCTCTCTTCTAAAAGCTACAAGTCTGTTTTATAACGATTGTGTGTCCATTTAGTTCCAAATTACTTCACCAGCAAGAAAAGATGCCTCTTTCTTCTCTTTTCCGTCTGCTTACAATAAATAGAGATGTTTTTCTCCAAACACACTTGTGTTCAAACCCTGAGAGCCATCATTCTTGCTGTGACACATGGGAGCTCGTATGCAAGTGTTACAAATACAATCTATTATCTCCTGATTTCAGTAGCCTCTCTATAAATTCCATAGTCAAAGTATTAGCAGAGAGGGAACTCAGCTGTTTCTCCAAATATGCAGGACAACGTGCGGCCAGCTTCACAAAACCAGGTTCCCCCACCTGCAGCAAGTTTTGAACCTTGCTTACCCTGAGATTATTAAATTAAAGGCTTCAAAGACACCTTCAAAGTTGCAGCAGAACTACTATTTGGTAGCCCCCGTAATTTGTCTCTAGGGAAAGGAACAGTTCAGGTATATGACAGACCATAAAGAAATAAAGGAATCCTAAAACAGTGGACTATGACAAAATTTTCTAAAAGACAGTGCAGAGTGGGCACCAAAATGCGATGAAAATTAACTTAAAAGCCCAGTTTCATGTCCTTGAGGATCAGTTATAGCCTTTGTGCTTAAATGCATTTAATATATCAGTGCTGTAGTGGGGCAGGATCCTCAATGCTGTGGCCAGTTCAGCCCCACTGGTCTGTTAATGGGACAGGTCAGTGCGATACCAACGTTGTGAAGGACAAAGAAAGGCTGAGGATAAATCCCTGCTGACCCTACTGTCACTTAGGTCACACTAAAGGCTGGTATTATGTTTATCCAACACCATTAACCTCAATTTCTCCTGCACACAACTAAAACCCAGCTGGAGCAAGGCAGCTCAGCCACAGCCCCTCACACAGA
>VZRV01009878.1:669941-821133 GCA_013398115.1 Falcunculus frontatus
GCAGAGCCTCAGCACACCCCGCTCGGCCACAGCCCCTCACACAGACCCACGGCACTCCCAGCTCGGCCACAGCCTCTCAGACAGAGCCGCGGCACTCCCAGCTCGGCCAGAGCCCCTCACACAGAGCCACGGCACTCCCAGCTCGGCCACAGCCCCTCACACAGAGCCACGGCACTCCCAGCTCGGCCACAGCCTCTCACACAGACCCACGGCACTCCCAGCTCGGCCACAGCCCCTCACACAGAGCTAGGGCACTCCGGGCAGGCGCTGCAGTGAGGCGTTTGTCCCTCCCCAGTAAAGCACTGAACAACCCCCGAGCTTAGCACAGGCAGCCAGAGGTCCCGGGGTGCCGTGTCTGCACTGTGGGGCACCACACACATGTCCTGGGAACGTGCCTGGAGAAGAAAGAACTGGGAGAACAAGGGCACCTGCATTCTCCTCTCAGATCCACCAGGTCAGAGGCCCTCAGGGAAGCTCTATCCTTGGGGAATTTGGGGTCTTGGCCAGACCAGGCTGTGACAGGTGGCTGAGTCCTGCTCATGGGACCAGAGAACCTCCAGAGCTCTGCTCCAACTGAAAACATTGTGATCCCATGAACTCAGTGTCCTTTATTTTCAGTCACGACACCTCCCGTTTTATGTGCCCCTGCACACCAGCTGCCTTTCCTCTCGCATGAGGGCTTCATCACAAGCCAGTTAAAAGAGGGACTGGTGAGCAGCCTCTGCCTTCTCAGCTGCCTCCCAGGGGTTGCCCCTCTGTTCCCCGAGGCTGTCGATCCCCACAGTGCCACCATTACGTGTTTTGCTGTATTCACAGTTGCTCCTGCCACCCTCCCTGGCAGCCCCAACCCTGGCAGGAGCATCCCTGGCTATCTAAACAGATCTGCAGGACCACGTGAATCTGGGAAGCTTCCCATTTCTGCAGCATAACCAAGACTTTGCCTAAAGCAGCAGACACAATGTCTTGAAACCTTCCAATTATGCAGCTGGGGAAGCCCTCTCTCTCTGAAATTATCAAATAATAGAGAGAGCAAAAGAGAGCACGAGAAAGAACAGGGGTGGGGTGGAGCAGAGAGGGAATATCTATGGCCTTCTGCACCCAATTCTGTCACTCTGACATTTCTTTCAAATACAATTATTTAAAGACTCCTGATGGCAAAGCTGAGGAAAGGGACTAATAGAGGCTTGTACGGTACCTCTCCATCAGGCAGTTCAATAAATCCTGGCAGTGCTGTGATTTGTGTTGGGAGAATGAGCTTTTCAAGAGCAGAACTATCACTTTACACCGTCAATAATCTCACTGTCAAAAACTCCCCGAGTAACCTGACCAACACTTCAGAAGCTTAATTTATAGATGTGCTATTTGCCTTGAAGGTATTTTATGCAGCTAAATAATGGAAGTGGATATTATTCCAAACTAGTCTGCAGCTTTCACAAGTGGAGTTGAAGAACATGCAGGAGGACAAATTTTCTATTAGCTTAGGGCTAAATTCTTCCCTGTGACACCTGTTTGATACCATCTACCACTACTGGAGTTGCTTCCAAATTATACTCTGGAAAATAACCTCCAGCACTTCCAGAGGAGGTGATAATCCAGTGATTTAAAGGTCATCCCATTCCACCCCCTGTCATGGGCACGAACACCTTCCACTGTCCCAGGCTGCTCCAAGCCCCATCCAACCTGGCCCTGGACACTTGCAGGGATCCAGGGGCTCTGGCACAGCTGCTCTGGGCAACAAATGCTGGGGGAAGATCAGAACTAAATAGCAACAGATCCTAAGAGCCTGGATCTCACATCATAACTCTTTAACAGTGAGCTCAGCACATGTACAGAGGCACTTAAAGTGCAAAGCAGTGCATGGAAAACTGCTGGAGGTTCTTGGCTTTGCTGTGGACACTTGTCCAGGGATTTGCAGAAGGAACCTCTGACCACCATTTCTCCAACCCAGGACACTCAGGACCTGCAGTGGGATCGCAGCAGGCCAAAGTATCTGCCCAGAATTTCATCACTGGGATACATGTGGCTCCACTGACACTGCAAGGACCAACACTGATACATAAATGCATAATCTAGAAAGATCTGGGTTCTAATGCAAATTTTCAGGTTTAGTGACATATCCATAGAATCATTCAGCCAAATTGGACAAGTAGGCTCTCTTTTTCCATGATGGAATAGGGGATGGGCTTTTTACTCTCCACCATAACCCACAATGCTATTTAATGCAAAAGGCTGTATTTCATTTATTCCTGGCTCTAAATGCTGATCGGGCAAGGATTAATTCCTTTAATGGGAAAAGTATTTATGCAACTATAACAAAGGATACCAGGGAAAGACCCTGGGCAGGCACCAAACATGACAGTGCCATTGTATCCCTTCATCTGAGAACCGCAGGCTGTTCCAACCAAGTGCAACAATTTCCTTGCTCTGGAGCAGGGTAAGCCCTTTACCTAATAAAGCACCATCAGGAGTGTGGAAGTCACAAGCATTTGCACAAACTTATGGTTCAAACGAGGCAGAGAGAAAAGTCAAGGCAATCTGAACCTCAGCCGAGGGAAAAACTCAGTTCTACACCCAAATTCAGCAGCTTGGATCTCTGAATTTTTGTAGTGACACGTGTGCATCCCAGACTGCAGAACAGCCCCAGTACTTTGCTTGGTCAATACCTACTGAGATTGCTCCCTTTTTTTGATTCACAGCTGAGCCACTCTAAAGGGTTTTACTTTTAAGGCTGGACTCTTGCTTTAACAAAAGATGAGAACTGGGCTTTATTTGTCTTATTCATTGGTTTGCTTTAAACAACAGCCTTTCCTTGACTAATAAGTCACACACCAACAAATCAAGATAATTATCCAAAGGTCAGTACATCACCAAGGTCCCTTTTTGCATATTCCTGTGACTCAGAAGTTGCCTATCTGCATTGTCAGCCTCTGACACTCTTCAGACAAGGGTGACAAAGTCACTTAAAAGCAAGTGGGTGTCTGCAGTAACCTGTCCTTGTATGGACAAAGGAACCCTCCCACTGCCTACACACACCCAGAGGGCAGAACTGTGTTCACAATTACTAACTCGAATAAGAACCCAAATATCAAACAAAGTGAGAAGGGTTTTAAACAACCCCAAAACTCTTTGCCTTGTCACACCAAAGTGAGTTTGACATCTGATACTCTCCCCCATAACCCCCTATGGCAATGCAGTTTACCAGAGCCTGCCAAGGCCACAGAATAAATTAATCTCAGTTTACCAACCATGCAGGCACACGTAACCTCTCCTGGAAGGAACTGGAACAGCTATATAACACAGATCCTGTGCCCACTGCTAGCAGCTAATAAAACACAGCTCAGTTGGTAGAATTCCTCCCTCCTGCCCTTTCTTTTAGTAACATAAAACTCAGAATCTTTTCCACACGGTTCCAAAAGCAGCTCAGCAACAACAGCAGAAAGCACGGCTGTCTTGTCCTTACTCCAGTGTAGGCAGTGATCAAGATTTAAATTCCCTGTCCCCACCCAGTTCAAACCCATCAAACAGACCAATTCATATGCTCAGTCCCTCTAACTGAGCAGCTCTGCACTGCTGGCAACCCTAGGGAATCCCCTTGGATGACTGAACTTGGCAGAGCAGGTGCTGACTTCCGACACCAGGAATAAGCAAGTGCATGTCCCTCTCTTGCCTGGACAGAGAGATACTCCAGAGACAGCTGGGGTTCTTTTCCTCCCTCTTTGATCATGCTAGTGGTAAAAATGAAGATAGTCTTGGCCATGATCCATCCTGCATAAGACAGAACGATCACCTGGCATTTACCTCCAAATCTCTTCTTCTTTAATACATAAACTGCTGTAGTTTAAAGTCAGCACCATGTGGCAAGGAAAGCTCTTCCCTAAGCCTCAGTTGCACAAAGATCTCAAGGGGAATACCGACAAGATTGACTTCTTCTGCATATTTAAACCAAGTGTCAAAAAATATTTATGCAAGCTTTTTTCCACCCGTTCTGTCCTCACTCCTTAATCCTGGTGCAGTTGGAAAAGCAACTCATGACAAGTCTACAAGCAGCATGGTCCAGGGGAAATATTTATACTCTGCTCAGATTCAGAGATCTCCATGGCTGGGAAAAGGCTCCTGGAACAGGCAGCTCCCTCCTCATTGCCCTGTCAGTGCTTCTCCCTGCCCATGGCACCAGGCTCAGTGGGAGCAGGCAGGGAAACACTTGGCTCTCCCCTGATCCATTCCAGCTTGGGCTCTTTGATCTATGCGTTGCCATCCATCCCACGGTGAAGGAAGTCTGACTGACTGCTCATTGCAGGATGTTGTATGCAGTGCTAAGTTTGAAGCTCAGGGTTTTCCTTCCCTTCTACCAGGAACAGGTCCCTAAAGGCAGGGGTTGATCTTGGCTGTTAATTCAAGAACCAAATTCTGCCCCACAGTCACAGCTGAACTGCAGAGGCTGAAGTACAAACCAGTGGCCTTGTTTGCAGGTGTGTGCAGTCTCTCTGGTACATAAGCTATTTAAGTGATGGAAAACCTGCAAATATTTCTGAAGGCTTGATATCCTACGGAAGAAAGTCTCCCTTTCTTCCCTAGGACAGTTCAGATGAGGGGAACAGGAGGGTTCCCTGGTGTTGAGAGGAAAAAACTCACCATGATGTGTTCTGTACCACAGCCAGGTCATGGCCCCTTCCAGACACACAGTGATGTCTGAACTTCTTACTGCTTTTTGTCTCTTATTGTCTTATTACTTCACTTTCTGTTACTGTTCCCCAGCTCTTTTCCCACTGCAGTGCACATTGCTCTGCCTTGCTGCAAACAACAGCCACGATCAATACTCTCATATCCAGAGAACAGTCACACACACACAAACACAGATATATTAACTGAGTTTACATGCCATTTGCACACTTCATTTTGTGGAATGTGATAGATGCTAATAACTCCTGCCAGAAAATTGACCCTTTCTGCTGCTGCACCTGCCCATCATTCATTTGAAGTTTCTACTTCCTTAAGGCACGTGGACATTGTCTCCCACAATGGGATGCTGTTCTCATGGGGGTCCTTCAGCCAGCAGACACAAGCTATGAAATGATCCCACAGGGTTACCCTGTGGTAGCCAGAGACCTTAACTCAACCACCTTAACTTTGTGGATTTTTGACAGTAAGGAAACAAGAGCATGTGATGACACAGAGATGTGTGAGGATGTTCCTGGAGCAGGCAGCATGGCCTGAGTGATTTTCTGTGCTCACACTCCCTCGCTGCCGTGGGCTCAGCCACGCCGGGAGGGGAGGCAGCAGCAGAGGAGGGGGTGAAGCATCACTGGGTAAAGCACTCACATGGGTGAGTGACGGGACAGTCACATGTCAGTGCACAACACCAAACACTCCAAACCCCAGGCTCCCAGAGGTATGGGAACAGAGGTTCTGATGCCAGCCCCCACATGAGCTGCTGCCCTCCGTACACAATGCGTGGCGGAGCAAATGAAAGGGAACAAAGCCAATCAATGACACATGAGACAGAGAAACCTCGTGTTCTCCCCTGTGATAAGAGAGCACAGCAAACCTGCCAAGTGCAGCTTCTCCAAGGGAATGGACTTGAATTAAATAAGATTGTGTGAATCACTACCCCCAAAAAGGAGCTTATGAAAACTAAGGACCATGATCTTCTGAAGTAATCTCCAAAAAATCGTAGCAATTTAGTACAAGAATACCATTAGAACATCTTCAAATATGTATTTTAAATTTAAAAAAAAATTAATTCCAAATAATCTTTAATCTCGCTACTTGAATCCCAGAATATAAAATGGAAAGTACTGTGATCATGCCCTTGTTAATGAGCACTCATAGGAAAATGGGTGTTTAAGTCCTTTGTTTGCAGCAGAAGTGGATTCAAATGTGTAAATTCAGTTTGGGCAGACAGAAGTTCAGCTCAGTACCATATGAAATTATTTTTGTTTCATCTAATTGACTGAAAAGCATGTTTTGGCCCTAGTTCATGTGCTCGGCAACATAGGTCTGTAAGTTAGCTGAGATTCAATGAAGCCTTAAATCTAGAGAGCCATCATGAGATTTTCACAGCTAACATTTTACTGAAATTAAATTCAGATTAGTTCTTTAAATGGTTGTGTTTAATATTTGATCTTTAAATATCAAATACAACTGATGTCATCCTAGAACTGACATTAGGGTTAACACTGCTTGGTAACCAGCAAACAGAAAGTAACAGGGTGCACCCAGTGTTGCACAGGATGCATTGCTGCTGCTGCTGCTGCTGTACCACAACTGAAGTTTCTTCACAACTTTCACCCCATGAATAATACTTTCCATGGCCAACTTAGAGAAGGAGTTAAGACTTTGCAAATGAATTTAATCACAAAGCATCGCCAAGATGTGTCTTCATTTACGAACTGCCACCAGACAAACCAAGAGCCTTTGGATTATAGAGAAAAATGAGATGTGGTTTCTTTTCTTCTCAGAGCTTTTACCTGTGAAGGCCTCATCTGTGGCTGCCGAACTCTGTTAAAAGCTGTTTGTGCAGCGTGGAGAGCGGCGCAGGGAGGGGGTGCCTGGAACAGCCCCCACGTCGCTCTCCCGTTGCCAGCGCTGTGTTTGGTTTGGACTGGTCCTTTGGCTGGAGAATCCAAAGCTTCTTGCGGGCAATAACAGACTAATCACTTAATACACTGTTCAGAGCAATGATTGTTGTTGTTGTTTGATTCTGGTATTTTTAGGAAGAGGTAATCCTGGATATTTGCATCTCATTTCCCAGAATGCCCTAGGGCTTTTCCAGCAGTTGGAATCTTACAGGATAAACATCTTCCCCTGATTGTAATTGCATTATTAAATATGATTGCTCTCCTCTTCCTTGAAATTTTTTTAAAAGCAGCAACAAAGAACACTGCACGCAGGCGCCCTGTTGACAGCATGGAGGAAAACTGCACAACAGAGACAGGCAGGAGCATTTCACCTTTTAACTTCCAGATGCAAAAAAGACTTCTAAGCCACGGAGTCCCACACCACCACACAAAAGCTTAGTCTTCTAAATAACTGCAACCATAGGAAACCTTCAGCTATCAAAGTTGAGGCCACCACAAATAACTATTTCCTTTTCAAAACACACTGCAATAGCTCTAAGAAATCCCATCAAAGATCAGGGTTCTGTTACTGTAAACCTCATAGACACAAATAACCATAATCATAGAGAAGTCACACAGTGTAACTGCAGTCAGGGAAAGGGGAGGTTATGGAGGAGCCTGACATGCTCTTGGACCCACATGAATGTGCTGCTCAGTTCTAAAATTACACTTAACAGTTTCTTACACCTGAAACACAGCAATTAACTCGGACTCTGCATGCTCCAGTGACTCGGCTGCTTAAATGCTTTTCCCTCTAGAAAGTTCCTCTTCTCTATGATGCCTCACTGCCCCTTTCACAGCCAAGGTTCCCAGTTTGGTGAAAATCACAGGAAACAAAAATGCTGACTATCTGCTCTCAGCAGTAATTGGTACTAGACCCGCCTTCCTGCATTAAAACAAACAAACAAACAAAACTCCAAAACCAACAAACAAAACCCAACCAACCAAACAAAAGCAAAACCAAAGAGCACCAAAAGATAATTACGTGCACATTGCTTCACTGTAAATCCTATTGATTAGGGGAAAAAAAGAATAAATAATGCATATAAATAATATTTGAGAAGTTGTGGCCATCCAGTGACACTCCCCTGACTGAAAAAGGGGAAACAGAACTCCCATTTGTTAAAAAAAGGAAATGAGGAAGAGGTGGGGAGCTACAGGCAGGTCAGTCTCGCCTCTGTGCCAGGCAAAACGATGGAACAGATCCTCCAGGAAACCATGCCAAGGTCCTGCATCTGGGCCAGGGCAATCCCAAGCACAAGTACAGGCAGGTGGAGCATGGATGGAGGAGAAGGACCTCAGGGTACTGATGGACAGAAATTCAATATGCCCTAGCCACGTGCTGGCACCCAGAAACCCCCCGTGCCCCAGGCTGATCCCCCAGTGTGGGCAGAAGGGGGGCTGGAGTGAGATGATCTTTAAGGTCCTCTCCAATCCAAGGCATTCCATGACTTTATCATAAAGAGCAGTTACACAACCATGACAAAGTATACAAAATCTAAGTATGAATGAGTTTCTGCCTTACTTTCATATTTTTGGAAATAAAAACAGACTTTCTGATGAGAAAACGTGTGACACAGTATCAATTTTCATCTCTTTAAAAGAGGGAAAACAGCTCCTTCTGCACTTCATGGGACTTCTCCAGGTACAATGAAGAGTTTGGTTCATGGATACTCTCAGCCTTAACTTAGGAGAGCCCTACTCCTACACAAGCTGATGTGTTTTGAAACTCCTCACCAATACTGTACATGCCATGGTTACATTGCTGTTTCACAAATATTTACAGTCACACACACACACATATAGCAAAACATGCACATTCAGAATGTGCCTTATGCAGAATCTTGTGCTTAGTTATTTATGTGTCTTTCCATAGAGCATTAAGATAATTCCCTGCAGAAACCCAGCTGGATTGGGGGCAGGAGGAGAACGTGCCACAGCAAACTGCACACTCTAAGTAGCAGTTAAACTGCTTGAGACCACTTTTCCGCTTTCAAGAGCCTCTGCTCAAGTGTTTTCACCCGGCTTTCCATGTCTAACAGCCTCATGACATGGGAATCAGTAATGCTTCTTCAGTGTACTTTAAAAAAAAGTTAAACATCTATAAAGCAAGGCCTCCCATACAGCAGATGGTCTAACCTCTTGAGTGTCAAAATCCTTCTGTGTCAGGCAGCCCAATTAAAGGGACATTTTTAGCAGCATGCCTCTCTCCGCTGTGCCCTCCCTCCCACTTCAGCCCCAATGTCCCAAAGGGTAATTGCTCAGCACACAATTATAAACACCAGTTTGCCGTAGTTCTTTCTCCTCAGTCCCTAATTGGGGGAAACTATGATGATGGTTAATCTAACTCCTGGGCCTCAATGAAGAAAACTGTTTAAAAAGAGAAAACCTTAGAGAAAACATGAAAATCTGCAGCTAACTAGCATAGCTCCAGTTCTCCTGATTAGGATTATTGTGTTTTAGCCTCTTCAGCTGCAGCAAAGGTCTTGGTCGTTTCCAAAAGACCAAAAAGCAGACATGGCAAATAAATAGCAAACGAAAAACCATTGTGTTCTAGTGGTGTGCCCTCGTCGAAGTAGGATGTGCTGCAGTATAAAAGAGTGACTTGGATAATTCTAACCTGTCACACCAGCCAGTGCTCACAAAATGCATCAGCAGTCCCATTTCACAAGAGCGGGAGCAGCCACAGCCAGCCTGGGGTGGGACCAGCAGGACACCAGCAGGTTCCCATGTCTGAGGTGGACCAGGCAGGGTCAGTGCTGGTGTGAGAGCTGCGGGGCGATCAATCACAGCAGAGGACAGGGCCAGCAGGAGCTGCTGAGGCTCGGGACAGCAGGGCAGCCCAGAGAGAGGGTTTTGTGCAGCCCTGGCCTGTTTCAGTGCTCCCTGAGGAACCAGGGTCATCTCTTCCTCACACACTTCTCCTGAGGCTCTCCACACCACATGGGACGTGTGCGGTCACTGCAGCCATACAAGGCATCTGGGCATGAGGTCAGTGGAGACAAAGAGGTTGGTGAGCCCTATTTCACAGCTTGCGGAATGGCTCCAATTCCTTTTCCAGCCTACAGAAACTGACAATGCGGAGCTACTTCTGTCTCTGATTTACAGAAGGGAAATGGTAGTACCAAGCTTCAAAACTCTGCCCAGGAGCCTCACAGCAAGTACAACAGACTTGAACTTAATGTCTTGACACCCTCCTAAGTGAGAACACCCATGTAGCTTGGTTCTAGGTCTGTTTCTGGCAGTGGAGGGTGACAGTTTTTATACTGTCATGGCAGAAGATGGTCAGGCTGCTATTGAACAGGTCTGATGTACAAACCAACGTGACTTCTTCCCATCCACCCTGTGACAGCCCCAGAAACAACAGCATTTGCAAAGAGCCAAGGCTTTAATGCCCGAGAAAGGATTGCTGAAAAAGGCAATCAAGACACTAACGAAAACATAATCCTCTTCATCCCCAAGTGCGTGTTTCAGAGATGATTTACTGTATTATGATAAAGGGAATCTCACATTCAGAGACTGCAGGCTGGAAGACAGGGCATTACACACACGACAGCTCTTTTGATGCTGCTTCAGAAGGAAGAGACTCTTTCCTCCCTGCTGCTCAGAAGATCTTTGGCAGCACAGGCAGGTTCTCGAGAGGTGGCCTCGTTCTTCAGGGCTGCTGGATTCAGCAACGTAACATTTAAGGCAGGTAACAAGAAATGGCTGGTTATTTTAAACTGGCTGCAGCCTGTACTCAAGCAAGGAAACTGACTGATGGAAGAGCTTCCTCCTACCACTCTGTAATATTGCTGGGGGTTAGTATTTGCTGCTGAGACAGAGCCAGGGATACCTTGGGGGTGGAAGGACAGTGACACTCAGAGACTAGGATAAAAGACTACACTCCTCATGAAATGAGTTTCATTCCCAGCTCAGCATCAATTTATTCTACTAGAAAAAACCCTGACTGATCAGTTTAGAGTGGAGTCTTCATCAAAAGCACAATTTATGACTACAGGCTTTACTAGTATCAGTCTGTAGGCTTCCAGGTATGTAAAATTACAGTTAAATACACAGTGGCAGAATTAGCTGTGAGTTTCTTAAGCGTTTTGGCAACCACAGACTCAATTTAAACGCAGAGTTGTTCTTATTACTCTCAAAATTGAAGAATTCATTTAATGTGTGGGATATGCTAAAAAGGAGTGACAGCTGATTGCTGCCTATCAGAAAGACTAAAGGGAAAGGATAATATTTTTAATCAGGAGGATTAAATACACCGCATCACCATGCCAGGTATTAGCTATTTTTTGGCCATTTACAGAGCAGAGAAGCTTATTGTGTGCCTAAAACCCCAGCATCACAGAAAGCCAGTTTCAATCAGCATTACATTCTCCAGTTGAGAGGCTCTCCTAAAAAGCTGTTAAGGGTAAGTTTGAAACAAAGCTTTGAAAATGGGCAGAAGTCAACCCACTTCCACACTCCTCTTGCTCTTTTGACCATGTTGATCAGTGTGATGGGATTTAATACCCCAGCCTTGAGCTTGTGAGGGAACCGTAGAGCTGGAACTTAGTTCTGCAGGTTCAGTCTCCTCTGAAAGTATTCACCCTGCATGAAGCTTTTAATAATTTCTAAAACCTTCAACTTACACAGGAGGATCAAAAGACAGACAGAAAGAGAATCCAGTCTCCACTACCCTGCCTTCCTTTCCTCTAGACAGATGAGCTCCACCCAACATATCTTTTATGAGGGAAGCTGGAAAAAGAAGTAGGCTATACTTTAATCAGTGGGGGTGCATGAAGAACATTTCAGGAGGTGCATTTCCAACAGCTTTCTCGACTTCCATCTCCCATTCTGAACAGCAGCAGCCTCCCTGAGATCTGCAAAAGTGAGCCATAAACCTCATGAGAAGAAATTTCCCTTGGGAGATCCACCACCTCCAGCTACGCTCCGAGCCAGAGACACTGCAGGAACAATTCCCTGTGGGATTGAACATTTCTTCCCTGCTGGAAAGCACAAGTGCAGACATACAGAAAGGAGTGGGAGGTGGAGGATGGGGGACAAAGCCCAAACTTCTCCATCCTTGTCGGAAAATGCACATTTCTGTGTTTGAAAGGGGTTGTGGGAGAAGGTGGGCAGGATTCTAATTGCATCCAGGTTGTTTTGTCCTTTCCCACTTCATCTCGCTGGCAGGTCTGCCTGTCAGTACCCTCAGCTTTCCAGCCCTGCACCAGCTAATTGTGGTCCTTATATACACCCCCCCCAGATCTAACTTGACACAATGCTGGATAATTGGCACCTCAAGAGAACAGGGAGAGATGGGCACTGAATGTGAATCACCTCCCGCACCTGCAGCAGGAAGATCCTCTGAGACAGAGGCAGAAGTCACTGGCAGGGAGCTTGCCCTGTGCCCAGGGACACAATGGCAGGTTTGCAGACAAAATGACGACTTAATTTTCCAGTGCTGCCAGTCTAAAGGTCCTAAACCCAAATATTCCCTGACAGGGAAAAGAGGGACAAATGAAAGCCGAGGAGTACGCTTGGGCAAGAGAAAGGGGGGGCAGTACAAACAGGTATTTAATAATGGAGTTAGACTGTAAGTGAAAAAAAGAATCACAAAATTCTCACTCTGCCTCCTTGAAGGAGCTCACACTGTGCCTGTGCATTTCTGTTGGCTGTCGAATGGAAAAATGTAAGTGGGACATTCAGCTCTTGAATCAATGTTTATTCGATAAGCTCAGTGCCAGAAAAATAGGTTTCAGCCTCAAACGTAGGAAAAGATTCTGAATAGCTGCATACAAACAATGGCAACACATCTGCACTCTCCCCACACTTCCCATCCCTCACATCCTTTACTGCAGAAGCAACCCAGCCCTGCAGAGAGGCTCAATCAGGAGCTGTTACCTCCCAGCTCAGGCACAGGGTAGGGAGGGCTCACTGCTCACAGCAATTGCTACAGCACACTGGTTTGCACAAAAGAGAGCAGTTTCTAGTTTACTCAGAAATATTTACTTAAAGTGCAAGATAAATCAGCACAGCCCAGAGCATGACAGCTTTCTGGTCTGTCTCTAGCTTCCACATCCTCACACTCACATCTGGCTCCATCACCCTGGGCTCCATCTCCCACTCCTGTTCCCTTCATACCTTTCAAGAAACCAGACCTTCTTTAATCATCAGATGCAGCATGTGAACCATAAAGATGTGAAAACCTTGAAAACAGCTTAAGATGTGGAGTACACTTCAGAGAGGAGGCTCAACCCACCCATTCTCCCTGGGGAGATGGCAGTGGTGGCACAGAGCTCTCAGAGCACCCACGGCGCCACTTCAGTGGTACCTGCTGCTGGTGTCTTCTGGTGGGGCTGTAAGATCCTTGCTTGTAAGGCATGACCAAGCTGTCCTCTGGGCTGGATCATGGAGGCCTGACTGGAATTAGCCCAACTAACTGGAACTCCGTCATTGCAAACAACATGGGGAAGGCTTTGAGGGGGAGGATGTCTTCTGGGTAAGAGACAGGGAAGCAGCAGAGCACAGGGGTTTAGCACAGAAAACAAAGCGAAACACAGAGCAGGAGACAGTAAATGGAAGAAAAAGATCAGAATTAGTGCTGGTCAAACAAGGAGCAAATTTTCCCTTTCAGTGTGACAAGACGGCTCTGAATAAATAATAAGAACATAGTTACATAAATATCATGATCTCTGTGCAAACCTCCCACTGCCATCAGGAAAAAAAATCCCTTACAGACTGAGATTTCAGGAGCACTGAATTTTATATCCTGGTCTACAATAACGAATTTTATAAAATATTATTGTTTCCTTCAGCCTCTTTTGACACTTTATCCAAACTGATATTTGTTAATCTTCTACATTCCCTCTATTATTATGGAAGATCCCCTATTCTATAATGATGCTGCCAGTTACAGTAATTCCCTGAAAAGAAAAACAAACACTTGCTTTCAAAGAAACAAAAAAGATTATTGTGTTCTAAAAGTATAAATATTCAGAGAAAGGAAGAAATAGATAGCCAGTCACTAGAAGACAGTACTTCAGAGGGCATATCATCTATTTTCAAATGCAATTTTCATGTTCAAGTGTGTGGTGGCATCCCCGCGGTCAAAGTGTATCAGAAAGTCCATGGAATTTTGATTATTAAGGGCCAGACTCCATGAAGAAAATGTAACCTGGGCACATCTGTGAATTTTAGCAGTGGTCTTCCATTACACATTTGTCACCTGTCTGTTGAAATCCTTGGAGACTGTTTGAAGCAATGACTTAGAATCCAAGCAAAAGCCCCCAAAAGCCAGGCTTTAATGCAGCTTGCACTGCACCATCACACAGGAGTTCTTTCCTATTCTTTGCTACTCTGCCGCTTTTTGGGAGTAAGACTATTTCAAAGCAGACACCTGAATTGGCCCAACAATGAAATCTGCATCTGAAACTCTGGCAAGGGGAAAAACCTCCCTGAATGACAGCACAGTTCATTGTATTTCTGCTCCACCAGTACTCAGATTTATTATTTAGTGACACTACCTCAAGCTATTATTTGCTTACAACCAGTGCTACTTGACTTCTAAGAAATTCCATAAAACACAAGAGCAATTAACTTTGTTGGGAGGAAAATAAGTTTAATGTCAAGTTGCTCTGGTGATAGATGTGGCTCCCACATGTCCCAGAGGCTGATCCTGTCTCTGGTGTGATGAGGCTCAGCAGAAAGGGCTGGTGCTGAGGGACTTCTCCAACTGAACACATCCTGAGCTGCACAGCCAGCAAATTACATCAGGACCATACACTGGCCTGCATGGACTCCATTGTTTGTTTTAATAAAAATTAATCAAGACCAAGAAGCCTCGTGATGCACTTTGTGATAGTTACAAGATGGACATTTAAAGAGAAGAAATGGAAGAAGAGACAAGAATCTCTTTGCCTGCACTTAACTTTCTAAACTTTGTCATTTTTTTCTCACTTTTGACAATTAGAAAAGCCCTTCTTCTCCTTATATACATACAAGAAAAATACTTAGTCCCCAATGAGATTTTACAGCCATTTGCCTGTTCCTTAGAACCCAGGAGAATGCATTAACTCACATCACCAGCAGCTTACAGGGTACCCAAAAATGCTCCAGACACACCAATGAGCTTCCACCAGTCTTACAGAAGCAAAACTAGTATCTCAGTCCCTGGTTTCTCATACATGGGAAGATATTCCCCACAAAATGAAGCTAAAAAATAAGGTAATAGAAGCACCACTCTGCACCTCCCTGCAGCTGTCTCTACACCCTTTTTTCGTGCAATTTTGCTGGCAACGGGATAGCACTGAAGACTCTGCTTTAGCAGGGAACAGACCCATGAGAAGCCACACCAAGAAGATGGTGCCTTGTGAATGCTAAAAGCCTGGCTGCAAAAAGATTTCTCAGTTTTCTGACAGTGAAAGCCTTGCTTTCTCATGGACGCTAAGGGAAAACAGTTGGGAGATTTTGTAAACTATGACAGCAAAGAGAAAATATCTGAAGTAAGTGGTGTTGGATTCAGCCAATCCCTCTGGAGGGTGGTTGGTCAGTGAACTGATAACCTTAATGTCAGTCCAGCGTGCTAAGGTATATAAGTGAGTTTGTAAATTAATAAAGTGTTGGTTTCTTCTTGTCCTAAACCGTCCATGTCGCCTTATTACTCGGTCTCTGCTCGCTAGCAACAGTGCCTAAACCCCCTTAGGTGCACAAAACAGTTTTTATATTGTTAAACTATTTTCTTAAGGAGAAACACTTGGACACAAAAAGACAAAGAAATCAAAAACCACCTCTGCCACAAGAAAAGCAACATCTGCTTTACTATCCCCCCATGCTCAGGTACATGATGGTGAGGAGGAGGAGGTAAAGAACATCACAGGTTTTCAGACATTCCTCTGACACAATACTCCCACATGTGTTCATAGCCCAAGCTCCATAACAGCTCCAAGGAGTGGGTGAGGGTTCTGGAAACTCTTTTACAGCGGGAGAAACAGTACAGTGAGACCAAATCTCCCTGATGTCACACAGGAAGCCTGTGGTGAAGGAGGGAGCTGAACACATCTGGCTAACATCAGCTCGAGAGGTCAGCGTGGGGAAGGTAATGAGATGCCTCCGCGCCAGAAGCTGAGTTTTATAAAGCAAACATCACACAGAAGTTGGAAAAATCACTGCAGTATCACACTCACTCAGTATTCAGAGACACGCTCACATTACAACCACAAGCACTTATTTAATTAGAAAAATGATCTAATTGAGATGCATCCAAAATTGCCTCCAATACAACACAAGCAATAACATACAGAGCTAAGAAAATATGTAGGTTATGAAGGTGTCTGGTTTGTGCGTGTGAGGGAAGGAACAAGGCTAAATTGTCAGACTTGCTCAGCAATAACGCAGAATACATTTATTAAATGCAATCAAATTTTACAAGGCGCTGAAGTGATAACACTGTAGCAGTGGAAAGTGCAAGCAGCAATAAATATCTTGTAAACACAGAGGTCACAGGCCCAGGTGCTTACCAGCATGGGAAGGGTGGCTTACTGTAAGCAGGATGCTTCAGTGCCTCAGCAGTGAGCTCTCTTTTCTTGGAGAAGGGGTGAAACAAGACAGGATGGATTATTATTTAATTTATTGCAATAAATCAGGAGTCAAAGCAATTCAAAGGAATTTGTATCTTATCACTATGTAAAGAAAAATCAAACCTCTATCATTTCAGATCTAAATAAAATTACAGAAACAAAATAGCTTTATGTTTAAACCATCTAACTGAGCCTGACAGATGGATACTGTTTATATCCATTTGTATTTATTGAACATAGTAAAAGACTGCAGCTGTTCTGTCAACACCTAGCTGCTTCCAGGGTGTTTGGAGCTGTATATAAATATAACAGAATTTTATGGATAAATATATTCCATGGAATAAACATGGCGAAGATACTGTGATATAACACGTATTTACATTAACAACCGTAATACCTTGAACTGGTTCCTATTGATCTCTAAGCACTTCACCAGAGTGTGGATAAAGCACGTGCACTCTCACCCTACAGACACAGAATTAAAGCTCAGAGATTAAGTGCTGCCCAAGGATCTCACAAGAGCTCGGTGTGAGCGATGGGATTAAGCCAGGCCTATGCTGCAGGCTTTGTCTCCAGTGCTTCCCCATGCACACCTTCCCCTGCCTGTGCACAGCACCCAGAGCCAGCTCAGGGAACACCCCATAAATTCCCCGCCTGCTTTAATCTCGAACTGTGGGGCAATCAAAGCCAAAGCCTGGCCCTGGCCAAGCTGTCCATCACCGACCCTGACAGCTCATTCCTGCCAGGAATTCCGGGCAGAGCCTCTGGCTGACACCATCTGACCCGCACCAAATCTGCCCCCACCGGCCAGAAGATCAAAGAGAACCCTGTAATTAGCAGAGATATAATCCCACACCTCATCAGCGAGGTTTTGCATATACATGAACGACTGCTCCTCATGTAAATCTCACATGCTACAAGCCAAAGCTTTCAGTGTTGCATGTGGGGATGAACCCTCGCAGCGCTGCGGGTTTTCCTGGGGTTTCTCCTGCTTCGAGCCCTGGGACACGCTCCATTTTGCCTGCCCACTGTGCAGGGGGTGAAATAACAGCACCACAGCACGTGGCAAAGCTTCAGGTATTTTTTTTCTTTTAAATTTCACAAATAATTGCGGAGCATGCTCCATCGCAGTCTGCATTTACAAAACTGGTTAACAAGAGAAAGGGAAGAGGATGACATTGGCTGGGAAAAAAAAAGTTTTAAACTGGAGGCTGCATAGGGCTGGGAGGTGAAACAATCCGAGGGTAAGACTTTGTGGCAGTCCTCTGCAGGCAGCTATTTAAGGTTGCTGAGGCTCCTATGAAGAATTTCAGTGCAGGAAATGGAGCATTTTTTCCTGCTATGGATTGCTCCCTCCCCTTCATAGTCCCTATAACCCAGGCTGTCAAAGTGCTGTGTTACCTACTTTAATGCTTTTCAGAAAACACAAACAAATTTTATGGAGCTCTCTGGACAGGAGAATGGAAAGATTTTACTGGGAGAGAAGAGCTGTTAATCTGGCAATGAGAAGGATGATGGAACACACTAGAAAACAGATCAGAAATGAAACATGACTTATCTGGAAACAAGCACATGGGTAGAAATGGGAAGGAGTACGTGGGGGGGAATCCAACCTCCTTTCTGACTGAATTGCTAAATTCTCAGTCATTTCTAAGCAGTGGGAATCAGAGTGTTCATTTTTAAATCATCATCAACTGATAACAAAATTCGTTTTTAATAGAAAGGGATATCCTCATCTCCACTCTGTGCCTGTGGAAGGGGCAGCATAGGAAGAGAAAAATGGAAGGGAAAAAAGAGTTGGCCTGCTAATCCCATATGGCAAACATAGGAACTGAGTGCAGGCTCCCTGATTCCCAGACAAGAGCCACAACTCCACCAGACCACCATCACTTTTCATCTGGAAATGTGCATGTGTGTGCACACAGCCACAGAGGCAGGAGCAGCATAATCACGGCTGTCCTGCCCTGCCACTAAGGCCTGAACTCTGAAATGAGAGCCATCATCTCGACAACTGAGAGGCCACATTAACAGCGCTGCCAGTTCAGCTCTCCCGAGAGGAGCCGTCTCCTGCATGTTTACACAGAGCCGGGCACCGCGGGGCTGACACATCCTCGGCAAGGATCATTATCCTGGCTCTTCCCTGGCTCTGGTCGGCCAACTGCGGCTTTGATAATGACCCTGTAGAAACCCAAAGCTGCTACACCAGCATCTTAAACACACAAGTCTTACTATGTTGCCATTCTTCCCACAAACATTTTTATAGCAGACAGCAGTTTCTACTTAGGCAGCAGACGGACCAGAAAATACTGCTTGAAATGCTTTTGAAGTGGAGATGGGACCATAAGAGCACATGTCTACCCCTCCCTCCAGGGAGTGCAGATGTGGATGTGATTCTGGTCTGGAGCTCCAGGATGTGGCTCTTTCGAAACACCCTGATACTTCTAGTAAGGGCTGAGCATTGGGGTTGCATCTATTGTGAGAGGAGGGGCTTTAAGCACTACTTTTTTCTGAACCCAGGACTCAGCAGAAGACCAGCACACCCTGAGAGCTTAAGCAGAACATGGTCAGAGCACAGGCCGTGCCTGCAGAGAGGAGCTGGGCTCACACCCAGCACAGGGCAGCAGAACTCACTCACTTGGACAGGGGCAGTGCACCAGTGCCTGTGTGCACGGGCACATCACCCATGCAAGCACTGAGTTTTGGGACTGAGAGGAGGCATAGCGAGTCTTAGAGCACCTTTGGAAAATAATTTGGAACAAAACTAATCAACAAAGACCCTTGAAGTTGTTTGTTTCTGCTCTAAGTTCTGCAAATAACAAACAAGGTGTCTGTACAGAGGTTCCTGCCAACAGCTGCCATTAACGTACATAAATCTTCCGTTCAAAGGAAGCCTCCAGCAGTCAGTTTTTCTATCTTAATTTGATTCTTTTGACTTTTCCATCCTGTCTGTTTTCATCTTTCCTCATTAAAAGGATTTTTTAAGAAAAGATTTAAAAAAAAAAAAGGCCAAACATGGCTAATTATTTTAATGAGCTACCAAAAAAAATATAGTTGCTTTCTACTCTGAATATAAGCAAATGTCAACATTGCATGGGGAGCAGAGGCAGCACAGCATCTTATTACTATACCATCAGCTCCTATATTTGATTAATGAAGACTCACAGGACTAATTTTACGCTGCTTCATTAAAAGCCTGGGGCAATTAGCATAAAGGTTAGACTACTACATTATTAAAATGGGGTTTTTTTAAAACAAAATAATTTGCTTTTCCTTTCCCTTTGAAAAAACCCCAACGCACACTAGATAGACAAAAGGAGTTACTGTCTTTTTCAGCTTCTTAAGTAGAGAAACACGAATTGCTAAATCTCATCAAGGATTTTAGCAAAGCAGCAAAGCAGCTGCCCAGTCTCGACAAAAGGGCAAAGGCAGCGCTCTCCTGTAAAGCAACAGACAAAGGGAACAAACAGCCTTTCTGCTCAGAGCACAGGATGGTGATAAACTTAAAATTCAGCCAGCACCTAGAGGAAAGGGGAGAAATCGCTCATTCTAAACAGTGCATCCATTTCTCACACAACTAAACCTGTCTTGCAAACCTCTCCAAATGATGATCAAAGGTAAAAGTGCATATATGCAACACTGCAAGAGATGAAGTGCATCATAAAAAGGCATAGGCATCTCCTATTCTTTGAGGCTTTATTGAGAGAACAGAGGAAGAACTGCTTTTGAATTTGCAGGTGAGCAAATCTCTAAAAGCACATCAGACTGGCAGCCTTGCTGTGCTGTCGATTCTGCATCATGCTGGACAACACAACAGAGCAAGGGTCAAACCACTTCACCATTTCCCTGCTCCGTTTTACCTCTCCTTCCTCAGATTAGCAGCTCTCTGAAAACCAGCTTCCTCCCAAGCCTCCACCTCCTCCTCCTCCTCCTCTGCTACAGCCCCAGGAATGGAATAAAAACATAAAAAAGCAGCAGCAGCCCTAAGGAACAGACTTGATGAAAAAGAAAAGCTAACTGCCAGACAACGCTTCAGTCTGCTGCGGAGCTGCTTGGCACGTGGGAGGACTTGCCAAGACATGCACAAGGCACCACTCTGCTTGCAGTGCCTACTAGCACTCGAGGGGTTAAAGCAATCTGAGCCAGGCCTGCTGGAGAAGCACTACAGAAGGAAGAAAGAGTTACAAATGATTTTTCTTGGCAAAAGCAGCTCACTGGAATAGTAGAAGGATTGTGCTTACTCCTCATATATAAATGCCAAAATGAGGCTTGCTGACGCTTTCCTGGCACGCCCCAGCCCTTCCAGCGGCCCAGCACTTCAACCAAATTTTTGGAGGGACAGAAGGACACACAAGATGTTTCTTCCCCAGCCGACCAAGCCCTCCTCTCAAGTGGCACGATCCAGCCATTATGGAAAGCACCCGTCCACCGGCACCCCGTGGATTCAGCTCAGCCTCTCCCTTTCCATAGCAATGCCTGATTTTTGTGGCCAGTGTTTGGGGATGGGGTTGTGTGAAGCCACCACCATGCATGAATTCTGGGGCAAGCTTCTGGGGAGAGGGGGCATTCATGAAGACTGATTTTAGACAAGATGAAGTCTGCTGAAACAAGAATTTTGCAACTTGCTTAACCAGCAGACAGGCTTTTCCCTTACCCTATTCTCCAACCCCTATGTCACCCTGGCTAAGAACTGGCAGGGGGTTTAAGGTAACCCTTTCCCTGGTCCTCTCTCCCAGGGTCCACAGCCCAGCAATTTATGGGCCTTGAGAGACAGAAGCTACATCCAGATCATCATGTTTAACAGACACTAATCTTCCTAAGGGTCTAATCCCCTTGTACTGCTTCTTTAGACTTAACACTTTTGACTTCCAGAAAAGTTTCACATGAGTTTTGTTATTTCATTTTGCCCTGCTAGAAGAACAAAATAAAGAAAAGAAGAATAAAAGAAAAGAAATGCCTATCAATTCCAATTCCTATCAGACTTACACAAACTGGCATGATTTAATTATTCACTGTTTCATCATATGAAAAAGTGGCTCCACAGCCACTGCAGAGGTTCATGGCATGGCTTTAAGAAGATGAAGGTCAAATGGCTATTTTGGGAGTGATTATCTTGTTCAAAGGCACACATGATGCAACCTTGGCTTTTGCCTGGGGGCTGCTCTCGTGCCTTGAACAGCGATGGCTGAAGTGTCTTTGCAGCTGAGGAAAGAAGGTGATTCCCACCTGTGCCAGAGGAACTTCCCTTTCCTCATGCCAGGCTCACTGAGGCTCAGTGCTCTGTGATGGGTTCATCAGCCCCGGCCATCTCCCTCAATGTGGAGCTGCTCTCTGACACATTCATACTCAACAGCATCCAACTCCAGGCTTTTTGCTCTTTTTAAAATCTCTCCTGTTTCCCCTTGTAGAGATGGCTTTTCTTTTTTGTTCCTGACAACCTACAGCCCAAACCAACATCCTTCTCTCTTGCTCTGCAACAGTAATGGAAATACATGCCCAGAGCTTCTCCAAATATCCCTGTAGGCACTCAGATGATTATTCTTAAAAAGGAAACTGCAGGGACAACTTCTTGCCAGTGGATTTATATCAGGCTCCCCAACTCCACAGGCAAAAATACACATTTGCAAACTGGAAGGGAAGAATCAGTTCTCTGAGATCATCTGCTGCAGCCCTGCACCATGAGCAGCAGCTCGCTCGTGGTTAGCTTGGTTCTTCAGGAGCCCCTACAATGACAAAGATTAAATCCCCAAACCTCCGTATCCCTTCAGGAAAATAAAATGGGCTAAAGCCCCTGAGACAAGACTGTAATAAATTTTAGCAGTAAAACCAAAAAATCTTTACTGGTTTAACTTTTTTTCACCAGACTTTGATTGATTTCTGTACCAGGATTATTATGAGCAACTCCTATTAGTTGTGACTTTTCTTTCCACATTCACATCAGAAATCCATGCTGCCTGCAGCAATGCCCACCCAGACTGGAAGGGTTTATGATGAAAAGATCACCTCACATATTCATCCCACAGCAAGTCTCCTTAGTGTGATCCAGTACACCACGGCTGCACAAAGAGGAAATGTTTGCAAGGCAGTCAACTTTTTCTGTAAATATATACATCCAGCATGAGGCTTCCGGGACTGTCAGATTGCTTTACAAAAAAAAAGACACATTTTCACGGGTTACAATCTGGGGAGGAGGAGAGCCACATTTTCAAAATATCAGATGGCAAGATACTGTGCTGCAAGTGGGAACTCAGCTCGGACCTGCTATCTCCAGGATCAGAATCATATTAGCAGAAGCTAGAGAGAGAAAAAAATAAAGAACCGAAGGTTCACTGTGCTGCTGTTGCAGAAAAGAGAAAATTCAATCCTACAGCCTGGGTAGTTAGGAGGAGGAGATGGCGTGATGGCAAAACAGAGAAATCTACCAGAAAAATTATCAGCACTGATGGAAATGTCATCCCCATCACTGAAGAACACCCTAAACTGCCCCGATCTCACAGGGCCCTTTTTCTAACTCCATTCCTGGGCCTGGAAGCTCAGCAATCAGTCTTGTAAAGTTTCAATTTTCAAATCCAAGCAGGAGGTTTGTTTTTCTTGAGCAACGTGCCAATGCTATTTTGTGCTGTACAGCTTCCAGTATTTTCTTAAGTGCCCTGAGAGGCTTGGCATGAAGGGCACTGTGGAAATGGAGCTTTAACTGATTGCTTCCAACTTCTGCCTTGTAACCTCCCTTCAAAATGAGGGATTTCAGCAGCAAGAGATGCTCCTTTCCCTGCACACGAGGGGAACTGTGCCTGCTGCAGCACACACCGACAGCAAAACGTGTTTGAGCAGGGCCAGGAGCAATGTCCCTCCCCAGCAGGGTGGTGACCAACATCTCCATCCACCGAGCACCACGAATGGCTCCAGTTCAGAACAGAACCCTCACCCTTCTCTATGCCCCCATAACAAGGCACGCTGGATATTTCTCTTTCGGCCAGCCAGCTCCAAAGACTGACTGACAACGTCCCTCCCCATCACAGAAATCACATACAACCACGTGGGGAAGAACTTTTCCAGCTACCAGAGAGGTCAACCACAATCATAGCTTCAAATTCACTAATAAATGAACACACCAGAGCCCACTGAAATGAGCTCAGTTAACTGGAGGTGTTGGGGGATGACTAATTCGTGACTAGCCATGGCCAGGCAAACTCCTTCTCTACTTGCAGACTCGTGCACTATCCCCAGCTGCCATCCTGACCTGCAGGTCAGATCCACAGCATCACTGGGAGCAAGGAGCAGGGAAAAAAGGAAAACAGTATAATGCTTTCCCCCATTAACACTTGACTTGGGGCATAGAGCATCACACTGTTCTTTGTCCAGCATCTTTAAAGATTTTCGAAAAAATATCCTAATTAATCTGTGCAGGAATCCAGGCAAGATTGCTTTAAGTATTTTTAGCTTAAAAATGCAGTGTTGTCAAGCATTTTCCTTTTTCCTATTTCACAACCTTCTCACGTGTTTGAGGCTATTATACAGGAGCATAAAGCATCTATAAAGCCCAAGATTATGCAACAGCATTAAAACACATAATATTTTGGGGCTCCACAGTATTATTATTTAATGATAGTAATTTTCCTGCCTTTCATCAAGAAGGACCCCCCAAAGTAACAGTTTTCCCAAATAGAAGAGCAGCTGCCTGTGAGACAGGACAAAGCAAAAACCTTTGCAGTGACTCATCAGGGGAGAAAAGGAAATGACAACTTTTGTCCATAGGAAGATACTACTGAAGTTCTGCTAAGTGGGATGAATCCAGAATTCACCTGAGAGAGCAGCTGAGGATTTTTGCTTATCAAAGTTTTGCTGCTGATTCACAGACATAAAGCTAATAATATTAGTAGCAATAATAATCAACATCATCAAAACAAGCCCTCTGGGCATACATGCATTGTCACTTCTTATGTAACCTGATCACACCTCAGTGACAGCCCTGCTCACTTCCAGAGCAACTTCCACCCAATTGTGTCAATACGTCTTACAACCATTAACAAATTAAGCTGTGTTTTGAATGCTAAGATAGCAAATATTATCCTTCTTTCATGTCATGATTCGAGGTCTGTTGGGTTGTAAGAGAATTTGGATCAATTCTTCATTGCTTAAAAAAAAATACCAAAACCAACCAAAGAACAAATGAGGAAAAAAAAAGTCAAAGTTATGCAAGGTGATCCATGAAAGACTTGATTCTTGGTGCTGCAGCTAAGAAATTGATTAGTTTTTAGGAGAAAATCAGAAGCAGCAATAGATACTTGTGCTAAAACAGAGCCCAGACACTTCCCAAAAGGGACACGAGCTGTGAGCACATGCAGAGCTGAGGAGGGGGTGGCTGAAGGATGTGGGCTCAGTCACACACAAAATCACCCGTGAGAGCAACCCCGAGCAGGTGTATTGCCGTCTGCTTGGTGGAGGAACAAAAAAGCCCATCAAGAAACAGCACTTTTCCCACACATAAATACACCCACAGTCAAGACAGGGGAGGCCTCCTCCCTGCCTCTCTCCTTTCGCTTATTTTCCATTAGTCACAACACAAATCAAACTGCCAGGCTGCCGAGGCCTCCAAACAAGTCAGCAGTTCTGCTCTCCCTGGCAGCAGCAGCCCAAGGAGAGCTTTGGGGTGGTGTCCCCCTTCGGGTGCAGCCCCACAAGCCACTGTCCCTCCCTGTCCTGCCAGCCAGGGCCCCTGAACTGGGGACAGCACCCAAACACAGAGAATGGCTCATATGCTACCAACACAGCTGCTGGCTTGGGGTCACAACCAGGATCACCCAGCCCAACCAATCCACCTGCTTTATCCTGTGCACCCAAAATCTGCAAACACCTGAATCATCAGGCACTTTAAAAACTGTGGGCTGACATTAAGTACCTGATTTGCTACAAAGTCAAAGGCATAAAGCAATACAGAAATTAAGATTTTACTTGTCCAGATTGGGGTATTGCTTTAGACATGGTGCTGCACTGCTGTTTGCTCTAGGATTTATTTAACACCTAGACAGAAATAAGTCGGCCTTCAAAGAAGAGCCTGAGTCTTCCCTTTGAGAAAACAACTGAAATTATATCTCAGTACTGTATTATTTCCTTGAATCCAGAAGAGGAGGAGGGTTCAGTTTCATAAGAAATAAAATCAAGAGATTAAACTTCCAAATATTTGGGCTTTACTCTCATCTTAAGCAGGAATTAATTTTATCGCATAAATAGACATAGATCTCTCACTTCCTATTAACTCCTAAGGGGTAAGAGCTAATCTTGAAACTACTACTGAAGAGAGTCAACCTTAACACCAATTTTCATCTCTATAGATAAGGAGCTCAGACACTGTACTAAGTCATGTGGTGCTTAATGCATTTCATAAATTAATTGGTTCCTAAACTAACTTATATTCAGATGAGTTTATACAGTGTGCTTGCAAAAGGAGAGCAGGGAAATCTTGTCTATCTGTAATGTAGCTGGTTGGAGTTTGCATCTGGGCACTTGAACATTTTAGCTGCTCTGTTAATACCAGAATCCAAGTTTCCCCAAATCCTACCCATAGACATCTTTCTTCACAACTACACAGCACACATTTAGTTAAATCTGATGAAAGTAGGTCTCTTACCAAAGACAAGACAGGCTCACTTATCAAGCAGACAAGTATCTGAAGAATTCCATATGCATTTAGACTTTAGAAACACCCAATTTGGGATGGAGGCTCCTATTTTATATTTTACCAAACTTAAAAGCTCCACTGATGATGGTGTACCAACTATCTAACCACTAAAGCTGCCTTTGTTAACAGGTATTTTTTCTCAACAGTAGATCTGCTCATTTAGTTTTGAATTTGAGTTTTGAAACAATGGGAATTGTTTCATTGGCCATTGAAAAATGACCCACACAGGGAGGGATCCCAGGTTCTCCACACTCGTTAGTTAAATACCACTGCATTTTTAACCATTCCCTCATCTGGAAGAGGGAGGAGAAGCAACCAAGGCAATGCTTTTCCCTTCCCCCTCATATCAGTGCTTCAGCTTAGTGCTACACCAATTGCCACAGAATTTATTTAACTTCAGAACTGGTGAGCAAATAAGCTTTTGGATGCCAGCCGCCGAGGAGTCTCCAACACAGAAACTAGGAAGTCTTTTTCTTTATTAAATACCCTCAAATCAATGTCACAAGCAGTGATACCCAGGCATGCATTGCATTGGGGTCAGGAAAGGATTTCTTATATTCTGCCCACTTTTTGCTTAACACTTTTATCTTTGTGCACTGCACCTTTTGGGGTTTTACTTTTTTACTCACAAAATAATGCCATTAAATGCTAACAAATCAAATCCTTATGAAAACATGTACTTGTCCAGATGGTATTCTCTTCACCTCAAACTGACTTCTGTTCACAAAATCACTTCAGTGCAAACTCACTGAAAGAGTTTTAGGCTTCTTCTAAGTTGATAAGATCTATACAAGCCCAATTCAAACCATTCATCCAGAAGTGACTCTGGAAATTCACTCAGACTCACCTCACCTGGGCACTCTGCATGTTTGGAAACAAAGCAGTGTTTAGAGGAGGCATTGCAACTTTGGTGGAAAGAGCACTGGACTGGGAAACTCCTACTCTTGGCTTCCTGTAGCCAGGCCAGTGAACTGAAATGTCATTTCAGTCGGTACCTGTTTCCCAAATACACAATACTAGCTCCCAATCCTGTCCTTCTGTTCAGCATTATGAGACTTACCTGTGACAGTGACACAGGAAAGAGAAGAATTACTAAAAGGATAGTTAGAACAAACTACACTTTAATAGATTTTTTAAAATTTGAAACCAGTTTTTTTTTTCCCCCCCAGATCTGGCATTTAGGAGTATGAAGACTCTTTCCCATTCCTAGCCACACCAAGAGTTGTAGCAGTTTAAGTAAGATTTTATGGATGGGGTAAAACTGCACTGATGCAATAAAATTGATTGAGAAAATTATTTCATTAAAACAGTGCAGTTGACTCATGTAGGAAATATTATTTTGATTTAGGGATATCAATTTAGCATAAATCAGTAATAAATCCATTTAAGATTTACGTATATCACTGTGGTTTTCTTGTCTAGGGAAGAGTGTAAAAGAGTACAATTGAAAATATCATTAGAAAGAAACAGAAGCATGAGAGCTCATGAGAACAAGAGCTATGAAATCTAGAAATAACTTTTAATTAGTAACTGCTAAAACAGAAACACTTCTGCCTAGTATATCCACATATGAACCATTCCAGTCTGCTGGAAAGGGTGTGGCTGAGGCAGGACAGTAAAGCAAGAGATCAGGTATATCAAGTTAGATTAAAAAATACTTTTATCCCACCAACACTATCTTACCCAGGCAGACCAGTTCCTCTCTCTGGGCTGCCTGATCTGGCACCATATTTCTGGTCAAGGAGCTTTTTCTCTAAGAAGGAAAGTTGCACATCAGACTTAAGTGGAATCTGGCCTAGTTCCACAAGAGGAGGTTTTTAGGGAACCTTGAAAGACAACGCTAAAAGCCTCGTTTCTCCCCTCCATTCTTATGAGAGTTCTCCAAGAAATTCAAATTTAATTCTGTAAGACAAGCAAAAGGAACAGGAGTGAAGATGGGTAGATGAATGAACAGATGAGCTAGTCCAGCCACAGAATTACACGAGTCTGTGAGATCTACTAAAATCTGAGCTCTTGCTACATAGCAAGCAGTGGAAGCAGGTTGGAACTGGAAGCACTTGTCATGGCAACTGTCCCCTTAAATCAGCCTACGGAGAGACAGTCCAGTGCTCTAATACTAGTGTAAAGAAATTGGGACTACCTCTCTCAAAGCCCAGAAGATTCAATAAGCAGGGAAGGCTGGAGAACGCCTTCCCTTCCGTTTGCTTCTCCCTGGGAGGGTTTTAGAAGCCTTGACAAAATGGCTAAATCTGCTTCATTTGGCCACAGACTTTCTTCTTCTGTAGCCCCTGCGTGTGTGTAGAGCCTATTGACATCCTGACAGCATGTACAGTTACATAATGAGCTCTAGAGACAAGAATTTCATTTGGCTACAGAAAGCTGAATGTTTCTAAGAAAGCAATTTTCCTTCTTACACTGGTCTCCAAGAGATTCACCCATCAAAACGAATAAGCTGTTGAACTGAGTGAAGCTACAGGCTGTGCTAACACTGAGAGCACTCCTGTAATAGCTCAAGTCCCTTTCCACTATCTTTCATCTGCTTTAGCTCAGTGTTGCTGGTGTACGAAAGTTAAAGAGCTCTGAAAAAGATGTTAACGAGCCCTAAAGAGGAGAGTGCTCTTGCGATAGTCATTCCCAGGAACACCTGTGAACTATTGAGTTTAATTAGTCTACAGCTGGCACTGAGTGTGTGTGGAAAGACAGGGGATTTATTATCGGATTGCCGGGCCTTAGATTGACTCTTCCAGCACATTTTTTTCCTGTTTGTTTGTTTTGTGATAAAGGACACACAGAGAGTGAGGGCAATTTACCTAACAGGGAATTCCCTCCTTGGAATGGGTGCCAGACACGGCAGCACTTGGATGCTGGGAAGTGCCTGAAGTGGGGAGAGCCTGGCAGGGTGAGCTGATGGTGAGCTGTGCACCCCAGCCCTGTTATTTACTGTGTGGCACGATTTACTCCCAAATCCATACCCATCAACTACAGAACAGCTAAGGGCCCAAATTTTCATTTCAGTAACACATTATACTTCTTTTTGTTACTCCTCAGGACTCCACTTAACTCTATAGGCATCCTAAAACAAACCTAAGAGGTGGGAACAGCCTCTGCTGCCACTTTATTCTGCCATCTACAACACCCAGTGACTTTCAACACAGGTAGCTGTTTCAGCACCAATTATGTCACAGTATCACACACAGCTGCAAGTACTTTCATCAACAACACTGAATTACAATTGTTCATCCTCAAATATCTCCAGTCCACCTGCCTTAAAATCATGGCTGCAATCCTGCCTGACATCAGTTTTCTCCTCTGCCCTCTTATTTACTAGGCAGAGTTTGAAGAGAGAAATGAAGATATGCCTCACATATTATGCAGAAGCCAAGCAGAGCCCACCTCGACTCTACCCACAGCAGGCAGTGCCCAGTCCCCAGGGCAGCTGGGTGCCAGCTTTAATGCATCAGCTCAGAGGCTGGGTTGGAAACTCCTGGCATTGTCACAGAAAGCAGACACCGTTTGGAGGCTTTTATTTTTGAATGACTGTTCTCCTACCTTGTGCTAAATTCAAAGTACCTCAACAGAAACAATGCCCTACTTAAACCACAATGTGCAAAATAATTATCATCCTGACATCATCTTTACTGACAGCAGCTCGTCTCCACAGCTGGAGTACGAGATGCTTCCCAAGCTGATCGGACTTCATCCTGCCATCACCTTGACACTGCCAAGTCAGTTGTGCTGACATTTCTTCTAGTTGACACTGGAAAGCCTTCAGTAAATCTGTACTGACATCTTAAATTCTCTTTTCTTCCTCCCATACTTTCCTCCTGTCACGTCATCTCCATAAAATTGCCCTGCCCTTGTTTCAATTCATTTTGACATCCTATTGTTACCTCCATGGATCCTCTTTAGCGCAGCGCTTCTGTCACAAAGGCACAACATCTCCAAAGACCTGACACGGGAGCACCTGGAGAAGTGTGCCAGGAACCTCATTAAAATGAATTAAATGTCTGTGTTATCACTTCTACCCCTTCCCAGCAAGTTATTCCTCAAACGACGGCCTCACCCCGCAGTGCTACAAAGCGCTTGAAGACAGAGTAACCTGCACACCCCAACTCCTGTGGCAGCCAGGCTTGGTCCAGTCTCTAATCCTGGCCAGGACACAGAGGCTGGCAGGGGAGAGCAGGGGCCAAGCAACAAACTACCCAGGAGCTCTCCAGTGTCAAGGTTTAGTGACAACTCAAAAACTTCTGGCAATCCAAGTCTGGAAAACACAATAAATCACATACCACAGCCCCTAATTTGGGCCAGGCCAGGCAAGGCCTGCTGCCCAGCACCAGGGATGATGGGGGATGTAAAGAGAAACACAATTCCTACAACACTTGTTATTCATGGCCTTGGCCTCTGCGATACAGCTTCAAACCTCCCCAAACCTTGGGATGTGGCCCAGAACCTTCCCAAACCCAGGGCAGAAGCAGTGTCCTCACAAGGAGGGGCCGGACAGCACCTCCATTACCCCAGCCCAGTGCCCTCATTAGCAGGTTCATCAGCCTCATTAGCAGGCTCATCACCCTCATTACAGGGCTGTCCCCTCGTTAGCAGTGAGGGAGCCCCAAACACAGCCCCACTCTGCTCCCCCAGGCTGCAGGGAACCTCAGGGACACATGGCCAGGAACTCATTCCATACTGAATGTAATTAACAGGCTTTAAAATCCCCTTTAGGAGGGAACCTCAGGCCTTGTGCTCACTCCATGAGACAGCAACAAGATGTATTTGTGCCTGGTGGGGTGGGGAAAGCAGGGAAACAACCCTGTGAAACCACAAGGGAGCTAAAACCCATATATGCTTTTGTGGTGTCTAACAGATTTTATGCTAATATAATATACAGAGAATTTAAAAGTACTTTATATACATGGAATATTTCCTAAAATTCTGTTCTGTTTTGAGATGTAAATAGATACCTGCTCTAGAAGTGTAATTAAACTGTCCATGCAATTAAAAAGAATGTTGTTTTATTTGCATAGTTCCGTGCAGCTTTTTCTTTTTGGACAGACCATGAAATACAATGTTTTCCTGACACCAGATTTTTTTTTTCTTTGCTTATTGATCCATATTTCTCCAAGCTGTAAAAATCACTTACAACCCAGGAAAGCCACAAGGGCCAGACCAAAAGCCTGTGAGTTCAAACACTGACGTGGATTTCATATACGCCAAAAACCAGACCAACGAAATGAAATCTATGTACTCCTAACTCAAAAATGAGAAAAAAGTTCTTCCACTTATTCCCTGAATTCCAAATCTGCGAGATACAGTTCCATCAGAAAAAAAAAAAAAAAAAGAAATCCAGCCTGGAAGAAAATAAAAAAGAAAAAACACCCTAACTGACAAGCAATAGATGTGGACATTATACATGAGAGATTTCTATTAATCAACTTTTGCTACATGTATTTTATGTATCTAGTATGCATCTATAAATTCCTCCAAAACTACATCTGCAAGAAATACCTCATGTCTGTATTGTCTTTTAAAAACCTCCCCTAAGCTATTCCTTCCTCCTTCCCAGTGTTTGCTCTCCTGTGCTCCCCTGCTCCCACCAGCACCAGCACTCCAGACTCCAGCTCTCAGGTCTCAAACAGCCTCAGAGAGTTTCAAACGAGTGTCATTAAAATCCCAGTGCAACCTGCCCACATGGACACAGTCACACCACAGCACGTGAGAGAGTCAGTCCCACACATCCCTGGCAATAAACCACTCCAGGTACAGCACACAACTCTCCAGCAGTCGAAAATAATGAGATTGTGCACAGATAAACTAGTGTGGGGTGTGTCTACATGGGTGGGACAATTACTCCTGCAGTGTTTGGTGCTGCAGCAGCCCTAGGAGCCTGTGCAGGTGTCATTGAGAGCCCTCCGTGTGTGACCCCAGCCCCAGGAGCGTGGGCAGGTGTCCCTGAGCCCCCCTGTGTGTGACCCCAGCCCCAGGAGCGTGGGCAGGTGTCCCTGAGCCCCCCTGTGTGTGACCCCAGCCCCAGGAGCGTGGGCAGGTGTCCCTGAGCCCCCCTGTGTGTGACCCCAGCCCCAGGAGCGTGGGCAGGTGTCCCTGAGCCCCCCTGTGTGTGACCCCAGCCCCAGGAGCCTGGGCAGGTGTCACTGAGAGCCTCCCTGTGTGTGACCCCAGCGTGTGGCTGCAGGGCCCCATGGGGATCCTGGCTGCCAACACATGGCTGCACACTCAATAACCAGGCAAATCTCGGATGCAAGCATATTAGGGACGGCATTACTACACATTTTTTGATCAACAGTGCATCAGCAGAACATTTTGCTACTGTTGTTAACTCTCTGCTGTGGTTCAGAAACAAATGCTTGAGGACATGTACTACTACACTCCTACTGCGTGTACAAGAGATACACTACTGTATCCTCCATGGAATATGACTGTCAGCAACTACAGTGAATATTGAAGAGATGGAACAGGGTTTGTGATGCATTTTCCTGGCTTTTGTGAAACATTTGTTCACCAGATTTGCTAACTCTCGAAATGCAAGCATACACGAGAGGTCTGCTAATCCGGGGAATTAGCAAGGTACTGCTCCAATAGATTGCAAGACAAGAGTGCTCTGTTTCATACAAATGTCTTTAGACAAGAAATCAGTACACCCTATGAACAGCTCACCCATTCTACCCAAGATCTAGCGATATATCCGGTGATCAAAAACAAAACAGAAAAATTTGTGCTTGCAACCTTTTGAAACAAAGGTTCCTGGGGTGGGATTGTTTTCCTTTCTCCCTTCTGAGCTCTGATAGTCTGCAAAGACATAACCTTTAAGCACAAGAAAATAAGATTTAAGCACATCTGAAATAATAGAGCGCAGTTGCTATCACATTGTGATTATCAGCACTGCTGCCAACAACCCACACTGGAGCCAGAGTCTCTTCAAACACCATAAATTCCCAGCTGCCTTAAAGAACACGCACCTTCATCTATATCTGAAACCCTGCAAGGTCAGGGGAAGGCTCCTGCGTTGCTGCATATGCAAAACAAAAACTGTTCCGTGCAAATAAATAAATAAGTAATAAAGTAGCGATATACTCAGATTTTCTGAATAATTCAAGTCCCATTCTTAACGGTGACAGGAATACAGCAGAGGTGGCTGGCTTGGGGATGCTTAGACAACCCAGAGGGTTTATGATCTATAGGAATCTGTGCAAGGTGGGGTCTACTTGATGAATGGTTCCTTTCCAGGCACAGCTATTTGGGGTTTGGATGTTTACAACAGGATTTCCATTCCATACAAAACATCACTGCTACATTGTTTAATATCCTGTAACAGATGTATTAATACAATATACACTTCCATAATATGTCCTTCCTTGTAAAATCCAAACATACAGGGCCAAATGCCCAGCAGCTTTACATACTTCCATGTGGGCACCTGCATGGCTTGCACACATGCACATTTGTGCACACACACAGACACACGAGGAATTTATTTCCAGATGTGGCCACACATGCAACTTAAACACTTTTGAAGTGAGGCATCAATTTTTATCACAGGAAAAAAAATTATAACTCCATTAACAGCAAAAGGCCTTTCCCTGCAGTAAAGAACACAGCACTGGTAGGAACATCTATAATCCCAACACCTGCAATTCCCAGCATTGACCATTCAGTCACGCTGAAAGCTGGACACAGCAACTGAGCCAGCAAAGGAGCCCCATGAGCCCATTCACGACACAGCATTTGAGACACAAATCTTCCTTCATGTGGACACTTCACTAAGCAGTGCACCAGAAATTATATTTAAAAAAGAAGAAGACAGGAAGCAGCCCTACAATCATGAAAATCTGACATAACAGTACAGAATTCCATCCTCACTCAACACCTAAAACTGGAAGGCAACCTTGAAAACCCTTCAACATACGAAAAACCAAGGATGCACAGTAAGGAGCTCTTCCAAAAAGAATCCTATCTACTTTCCCCAGAAATTCTTCCTACACAAATCCAGTGATTCTGCACCTAATCCTGCTGTTGACAAGGATATTGGATTGCTGTTAGTGGCTGGCTTGTCCTGCAGATCCAGCCCGATAGCAGCAGTCCCTTGGGCAGCGAGCAGAGCAGCTGCTCCCTGCTCCAGCTGCACGCCGGGGCTGGGGCTGCAGACACCCATGTCCATGAACTCCTTTGCTTTTGTCTCCAGGGCTCATCATCGTTAATTATGACTCACAAACCAGAAAGAAGCCATGCAAACTGAATTCACAGAGTTCCCAAACCAACCCACAGTGCCAGTGTCCAGGTACAAGCTACATCAGTCTGAACATGTGGACTTTTTAATACAAAGGCAAGTCAAGGTGCCCACATGTTACAGCACTGAGGTCTCCAAAGCTCTTCTACACCAGATTTATGCCAGGACTTGCTCAGTACTTTGCTAGTCCCCCTGCATCTCCAGTGGCTTTCTGTACCTGAAGTTACCTGCTTGCAACTCCTGAACCCTCACTTCTCTCCTGGCGAGGTGGAGAATCAGCTACTCACAAATCCCTCTTTCTAACCTCCACTGAGTACTGCCATTAACTAATAAGAAAGCAGGAGTGGAAAGCGGTTTTTAAAGTACACTATTCACATAAGCCTAGTTTTTGCTGAAAAAGCACCAAAAATAAACCCCTCAAGAATCCAGTCTCTCATATTCTCATAGCTTATACCTCCACTCAGCTTCAATAAGCCCGCAACAATATTGCATGCCCAGACTCCGTATCACTGGGATCACTGGGGCTCGAGTAAAGCAGAAATTTAGCCAGCACCTACTTAATTCCAAATTCATTTAATATTTCTATATCCCCTCCACAAATAAGCCTTACAACATTTTGAGTCAATCAAGCCAGGCACTAGTAAAATATTTTTTTAAAGACCCTTAAATCTAATAGAAGATTACTGCGCTCAACCATAGAAACAATTTTAAGCCTAAATTTGGCAAGACACATTAGTTTTATATGGAGCTAAATTATTTCCAAGTGTCCAGGAAATACAATTCAGTAATTACAGCTATATTAGCTGGATGCAAATGAAGCAAGAGGCAGAGCTGATTTACCACCGAGTGGGTGAGTCACCCTGGCCATCCTCCACAGCCCAGCCCTGCTGGAAGGACTGGCTTTGCTGAACACTGATTCAAATCCAAGAACCAAAGGTGCTCAAAACACCTGGCTGATGGTGACAAGGACTTGAAGCCTTGTGCACTGACATGTGGGCATATTTGTAAGGTATCAGCACTGAAGGAGGCCAAGCTTTTGAGGAGCTGGAATCTCTCTTTCTAGCACTAACAGAGAGGTTTGATTTTCCAGTGCGCTCGGTCCCCAGCACCTGTGCTGTGATGCTTCTGGCCATGCCATCCAAGGAGCCAGGCCCCAGGTGCAGGCACAGGGCTCCAAACCCTTCTGTGTGTCCGAGGGGAAAACACCTCTCTCTCCCTGACCCAAGTACAGAAAGGTCCATGCTTAAATTCCCACCAGCCCAGCCCTGAGGGATGGGGGAGCTGAAATGCCATGACAAGCTGGCCGAAGAGAGAGAGGTGGGGCTGAGCCAGCACCACAAGCACAGCTCCAGTCCCCAAGAGCTGTCAGACCATCCCCACGCTGGGCCATCTCTCAGGATGTGTTCGGGGCACAATTTTTACAAGACATTTTCCTCCTGGCTGAAAACAGAGCTCACACTAAATTAAATGAAGCTAAAACCTATCATCTCTACACCCTACAGAAAAGACACCATCATCATTGTCAAGTGAAAACCTGGAATCCAAGCAGGAGGCAAAATGACCTCTGCTCCTATCATGCTGCTCTAAAAGCACTGCACTCAGCTGACAGCAGAAATGGATTTGATAATGCAGCAAGGGAAAAATACGTCGTGGGACAGCATTTCCAGTTCAGCTTTCTCCACCCCCACATTTTCCACAATAATTAATAACCAAAGCTGTTAATGTTTAAATGATCCACGCTCTCCAGTGCAGTCAGCAGTGCCTCAAGAGGCTTTCCACTGGGGCTAACACTATTAACTGTGTGGATGCCTGAGGATACAAACTGTTTAATGGATGAAAGGACATTTCTATACTGTATCCAAACATTTAGAAACTTTTCTTTTAAAGCTGAACTGGCTTAATAAAGCATTTAGGGTTCCCAAGATTTGCATAAATGTCCAGGTAGTCCAGGGTTAAAGGAAAAAGTTCTTTCCAACCCTCAAGTGCTAATAGTCATTATGTATTGCTCTTCCCCATTTCAATAGGGCCAGAGCATCCAACCTACTTGCAGTCTTCCCAGCAAATGTTTATCCAGGGAGAGCAGGCAGGGATCAGCCAACCACAGGAAAGCTGAGCAACAGGCAGGGAGAAGCTTTCTCTGGTTTCTCACAGCACCAGAAACTAAATCACTCCCAATCAGGGCTCCAGGACTCTGTTTTTTGTTTATTTGCTTAAGTCCTAGGGAACCTCTGCAGTTACCAACACACTTGTCAGCAGTTATGGCAAGAGGGTATTTTAGCATGGAATTATAATCACGATAATCACCAGGTTTTCCTGCCCCGCTTTCTCCAACCCTTCCCTGCCCACTCCCCCATTCCAGACTTAACACAGACGAAGGAAACTTTTAAGACCAAAGCAATTTCTCCATTTCTTTTTTTTTTTCCTAAGCTTAATTTTCAAAGAGCCAGGGGTACAGAAGTTCATCCTGCCTGTGTGTGTTTCCCTATCTGTCCCCCTTCTAGTAACTTTTGAAACCCACTAATTTCAAGTCAATGTGACAGCAGGGCAGAGGTCTCCACAGTGCCAAGTTCCCAGAAGTTCAGTGAGGAGCCTGCAGCCATGCAGGGAAAGGCGCCTGGCTTCTCTCACCTCCCACCACGGGGAAGGCTGGCTGTTAGCTCACACCTCATTAGACAGCACAAACCCACAGAGGAAATCAATTACCAGATAAAAGTCCATCAGAAACCAGCCTTCAATCATCCTGCTGCTCATGCAACTACTTGATTCGTAATTCTTCTGACAGCCTGATAACAAGAGCTGCCGTGGCCCTTCCTTGGGCAGCACAGGAGTAAATACATCAAGACCCACAAAAGCCATCCTTGTCTCCTGCACCACCACAGGCTCACCCATGGCCTAGCACTGAGAGGGAGCAAAGGCAAAACATCATTAAAATGGTAGACAGGTACCAACAAGAACTCAGGGACTTGAAGAATTTGTTTTGTAACTGGATGGATTTAGAGCCACAAGATTGATTGTAAACATGCACCAAAAGATGGATGTTTCTCCCACCAGGCAAAGTTCCACCCATTCAAACCAATACTTTGGAAACACTGAACTTTTCCTGAACATTTTGGTCTCTCCTTCCTTTTCTTTGTTGCTGCAGATACCAGGGACATAGTTAAGATCACTACTTTATGTCTGCACTCCCAGGCTTTGCAGGAAGACACCCGGACACTGCAGCCTGTCCACTGCCGAGGTTCCCCACCTCACCACCCACAAGCTGAGCTCCACTCAGCCAGGACTGATTTCTCCAAACAGCTCAAGAGCTAGCAGTATCAGCTACACTTGCCGGAAGGATTTAAAACAAAACAAAAAACAACAAAAAGCAAAATAACCTTAAGTGCCTCACTAACAGCTGGGCTCTTTCTTTTTCCACTTAGGGACTAATTTCTCTAAAACAGAGGCTTCATTCTTCAACGTAAGACTTCAAATACATGGAAAATCTGAACCAGACCTATCACACCAGGCTACAGTTTCCAGCAGGATGGTTTAATGGGCTCGTTGAAAGCATTCTTCAAATATTTCATTCCTGCCATTCCTTTCCCTTCATGGTTCTTCTTTATGGACAGATGCATGGGAAATGGAGTAAAATTGGGTCCACAAGGATCAAGGAAGTATGCCCGAGCATGTCTTATGTTCTGTGTGTTACTGGCAGGGCTGCAGATTGATTTATTTCTAGGTTTTGTGACAGACATGCCGCTTGCAGTTCAAACAGACAAACCCAGACTAGCTGCAGATGAGCAGGGACTAACTGAGCTCGTGCCAGGGCTGTCTGGCTGGACTGGCAATGTGGGCTGTGCAGCTCCACAGCTCGTGGATAACTTGTGTACCTCTGTACAAGTGTGGAGACAACAGTGACTGCCATTGTATCTCTACGTGGAGCAGCTAGGGAGTGCACCTCCCTAGAAAGGTAATAACTCGGAGGTAAAATTTGGCAAATGCCTTCTCTAATTAAGGGGCCAGGCAAGTTCTCTGGCCAGCCAGCAAAATTTGCCTCCACTCCCACCAACTTCTCCAGGATTCATGTATCACTTGTATATGTATAATGTATATTTGTGTAGATATAAGGTATGTACAGTCTTTATCTTTTGGGCTGAAAGCTTGAAACCATCCATTTCCTTCCCAAATTCCAACAAAAACAACTCTTCAGGAGCACAGTAGGAAACAACCAAGCTTCAAGCAGATGACTGTCTAAGCGTGTGAAACTCAGGGTACCAGTAACTTGAATCTCAACTCTCTTCCCGCATTTACAGTTCACAGCCATCCTACCAAAGGCCATAAATATCATCATCAGAGCAGGTCTCATGAATAAGCACTACTGCACTGGAAAAGTCTTCTTTATAGGCATTACCGATAAATAATTCTGATTTGTGCACCACTGTTAGTAACTATGAACTCAATTCTTCTGCTCTTCAGCACAGCGAAAACACTAGAATTGAGCCATCATTTATATAGAGAGAAGCTCAAAGAGTTGCTAAATGCTGAAATGCTGGAGACTCTACAGCAGGGGTGGTTCTGCTTACATGAAGACAAACTGCATGAGCTCAGCACAAAAGGTGAGGTTGGGATTAAGAAATTACTTCAGCTTTAAGAGTGCTCTGCCTTAGTAAATCCAAGTCAGACTCTCAACCTTCCAGTATCATTTTTCTGTGGTTCTGTGTGTATTCATGTTAAAGAACATACATGGGTGTCTGGGCACTGGCTGGGGAAGGGAGAGGACAATCAGGTGGGGATGAGCAGGGGAGGAGCAGCCGCAGTACAGGTGGAGAGTCTGGAGCTGAAATACATTACAGTCTCGAGAAATCATCTCGTATAACTGGTAGTACAAATTGGCTTTAAGAGACAACTCAGCTGGCACAGGTATTCCCTGCTGAACAGTGATACCTATTCAAATGATCAAAACCTGTCAGTTCTTAAATTCAGGATAAATCCCAGACCTAAGAAACAGGCAAATGAAAAAAAAAAAGTTCAAAAGCAGTAAAACAGCAAATGTTACTCTCAGGACCAATCTCTCTGATATGCCTCCAGCTTGCTAACAGCATTCTAATGCCACAGGCACGTTACTTTCCTTTGCCCTCATATTTTATTTCGGTGAAGCCCTGTCCTAATAACTGATTACCAAATACCAAACAAGCTGTAGTGTTATCTTGCTAGCTGGTGAAATATTTAGGTCCCTTTAAGTGCCAGGCAAAAATGAGTCTGAATATATGGGCTGTAGCAGGCAGAAATAGGAGTTTTGCATTCAGAGACAGGAATATCCTATTGAGACCCATTCCTCACTCCCGGAAAGTGCTCGTGCCCTCTCACCAGATCAATCCAAAGCAGGTGCTGTTGCCATAGGATAAAATGCCTCCTTCACATTTAATGTGGAAATTACCATTCCTCCACCACATTCACAGTGAAGGAGGAAGCTGAGTGCCAGCCCCCATCCTCCAGCCAGGCTCACCTGAAGAACTGCTCCCCTATGTAAATCACCACAGAAAAGGAGTGCTTGCTTTTCTGTACATCTCAATGGAAACAATCAGCCTATAATACACCAGATTCCTTACAACCATTGTAACACCCTCCTTTCCAACCCATCCATGCAATTTAATTTTTCAGGAACCTGCAAGCATTTTTAAGAACTGCACAACTGTTTTTATGGGGCCACTGTCCACTGCAAAAATCTAAATCCACATTTTCAGAGCTGTGACATACACAAACTTGCTTCAGCTTTTTCTCAGGGCATTCAGGGACACAGCAACGAATGTCCAGGAGAGACAGCAGTGAGTCCAGCAGCAGCAGCAGTGCTGCTTTAACTCACTCGAGGGCTTCATGTTTCTGCCCTGCTTCATCCTGTGGAGCTCACAGCACCTACAGATATAGGGGGAGTGGGAACAACCCACCAAGACAATTCCCACATCACAGAAGCAAACCAAATTTCTTCCCCACACAAAGGAAAATAAAAAATTGCAAATTTGGCTCTCAATCATTGCTTGCTTCTAGATTGCAAAATGTTCTCTGGGTCTGGCAATGAGGATCTAAAATAGCCTTCAAACACCAGTTCTTGAGAGATTTCCAGTCCAACTGCTCAGGGTCAGGATAAGCATCCAAATGTCTAAACCATGCTCCGAAACAAATGCTTGTGCCACAGCAGTTGCAACACACCTACAAGTGTGGATCTTATACTGCTGGGAAGGGCATCATTGCAATTTCTATGAAGTGTCCAAAATTTCAGTGCCTGAAGCCCCACGTTTGCAGCAGCTGCACAACTGGAGTCATCAGTGATTCACAGGCTACTGTTCTTTCAGCAGAGTTCTCTCTGGTCTTTTGTGTGAGACAGATAGTTAAGTTTGACTTTATTTGCATCATGCTTGCCAAGACCTGTGAATTGGGAATTAATAGCTCCCTCTGCTCCCACATTGCAGCCAATTTTACTGCATTCACTCCAGCACATATCAATGCACAGAGGTCAGATGCAATTTTAATGAGAACCTCTACAGTTCTATTTATTTTAATACCTTTATTGCCCAATCAAATTTATAATAATTAAGCATATTATAATTACACTGAATTAAAAAGTCTTCTTAAATGTATCCCTCATTGTTTTATAATCAATTAAAATTAATAAAATTGATTGTAAAATCTCACATCTAGTATATACTAATGTCTGTTCTCATCATTACACGAAGTTCTACTTCAGTAAGAGCCAACTACAAAGATTTCTGTACTATCAGAAGGTCTATAATAATCCATTTTCTTTACTGATCCTCTGATATCTCCATCCTTTCCACAGAGTACCATTAATGCCTTAGTTTGGCAGGCTTCTTGCAGAGCCAGCAGCAGCCTGGCTGCAGAGGGCTGTAAGGGAGCTGACATGGCACCAGGTACAAGCAAAGTGTCCCCATCCCATGTGACAGCAGCTCCCAGCTATGGACAAGCCCTGGTGCTCCTGCTAGGCAGTACATGGGGAGAGATGGGATTCCCTTTCCAGTCTAGATTCCCCACTCACTAGCAGAGAGAACTCCCAGAAAAGCAGCTTTCTGCTCTCATTTCCTCACTTCCCATCACCTACAGCCTTTGTGCTTTCACAGCTGCTCAGCCATCTCCACTCAGGCCCTGGAAGCTCGGCTGCCTTACAGCTGGGTGTTTCCTTGGCAATTACATCTCTTCAGTTGCTGAAAGCATCAGAAAATGACCCCAAAAGACCTCCTTTCTCTGTAAGAGCAAAAGGGAGCCGGTGGAATCACAGAGGTAATACAATTTTCAGTGTAAGTACATTAGCTCGTGGAACTTCTTGCCACAGAGTCATCTCAGGGCAAACAGTTTGACAACCACTCGGTGTCTGTTCTGCACAGCTCAGTACTCACCAGCAGCAGAGAAAAAAACAGGAACAAATGTCACCCACTGGACGAGTCTTGCCTTTTTCTTTTCCTATTTTGGGGTTATTCTGTAAAAGAAGTATCTAAGAAATGAACTGCCAGGAAAAGTGATGCTGTGATCTCTGGGAAACCAGCATTACAAGGTGAGGACTCATTTCTCTGACTCTGGCCAAGCAGAATGTGCTTGCAGAGGGGAGTCTGCACGGTCTCACTGCAGAGCCGATGCATCAAGGTCGTCAAGAAAATGAAGAGGCACTTTACAAAACATCACCCCAAACCCCAGAATTTCTGCAAAGCTTCAAGATGGAGCTAACAAGAACTCTCCTCCCACTGAATTTCTGTGAGAGTAACTTAAATTAATTATTAATTATACAAATCAAAGCTGACTTGCTAAACTCTGTGACCTAGAGAACCAAGAACTGGTCAGTACTTGCTGCATTTTGCTTTTATCACCCTGGATGTGCAGTTTGGTTTCTCTATCCTTCAGCTTCCCTCACTGCTTTTATGTTTGAGGGGTGGTGGATGTATTTTGGCTGGGGAATTCCCCCGGCCAAGCAGAGAAGGATCCTTTTGGTCCGTGTTTCTGCAGCAGCTCCCCAGACCTTGATGTAACTAGCTCGGGTCTAACTTCTGCAATGCAAGGCACAATGTGATTAGGGGCACCTTGAAACCACCTGATTTTCCTAAGCATCTCAGGGCACTGGAGCAAAGGGCTGGATGTGCCTGGTATTACTTCCTAATGTGCATCACCAGCTAATGGCAGCCACTTTAACGATGACACAATGCAGATTGCAGGCCCTTTTAGCACTTGTCAGGTTGCCTTGCTCCGAGCCTCCGCCTGCTTCTCTCTTCCTGACATGGCTCTGCACTGAAATGTTCTTTTCTCTGTCAGCTTTGGGGCGTGATTGGAGCTGCTACCCATCGCAGTCAATGAGTGTGAACTTCCTTGTGCCACAGGGCCTCTCCACAAGTGCCTCAGCGTGGGAGGTGGCACTTGTCACACTGTCAGCTCGGCTGCACAGCCACAGCTCAGGCACGCTGCTCCCGAGATGCCCCGCTCCACAGCAAGGACTGCTCTGGCTGAGTCCTGCTCCCCACAGCAGAGAAAAAACCCCACAGTTACATCACAGGGATCTCACAGGGAAGGCGATCTGCTTACTCAGAGCAAGCCTTTTATTTTTAGCCTGGTTGGAGGAGGCAGTGGCTGTATAAATAAAGGCTGCTCTGCATCTGAGTAAGCACGGTGCCTGCACGGCTCCTGTCAGCACGGCGAGTGAACAATCCTCGACCCAGGGCTGGAGTGGGAGTCCACAGCGAAGGCTCTACGTGCAGCACGGAGGTGTGGGACCCTCACTGGGAGCGCTCAGCTCCAGAGCCAGGCACGAACAGGAGCACAGCCCGTGGCCACAGGGGCTCTTTTCCCGCACAGCCCCAGCACCCAGGGGCTCGCTGCTTTCAAGGAAAGAAATCAAACCACCACGGCCCTACACAACAGGATCCCAGAAGAGCCTTCAGGACCCAGGTGTTTCCTCTTGGCAGAACACGCACTCACGAAGCCTTTATCAGCCTGGAGCAACAAAGTCATCCCTGTAGGCAGCACCTAGACCATCTCCTGCTGCAGTCCTCTCCAGCAGGACATCCAGAGACAACCACTTTGGAGAAAGCCTGAGAAGTGCTGGTGGGCTCCAAGCTGCTGGGAGGAGGGCAGGCTTTGTACCTTGAGGGGTTGACAACTGTTATCTTTGATACCCCAAGCAAATCTCCAGGGTCACTTCTGTCTGCTTGCTGATACATTTCCTTGCTTCCTATCTGCAGCAGGAGGTCTAGCTGTTCTTCAGCACTTCTGTCAGTCATGGAGTAATAACCAACCGAGGGAAGAGCAGACTGAGATCTAACTAAACACTCGCTATTTCATCTACCTTCCCAAAGAACAAACACATAAAGTAGCTGGAAACATCATCCCTGACTGCAGTTACATGCAATATGCCTTGCAGTTAATCCTGAGCACACCAACACCAACATTTCCCATTTATGGGCTCAGACTTCTTTTTTCTCTCTCTGAGCTATTCCTCACCCTCCCTGCAAAAGCTCCATCCTTCCAAGCAGCTCTCCCAGCTGAACAGGCCCTGAAAACAGAATCTCTGCTATCCATCCGAATGGGCACGGTTCACTGTTTAAAGCATTACAGGTCTTCTGAGCCTAATAATATTTGAAAGCAATAAATAAATTCATTGTTCTCAAAATGAGTAGGCTTAGGAGAATTGGTGATGCTGAGGAGGATCCCCACCAGGCAGGGACATGACAGCTTGTTACTCGTCCTGCTGCTGCTGGTGCTCTCAGCCCTCCTGCTCCTGGCACACAGACCTTGCGTCCTGCAGATTTCTGCCACGGCCCTTGCAAAGTTACTTTGCAGTGTGACAGCTTGCTTTTAGTGGATTTTTAAATCACTGGCTAATCCTACTAGCTGTATTTAGTTAATCTGGAAACAAGGAAAGATAAGGATTGGGTCTTGCTGCGTGTCCAGCAGGCTTCGCGGTACGTGCAATTCAAACAGCCAGAGATGTTTCTCCTTCACAGCCAGTGCAGTTCCTCACTCTGCATTAACGGGAATTTGGAGCCCTCATACATGTACTTGACGTGTACCCTAACACATGCTTCAAATCTAATGACAGCAAGGCTCCACTTGGAAACTCTTTCAAGAGAATCATTAAGTACATGCATAAATCTTATTAAGAGTCAAGCCTGTGTTTTGAACTCTAGTCACTGACGGTTCAAATCCAAATTTACAGGACTTCCAAGCTTCCTTAAAAGGCAAAAAAACCCAAACCTGCAATAAAATTAATGATCACTTGTGTTTACATTTCTGTTGGTGCATTTCAGCAAGGAAGATTATATCCACGTATTCAGAAGTCAGAGACATATTCCTCATAAATCTATCAGCTCAGGACTGCCTTCCAGGCTGGGCTTTTGTGCTCAGCTCTGCACTCAGTTTGTAGAATGCTTGTACTGTGCACCCTTTACTTGGAGTCAACTAACAACAGCTGCAGAGGACACACAGATAAGCAGAGCCAGAGAGAGACAAGGCACCATCGGATGTGTCACCACCGTCTCAAGATATCCATCCAGCAACTCTGAGTTTGGCTGTGCACATTTGGTGGTGGAGCACGAGAAGGTGGCTGTTCCTATGCTACCAGGTCAGACCACCAGAGCTACTCTGAAATAAAACCACATCCCAAAAGCATCTAAATATCCACCTAACTCTTCCTGCTGTGCTATTTCCGGGCACCATAAAAAAAAGATGGAGTTCAAAAAACCACCGTCCATGTGGGAACACACTTTTAGACTTCTTACTACATATTCTTTCATCCCACAAGTATTTATCCAGCACCAGGACAAGGTTCTGCTTGCAGAGATTGCTATCAGATTTGAGTCCCAGAGAAATCGGTGTCCCTTGTCCTCCTTTCAGACTTTCATCTCTATCTTCTGTAACGGTGAAGAGGTGAGTGTGAAAGGCTGCCAGTCCTCTTCCCCAGCACAGAGCCCCCACAGGATCTCTGCCCCTCAGCTGCACATGCCCCTACCAAAATGTGGAGGTGCCGATGGTACTTGCATGCCAACAAGTCTGCTCTCGTGAGTGACGTTTCAGACTGCTGGAAAGCTCCTTGGCTTTGACTTGGGCAGCTCCAATGTACACCTGGTGGCCACAAGTTTGACAGTATCTAAACTAGGTGTCCCCTGCCCCGAGCAAAGGAGAAGGAGAAGGCAGGATTAATGACAGCCTGCAGGAATTATTCAGAACTCTTTGGCATTCCAGAAGGAAACGTCAGGCAGTTGAGATCCAGAAAAAATATAAATATTCCCTTATTTATTCAAAGACTATTTGTTCATTCTTCCAACACTAAAGTACATGAGACAGAGCAAAGCATTCTATACCTGACATAAATCATTTCTATTTCTTAAAGCGCCTCTTTCCCTGCAAACACTAAGGCAAATACATTAATAGAAGTTAAATCTATTATCATAAACTATACTAGAAAGAGGTCCTGACCTCTTGGGATGGGATACAGACACTATTTAATATAGTTGAAAATTTATCCTGGTTTGGCAGAAACTCAGTCTTCACTTCTTACCAACCAACATCAGAACTGAATTTATGCCTCAGTTAGTTCAAACATTGGACAAAGAATGAGGCAGGGCTGCATGACGAAGATAAAATCCCGGCTTGGCTGAAGCTAATGGCAATGTGCCCATCAGCTCCCAGGGAGCTCCCCAGCTCCTGGAATCGCAGCGGAAGCCGAGGAGCTCCTTCCCGGGGATGCTGTGTGGTGTGTGAGGAGCACCCCAGTGCTCATCCCTCATTCACCACAGGGCTTTGGGGCACATGAGGAGAAGGAAAAGCTTTGAGACGATGAGAAGTATTTTCTTAGTCATGCATTACAGTGCCATTTGGGAAAGTCATGTTCGCTGCCTGTCGAAAACTCCCTGCGTAAACTTGGGATGCTCACTTAACGCCTTTTCCCAGGGTTTGTACTTGTAAAGTGCTCAGGATAGGCAGCAGCTCCCTGCACAGCAGTGCAGTGATGGTGAGTCATCAAAGAACGGCATCTAGCAGAATGAAATTAAACCAGGATGGGGACTAGACACTACTGCTGGAAATCCTCTCACCTGAGTTTGCTCAGCTCCTGCTGCCAATGGAGAGAGGCATCTTTGGACAGGATTCAGTTCCCCTTCATCACCAGATGGGAGTCACCTCCCACAAGTCCTCAGCCACACAGGGACATCAGCCTTTCATCAACTAAAGTTAGGCAAGGTAAATAACCCCCTAAATAACAAGAAACAAAAGAAGTGCTTTCTGGTCCCCAACACACAAAATGTGTTCAAAGCCTCTAAAACTGCTCATTCAGCTGCTGGCTCAGGGTGCAGCACCGAGTTCCCTGGAGCAAGTCACAAACCCGGCATGGAAACAACAGGATGGGGCCACATAATAAAACTAAACTTGTGTCCTCTGTGCACAAAGCTCTAGCTGAAGAAACCTCAACTTTCCCCTCCTTGCTCTGGAGGGCCTGGCTTTGCACCTCAATGGTCTTGAAAATGAAAAAGGTGTCTTTATTTTTGTTTTCCCAAGAGAATTATGTTTAAAACTGCACTTTTCACATGTGAAGGTTTTTAGTAGCATGACCTCCATTATTAATCAGAACAGAATGCAAAACATCTTAAAGCAACCCTTCTAAATAGCAATGTTTATCTATTCAAAGAAGCAATTAGGGAGGCTCTGGGTTCTAAAAGCACTGAATACTATTTCCAGTTAAATGCAAGGACATTCATTACAACTGTCATTGTCTCAGGGACGACTGGAGCTAATACTATCGGAGTAACAAGCCTGTTCTGTGCATATTCCCAAAGTCACCTCTCAGCCCTGCAGTCCTCGGCTCCCCTCCAGCCTCTCCCCAAACCCACGAACACCCACGTGTCTCTGTGCCATCACAATAATATTCACTGAACTTCCCTGTTTATGATGTTATCTCCCACCTAATTACAGCTGAAATAACATAATAAGATTTGTGCTCCCTGTTCAAGTCTGATGTATTTAATAGATTTTTCAATATTGGTTTATCCAGCTATGTCAAAATGACAGCCCCACTTAATGTTAATCAGAAGTTGCGTGTGAGCATCAGCGTTAAGCTCCACACAGCTCAATGGAATTATCAGAGTTGCGAGACACCGTCGATATGTTTTGATCTCTGTGTCAAATGAATTTGGTTACTTGTTAATTTTTTCCCTTTATGTTTAATTGTTTTGTCATCTGTGTGTACTGGGCTCTGTCTAATTGCAATATTGGATGTTCAGGCAAATCAGAGGGCACAGTGTGACATTCACTGTCACTGAAAATCGGGTATTTTGTCGTTACCTACGTACCAGCCGCACACAGCGTGCGTATGTCTGGAAAGCCCAGCTCCAGCTTCCAAGGAGCTATTGAAAATCATTCTGACGGTTCTCCAGCATCACTCAGCTACCAAAAAATACGACTGAACAACCCACAGGGCTTTGGTGTGAAACGGTGAGAACTACCTGAACTTCAACCATTCTTTAGCCAGCCTGAGAACTCCACTGTGCACACAAGTCAGGGGAAAAGGGGAGAAGAATTTGAGTTCTTGTACAGAGCTCACCAAGCCCATCCTTCCCTGCTCATAACAAAGGATCAGACACGAGGGGCTGGAAGGAATCTTCCCCAGCACTGCACAACTGCCTGCAGCCCACGGGCTGCTGCCCATGAGTGCAGCCCAGCTGTGGCATCCCTCAAACAGCAGGTTCTCTGTGTCTTAGAAATAGGGATGACCAGCATGGAAAATCCTCACCCACTCATTAAATGCTATTGCCTATTCTAATTGCACCAAACCAATTCCCATTCTCCATGGACTTTAATTAGAGCATGATGATCTCCCTAAGGAACCCACACGTGGTGTAAATCCCGAGAGCAGTGCCATGGGGTGATAATATTTCCATCTCAAAATTAAAACTCTCCAGCAAGGCTGACTTTGTTTTAAATAAGTGATTTTTTCTATTGACACAGAACCATGGAATCACAGAATTGATTAGGTTGGAAAACACATCCCAGACCCTCAAGTCCAACTGTTCCTCTGGCATTGCCAAGCCCAGCAATAACCCATGTTCCCAAGTGCCACATTTACATGTCTTGTACATGATGCTTATTAAGGTCACCATGAGAAAGCTAAATCAGGCCTGCATTTAGATCTCTATTTTATCAAAATTCAACATGTGGAAATAGATTCAGAGCAGGTAGCACAGAGATCCAGCCACCCAGCATTCAGGAGTCAGCGTCTGGATGCAAACACCATCGGCATTTTCATCCCAATACTCCAAATTGGGCCCATCACACAATATATTATCATTTCACATAAACAAACCATCAGTAGAGGAAGCTGAAGACAAAGCGGCTGAAAGACAGTCCTGTTTGATACGTGTCACTGTCAGAATCTTTGAGAAGTGTCAGGCAAGCCAACACATAGTCTATCCATCACGAGACTTGCTTTGGATTGACTGACAGGATCATACAAAGCACTTGCAGTTAACTTGAGCTTAAAATATCATCAGTGGATTCTTAAAACTTACCTACTACGGTCTGCTTTGCTTAGCCTGGCTAGTAGTTTTAGAGAACCAAATATATACTTGCCCCTGATATCCAAATGAAATCATAATTTGGATGCAATATCTGAATGTATCTGAAAGGCCAAAGCATACAGGTTGGGGTCAGTTACCGGAAATACACAAATAATTTTATTTACTCCTCTAGGTCTGAGATGTAGGAAGCTTCCTGGGGCAAAAGAGACACGAAATTAGTCAAATAGATTTGGGGGTTGCATGTTTTCTTCCCTAATTCCAATAACAGCACATCCATTGCCCTGACATCTGGTTTTCAAATGTTCACCGAACACACAAATTAATTTTCTTGCGTGTTGCAACCCAAACAGGCCTTTCTCTCACAACCCACTCCAGCAAAAATCTGTGAGTCCAGCAAAAGCCAGAGTTGAAGGATCACATTCAGAAAGCTGACTAGGAGCTGCTAGGCTGTCCTGCAGCCACCCAGGCTTTCAAACAACTTGGTCTCAGAGTAAATTCAGATATTTAGAATTCAGGGAATGCCATGAGGCTATTTCTGGGAATAACACCAACAACATGAATAAACAGGACCAGATCTCAGATGAGGAAAACTAAATTACATTTTAATTGAGCAGACTCTGTCACGATCTTCCAAAATCATGGTGGGAGGAGGGGAGCTCAAATTGAATGGCCTTTAAAAAGCCTCAGTTCTTGGAAAATTTTGAGCACGGCCTCTGTGAGATTTGAGTCCAGCCACCAGAGCTCAAACTGGACCGTCCAAAACAAAGAGACACTTCTGAAACCACCAGCCCTGAGACTCTACTCCAAGAGCTTTATTCTCATGCATGGCTCAGTTGAAGCCAAATCCCAAACTGTTATTAGCAGCTCTCACAAGGTATTGCTGTTTTGTTAAATCACCCTTTAGACACTTCCTCCACACCATCAGGCAGTATCTCAGAGCCACGTTTGGGGCTCAGCTCTGCACTACACACCACAGCAATACCCCCACCAGTGTGCCTGGATGCCAAACAAAAAACCAAACCCACTGGTTCCCCCTGCTACTGCTGCAGGGAACTTTGAGGAAACACGAGCTCCTGTGACGTGGTTATCAGCTCCTTGCTGGATGCCGATAGCATGGTTTGGGCTCCTGGCAGAGCTCTCTGTGCTGGGCTGCCTGAGCACATTTGGGGCTCATTTTACAAGGGTTGCTGCAAAGCACAGGGAGGCAGGGCTGTGCACAGCCAGCCCAGCTTAACCCTTCCCTGCCTCACTGCCAGCAGCCATGCTCACCTGAGACAAACACTCTTCCCTCCCAGGTGAACATTTCTCTTTTCCCCTTTGACAAAACAGGAGGCAGCTGCTCTGACAGGAAGCAATTTTGCTGGCTGCTGAAGTGGAATCTGTGTGCACATTGCAGTCAGGGAATCAATCAATCATAGAATCAGAGAATGGCTTGGGTTGGGAGTGACCAGGCTGTTCCACCCCCTGCCATGGGCAGGGACACCTGCCACTGTCCCAGGCTGCTCCAAGCCCTGTCCAACCTGGCCTTGGACACTTCCAGGGATGGGGCAGCCTCAGCTGCTCAGGGTACCCTGTGCCAGGGCCTCACCTCCCTCTCAGGGAAGAATTTCTTCCCAATATCCCACCTACCCCCACCCTCTGGCAGTGGGAAGCCATTCCCACTTGTCCTGTCATTTGAGGCCCTTGTAAAAAGTCTCTCTCCAGTTTTCTTGCAGGTTCCCTTAAGGCACTGGAAGGCAACAACTAGGTCACCCTGAAGCTTCTCTTCTCCAGGCTGAACAATCCCAAATCTCTCAGCCTTTCCTCCTAGCAGACGGACTCAGGAATAAAACTAAAGCTTTCCCAGATCCAGGTATAAACCCAGCTTACAGCAAATCTGTGCTAAATCCTAACCCCTCTCCTGTTCCATTCTCTCCACACAAATTCCTGCAGCTGAAAACTGTCACCCTCACCTGACCTGTCCTGTGAGGGCCAACCAGAGCCATCGACAGGCCAGCACTGCACCCTGGGGTCCCTCAGCACCCCAGCACATAAATCCAGCCTCTTCCATCCCAGCATGGCAGGAGATGGCTGAGCATGACCAGGGCAGGTTTTGTGGCCAAGGCCATTTGCACCCATCAGCACCTGCTGATGGAGGACAGGACATGGGGGCTGCTCTCAATCCAACAAAGTCAATAGGATTCTTCTGCTCTGCAGAAGATCTGGAGTCAGCTGTTAGACAAACAGGTCAATACAGTATCAATAATTCCAGGTGCAGCTAAGTGTGGTCCTGGGCTGTTAAGAGGTGTCAAAGGCCTATTCCAAGGAGCACAGCAACTTCCTCTCCCTGGGAGGCCAGAGGGTAGATGTGCACTCACAGTACCCCAGCAGATACTATTTTACTGTGCTCCACAAGGACAGAAAGATTAAAACAAGTAGCCTGAAGGGACTCAGTAGGTGACCAGTGGTGTCAGGCAAGTTCAGCTGTGCCCTTTCCTTCCCTTGCCTGAGAAGCCCAAGACACACAGGTTCCCATCCCAGGAGCAAGGCCAGGATTAAACATCCCTCTGTGCTTCTGAATCAAAAGGCAGCGAGAGCCCCTCTCTTGTTACTCGGCCTTGTTTTACTTGGTGCCCTTTGTAGTATTTCTCAGAAGATTTAAAACAAAAAACGTTCACTGAACTTCCTTTCTCCACTGGCTCTTTTGCATTTAATTTAAGGGTTTACCTATTTGTATTTCAAATGGAATTTGAAATGAACATGACTGTATTTAATTCCTTGTTACTAAACCAGCAACATCAAGGGACATCACTGCAGCTCTTGGAGTAGGTTTGCTACCAAGTCAGAGAGCATGGGCTCATATTGCTCCTAAAGCTCACAGCAGCCATCCAAGGCTCCTGCTCAGCACAGGAGAAGGACCTGGAGATGTAGATGCTGAAAGGAGGGGAGGGAGATGGGACACAGAGTTGCAGATGTTGCAAAGCAGCATTTTAATGTTTTTCATTGTCAAAACTGGTACTCACCACCATTTCCTTGGTTTCCTAACCAAGACATATCCCACACATTCATATACCTCATGTGCTGCCTCTCCTCCACATCCACCTGAGCTAAACTCTCCCCCTTTCTCCAACAGGGCAGTGCCAGACACATCCTGGGCTTCCCAAAAAGTGTCACAACTCTGCTTCATCAAAGAAATGTGTTCCCTTTGGAACAAATCCGATGCTTAAGGAAATGAGGAAGCCCAAATCCAGTCGTCACTTGTGACAAAATACTGCCAGGCTCCAAGAGCAGCACAGCCTGGCTAAGAGACAATTCTTGCAGCTTAACTAATTATTTTTTATTTGTTCTCTTACCATTCTCCTCACCATATCCAAACTGCAATAGGCAATGGCCAGCTGCCCATGCCAGTGCCACTGGCAAACACTCATCAGAGCTCTAATTACTGCCAGTGGTGGAAAAAGGCTGTCAAATCTAATCCTGGCAAACACTGGGGTATGTCAACCTGAGCTTTATCCTGCTCCTCAGTGCTCTGGGTGGGGATTTCTGCTGTCTTTATACGCAGGGTTATGGTAGGATGTGCCTCAGCTGGCGGCAGCAAGGCTTCCCTCCTGCTTGGCCAGTAACAGGTTTTACAGTTCACTGGTGCTGCCCAAAGAGGCCACTTAAGTTTTCCTCCATAAATACCCCCACTGCTGCATCACTAAGGGCCACAGCACAAGCAGGACAGGGTATCCCCTCTCAAGAGTAAAGGAAGTTCTGCTTGGAGATAAAATCCAGGCCCAAGAGTCACCTCAGCAACAAAAAGTTTGCCTGCGTATTTTGATTTCCAAACAGTGTTTGGATTTTTATAAGTTGGTCTTGTAAGAGGGTGGCTCTGTCTTGTTCACCTGGCAGAAGAGCTGCACAAATTTTAGGCACTGAACAGCCACATACAGGTACCTTTCTTCATTTACATACATAAATAAACATACCAGAAATTGAAAAGCAAAATATATATGTAGCCTCTTCCCTGCAGAGTTATTTTTAAATCTAAGAGTCCTTTTGCTTTCTTAATACTGGAACGCAGAACCACATCTAAAACCTTCAGGGTTAGAGGAAGCACTAAAAAAGCAACCAGTAATAAACCCAAACCAATAAAAAATAGGTGCTTGAGTGCTCAGATGCTGAGTTACTAACAAAACATTCCTGCTGACCGAGGTTCCCCATTCCCACTTTCCCCAAGTCCATCAGACACAGCACACACAGGCAGTGGTTACTCACAGAGATATCCTTCCCCCTCTGCTCAGTGGGATGCAGTATCCACAGGGACAACACCCACTTGGAAGCTGTTCTGGCTCCCAGGCAACACAAACACCCCTCCTCACCCTTCTTTGCAAACTGCCCCCAGGAATTCAAACGGCTTTGATGACCAGCACCCATTTGCTGTAATTAGGGAAAAGACCAGCCTCCTTCCAAAAATTTCTGCAGATCACAACCTGTGAACTGAGAAGCACAGGCAAAAAGAAAATGTGTGATGTGGTTTGAAAACAAGCCCCAGATCAACCAAGTTCCTTCACCAGACACCTTTCTCTTTCCCTCCCGCTTGACTAAAAGCTCTTCACACCTTAGAAGACTGGGACAGAAGTGAGAAAAATAGGCTCTTTACCCACAGAAATCTGTTAGATGACAACGTGTGATCTAGAAGCGGGGGAGGGCTTTTGTCTTCAAGGCAGCTTTGTGCCTTCTGGCCCAAATTTCCCTTGTGAGCATCAGGGAGTCGCTGCAAACCCAACCTGTTCCCACAGGCAGGGCCCAAACACCAGTGGGGAAATGCTGTCACACAGCCCAGGGTGTCTGTGAGCCTACTGCCACCCTGAGCCCACTGCCACCCTGAGCCCACTGCCATCCTGAGCCCACTGCCACCCTGAGCCCAAGGGTCACCCTGAGCCCCCTGCCACCCTGAGCCCAAGGGTCACCCTGAGCCCATGGGCCACCCTGAGCCCACTGCCACCTTGAGCCCAAGGGCCACCCTAAGCCTACTGCCACCCTGAGCCCAAGGGCCACCCTGAGCCCACTGCCACCCTGAGCCCACTGCCACCCTGAGCCCAAGGGCCACCCTGAGCCCACTGGCCACCCTGAGCCCACTGCCACCCTGAGCCCAAGGGCCACCCTAAGCCCACTGCCACCCTGAGCCCACAGGCTAGCCCAAGCTGCTGCCTCCAAGCCGTCTGTGGACCACCAGGTGTACTGAGATCTCCCTGGCAAGGTGAGGGAGTGTCAGGGGACACAAAGGACCTCAGGACAGAGCCATGATTCCTCTCTTGTGTGCTGTGAAATGGTAACAGGCACATCAGAGGCAAGTCCTGGCTGCACAGACCACTCTCATTTCCCTGCCCAACTGGGGAAGTCGCTGTCAGAGGAGCTGCAGCTCGGAGGCTGCTCCTGTGACCCCAGGCCAGAACCTCTCCTTCTCCAGCCCTGGGAACCTAGTTCAGAAATTAATTTGCCATCTACAGAGCCAGAATGATGCTTGAAAGCGCTGTGTCCTGCACCTGTGCTGACTCAATGCCCGCAGCCCGTGCCCAACAGGCTGAGCCAGCAGTGCCTGCAGGGCATGGAGCACCCGGGATGGCATCCTGGGCAGGACCTGCAGCAAAGCCTGCAATACACTGCTCTAGGAAAGTAAAAGAAAATACAAGAAGAAGACCAACAGCACCCCTAACCTCCCCACTCGCCCACAGTGTGACACCTGATCACCCTCATCTTCAGCCCGGCCATCATTAGCTGCCAAGGAATGCTATAAATGACATACAACTTCAGAGGTGGCACTGGAAGACAGACTGGATGAGGAGATTGAGTTTAACCCACTCCCCCCCGACACAGACCTGTAGGACTGCAGCTGGTCCCAGGGGAGGACAAGCATGTCCTGATGTCAAGTGAAGGGAGGAAGGGAAAGAGGCTCAAGTGATTATGCAAATCAAACTGAAATTGAAATTTCAGCCTAACCTGCTGGGAAGAAACTCACAAACTAGGGCAATTAGAAGAAGCAATTATTACTGGATATAAATAAGAGAGATAATTTCATTTCTCACTGAAGCTATAAGGGCTTTGGGACCTCAGTGACAGAGCCAGAGAAGTTTCAAGTAACACGGGGTGGCTATTGCTCCTCCTCTACAGTAATGGCATGTGTCTTATTCCCACAAGGAAAGATAAATCAGCCCATCTGTTTTCACCATGGGGCAGAGTTTTACCTTTGTGGCCCCAAAGACCCCAGCTGGGATGTTCAACATATGCTGCTGCTGCCATGCCAAATCACTGGGACAAAAACCCCAAAACAAGCCCCCTTTTTGGCACCATCTAATATTCAGGGAAATGGACTGGATGGGGAATTTAAGATGACTGAAGGTTTCATGCAGTCCCTCGTGAGAAATTATGACCTATTTCCTTCCTTTGATTGTATATCCTTCCTGAACTGACTTTTGGATCATTCGATATTAAAAATGCATTGCCCTATAAATAGGCAGAGTAAAGAAACATTCCTTGCACTTTAAATCACTGTGCTCGAGATTATATTCAAGCCTTATTACTCTAAAGAGACCTGGGATCTTCTTCTAAATGACTGAATTGGGGCAGACATTTTTCTGACAAGATCCTAAAAGTATTCAAGTCCATCCAGGCAGCAATGGCTGGCTTTTGTTTGAAAGAAGAGATTTCTTGTTCTCAACAATGCTAGAAAAGCAATGTCATGTCATGTTTACTACTTCCCCTCTATTGACTTCTGCAGCTGGTGAATTTTTTATGACAGAAATTACAAATATTTAGCCTGCTGATGGCAGGATGAGCCAAGTATTCCCAAGGCTCATGCACACCAGCGTCCTTTGTTTCCTGGTTTCAGCTGCCCATGTCAGAGCTGCTTACATCCTTGCATCTGCTGGCACAGCGGTGGGAAGATGCACGTCAGCCATCCATCCCAGGGACTAGAGCTACACCACAGCCACTTCTCCCCTCTGTGCATGTCCCCTGGCACGCTCATGGTGAACGCCTGGCACACCAGGGCAGGGAGGCTGTGACAGAGACAGGCCACAAGTGACAACATGTGGAGACCCAGAATGGTACTCACTGAGCGACTTCTGGGCTGGCTGAGGATCCCCATCCAGCCAAATACAGGTAAAGTCTGCAAATCCTCACATTGGAGATGCCTCAAAACATGTAAGAGCACCAGTTGTAGGGTGCCAGGAGTGGCTGTGGGTTACACATCTCCCTGCACTCCTCCAGCACAGAACACCCCCAGTGCAAGTGCTGGGTTTCAGTTTAAGTAAATGTCATAAACCAGAAGTTCTTAGGATTTTGTTAGGAATGTTCTCTTTTTGCCCACATACTCCCTCTGCACGAGGCACCACACCATATGAGTTGAGCAATTCTATTATTTTTAATTCCTCCATGACAGCTGTTGTTTATTACTAATTGAAACACTTTTTGTCTAGATAAAAATATCTGTGATTTGCATTGCAGGGAGAGCATCCCCCACACTGGCACAGAGGCCATGTCTGTATTAGGCTCTGGAAACGTGATGACAAGGAGAATTAACATATCTGAAGAGGCTTTAGTCAGCCAGCCCTGGCAGCAGAAGGTACAGGGGCTGTGGAGATGGAGCTGAGAGACCAGCGAGGGCAAACGTTGGCGGGTGCCTGAGCAGCCACCCAGGCTGAAGCTTGTGCCAATGGATCTTCACTGTTACCAGAATTCAGTTCAGACAGATCAATGTGAGATGGACATCCCAGCATTCCCTGGGGCTGGAACACATGATGGAGGAGGAGAGTTTGAGGGAGATGTGTTTGTTCAAGAGGAGGAGAGTCTGAGGGGACTTTCTTAGAGCGTTCACCCCCTACCGCAGGGTGTGGGGCAGACATGGACAGGCTCCAGAGGAGTAGAGTCCAAGGACATACACATTGCAGCACAAGGCACTGCAATATCAGAAAACAGTTCTCACCATGACAGTAATCCAGCACTGGAAGGCCGAGGAATTGGCACCTTGGATGTGTTCAAAACTCAGAGGGGCATGACCCTGAGCAAGCAAATCTGAACTTGAGCTTGGCCTTCTTTGAGTAGAGGAGTTGGACCAAAGGACCTCCAGGCTAACTTTTGGCTGGATCACGGACCTTTCTAACCCTCACTATTCAGTGATTCAAATCATGCTTCAGGTCAACTTCAGACATATCAAAAATATCAAATTTTAATATTTGGTAATGAAACATTTTGACGTAGGAAAGCAGAGGGCTCAGATCATACTAGATAGTAGCTGCCCTTATTGATTCAACAAATAATCATGTGTATCTAAATACACACATTTTAGAAATGTAAATAAATGCATTAGCTATGTATCAAATCACATCACATTATGCCAGCTCAATAATATGATCACTCAATATACTATGAAATGCAAAAAGAAAATGTGAGAAAGGCACACACATAAAACTACCCTGCAAAATTCCCCAGCTAAATTCTGACATTTTCTAGATCTACATATTTTTTATTTCCAAAATGTTTCTCCATGGAAATTATATGGGAATTGACACATTTTTCTAAACATTCAATTTACAACGAATACTTGGTTTTATTTTTAATCAAATAGGTTTTGGCAAAACATTTTTCCAGCTCTGACTGTAAAACCCTCCCTGCTCCTGCAGGAGAAAGGAAAATGCTCTGGGCTTTGCTAACACCCATTTTGTCACTGCAAGAGGTATGCATGGGACGTGTTTGTCCTATGTATGTGGGACACCTCCAGGTGGAACAGTGGCTACCCCAGCAGATGGAGACTTCAGGGACCACATCCAGGTGATGCTCCCACCTCTCACCCTGTGGCAGACACCACAGCACTGCCAGAGCCAGCCTGGCTCCTGTGCAGCTCCCCAGAGGGCTCAGGGACACTGGACTCGCCCATAAAAGATTTATCTACTCCATTTCCCTGCCAGCAGTTCATCTACATTATTGTACAAGCTGTACTGAATTACAAGACAGGAGTGGAAAACATACCATGTCAGACGTGGAGCTGGTATATAAATCCATAAGTTTCCCTGGAAGCCAAACTGCCATGCTGGTTTACACTAATGAGGCATTTAGCCTGGCGTTTTAATCCTAATATCTCACTATTTTCCAAATTATCTAAGCGATAGAATCTCCTGGTTACAGATGCAGTGTCCTATAGATTGCAAATTGGAAAAGGGTGACATGTCAATCAAGATCTCTTCCAGCACTTTTGCCATACATAATCCTTTCAACCCTTTCCAGTATGTTTGGCTTTTTTGGGACTGAATGACTTGAGAAAACTCACAGTGTTTAAACCACTGCACACAAATAAATCACTGGGCTGTCTTCTCTTTCCCAACTCATTATATACAAATGTAATTTTTTAAAGAGAAAATCTCATCAGCCCAAGGATTCAGTGACTTAGAAACCAATTACAAGTGGTAAGAACTGACCCAGTCTCTGTTTGTCCCCAAGCCAGCCCCTGCCAGCACTGCAGCATCCCTGCACGCCTTGTCTGTGTGACAGCTTATTCCCTCTGACGCTGAGATTCAGCACTGGATATAACTCAAGCAGAGACAGGGGAGATCTGTCAGCCAGGCCAGCACCCCCACCAAACCTCCCAGCTCCCAGGGCTGCAGCTGCAGAGTCTCACCCTCCTCGGGAACTGAAGGTGGCTGCAAACTCAGACAGAGATGTGAGATACATCACAATGAGATCCATCATTTTTAAGAGAGGCCATGGTAAGCAACAGGCTTGTGTCTCAGTGACCCAGTGGGCAGAAGAATGACTTTATACACACATACATATTTAACTCTGTCCAAGCACCTATATACATGTGGAAATAAGCACCTTTTGCTCATGACATTTCCCCACAGAGGCTCACAAAGGACCTCTCCATCCTTCTGCCTCCCCCACCTCCGTGCTCTGGCCTCCCCCGGCTCCATCCTCCCCTTTCTGTTTGCCATCTGGTACCCATCAAAGGCAGTTAGACCATGACACATGTGTGCTTACCAAATCCTTTAAACCTAACTAGAGCACTGTTTTGTTTCTTCCCCATCAGAAGCCACAAGGAACCCTTATGCAGTACATCTGGACCTTCTAATAGGCTAACAGCCTGGCTGTGCCAACTCTGCTTTCTGTCTGACTCCATCTTAATCATTCACAAATCACAAAAGAATTGGGAGAGGAGAGAGCCAGCACAGCAGCACCACGAGGATGGCAGCTGAGAACAAAACAGTGGCCACCGATAATGTTTGGGTGAGTGCTGGTGTACAGCAAACCAGGATATATCCCCTTCTTTTTCCTACACACATCCCAGTGCTCGAATTTATTGGTCCCTTGTCTGGTGACCAGTGTTGCCAGCAAAGCTCCCACATTCGCAGTTTGCCCTGGAAAGGCAGCCTGATATTCCCTACATGAAGGTGCTACAAGGACAGCAAACTGCAGCTGGCTGCAGGAGCTTGTGCTCCGATGAGACGCCACATTCCCAGGGAAATGTAAAGAAATGCAAACAGCTCCTCCCAGCTTTAATGAGCACACTCATTTAGTGCCCTGCTGGTAATGCCAGTGACTTCACTGCAAAGGTTTCCACAACTAGCTTTTTCTATACTCCAGCTACTCTTTTTTAAACTACCTTTCCAGGAATCGTGTGGTTTGGGACTCTCGGCTTCCAATAAAAAGAATTTCTACGTATCAGAGAAGGACTTGAAAATACGACCCAGTGACAGATTTAAAGCCCTCTCCTTCCTTCCTTCCTTCCTTCCTTCCTTGAATGGTTATTAAACTGGTATCACACCTTTATGTGGGGACCAGCTCCTGAGTTTTACGTTACAGGGCTAGAAACACTGTAAGCCAAAGAGCTGATCCCATGGATTACCTCCAGTTATCCCTCAGCCAGCGGGGAGAACCCCAGCACTGCCCAGCACAAGCTCAACATGGTCAGACCCATGCAGGAATACAGAATAAGGAGTAGCACTGCATTATCATTCACACTGAAAAGATTCACAAGTTTTCCTTCCCTCCATTTGCTCCACTCTACCTTCAGCCCCTTGTACACACAACATGAACTCATCCCACAGATCGCCTGTGGAGCAACAATACAACACAGCTTGTACATGAACACGGCCCTCTCCCACTTCCATCTGATCCCCAGACCAGAATAAGTCTGGGGATCAGACTTATTAAAGGCAGAATAAATGTCTGAAGACAAACCCAGAGCTGCTGCTCCCTGTGGGCAGGTGCTCAGCTTCCCACCTCATGGCTGTCCTCATCATCCCTAAAACGGCCACATTCTCCTCCTCAGACACGCACACACAGAAGGATGGGTAGGTTTGATGTTTGACCAAAATAGGCCATTAAAGACAAGACATTAATCTGCCTGAGAAAAAGAGGGGGGGAAAAAAGAAGCTCAGCAAAACAGAGGAGGGGGTCTTGACTTCCCACCAGGAGCTTGAGGACTTGTATTTATTTATGTTTTTCATGGGAAAGCCGTTCAGAGGCAGTAATCCATGACATCTGGCAGAAGAGTAGGGAAGAACCTTTACTGGAAGTTGACTGATATTAAATACAAAAAAAAAGGAGGGAATAAAGCTCTAACTGATGGTTCTGCAAGCAACTGCAGCCGACAGGAGACCTTGGCAGGCTCTGAATGCACATTTTAGGCCGGGTCACAGGACTACCCCACCGCTGCCCCTCCACAGCATTGAACACTGCCCTGGGCATGTGGAGCGTGGGGACTCCACTGCAGAGTCATGGCAGAAAGCAAAGCCAGAGGTAGTGGATGAAGAAACAGCACAACAGTCCATCCACACTTCTGACTGGAGAGCAGGGAGCACACCTAAAATTCCCCAGCTCAGGGAGAGCCTTTGAACAGGCTGAACTTCCCCCTGGCAGCTTGGGCTCATCACCAACCCATCTCTCCAAAGCTCCACGTGGAACCCTGGTTTCTGATACGAAACAAATAAACACAAGGTATTTCTTTTTCAAACAATAGGACGAGCTGAACTGGTGTGCAGCTCTGCAGGGACAGATACACATCGACTCAAAGTCTGAAATTAATAAGGAAAGTGATTCATAACAGGAGGAGACAAAACAAGCCTATTCATGCTACTCCATGTCAAGCCATCTTATAGCTATTTTGGATCCTCTCTTCTTTTCCAAAACCACAAAGAAAAGCAAACAGATGTCAGCCATTGCAGATTTGCAAAGAAATGAACTGAACAGCCCATAACACCAGTGTTTTTCTTCGCTCTGTGCACCGAGGGCTAGGAAGGCATTTCTGTGAGCCCTGCTGTGTATGTTGGGGCTGCCCTGGCCACGGGGGCAAGCCAAGGCTGTGCCTGATCCATCTGGGACCAGGCATAGTCCCATGCCCAAGCTCCAAGGGTTGCATCACATTATTTCCTGTGGAGACACTACGGGAAGGGAAAAGACACCCTGTCAACAGGCAATCTAGAAAAATACAAGTATTTCAGAGTTAAGGAGTGATTTCAAAAGCACATACAGGGCTCAACCCTGGAAACTCCATTTTCAAAAGCTGCTTTGAAGCACGACAGCTTAGGCACCGCTGAAAGTCAGTGAGGGAGACAGAACCCAAACTGCTTTACAAAATCTTATCCATATGCAATTAACATTACTGTGAAATACTTTTGATTTTAGGTTTTTTTAAAATATGCTGGGTATAGATATTATAGCACTAGAGCCTCTCACTCCCTTCGGTGATTTAAGAGATACTGATTTCTAAAAAGCAAATCTAAATACTGAACGTGTTCAGAAACTCTTTGGTTATACACAAAAGGATTCTCCATTATTGAGTTATCCCCTTTGTCTCTGATCTATCTCATGGCAAATTGTGGGCCACTTTGAGTCACTCTTGAAGACCAATCCTCCCGTGCAGCCTTTGTGGTGTGAATACCCAGGGAATTTGACTTCTTCTAATGCTCTGGCTGCTTCTAGAACAAGTGTGAGCAGCACTCCAGAAGAAAAATGATTTCACTCAGATTCTGCATTTCCCTTCCCTGTGCTGTTCCTGATTTTCCTGCATTTGTCACCATGGCATGGCAGGAGCTGCTCACCAGCCAAAGCTGCCACACACAGCTGGTGGTGGCCACCATGGCTGGAATGGGCCATATCAAGCTGCCATGTAAAGGCCTGGGACAGTCAGAACAACAGCCAGATCCAGCTATCCCAGTGTGTCACAGAGGTTTCAGATCTGCTTAACAGAAATTAAGGGTAGAGAGCTGTGTCAGGAGCTGCTATCCCCCAGGAACCACTTATTCCAGGCAGGAGTTCCAGCCCAGCCCTGCTGCACCAGCCCACCTCCCTCCTCCAGGCAGGTCCCCACACACCCCCTCAGCTGCGTGGCTACAGAAGAATAAAAGTGAGCCATGTCTGGATTTTATTTCTTTTGCCTACACCAGAACAATTAACCTATTGTTTGCCTCGAAATGCATTCAGAGAAGTCAGGAGACTGAGGGAGACAGTCTTGTAGCAACCACTTCTTCATTAACAGCTATGGGAGCTAAGTACCCATTTAAACCATGTTTGCTGTTAAAGTTTTCTCCTTTTAAGAGGATGTACATCTCTGTATTACTCAAACGACTAGGATTACTTCATTTAAAGAAATATAAATCCAAGACTGCCATTTTTCACATACCCTTCCCCTGCATAACTTAAATTTCTAATTTACGACTACAAAACATAATCTTACATTAGAATTTGCATAAAAGCGAACAGACCTGCCGCAAGATATTAAATTTTAAATTTGCATGCTAGGGTGGCCAAGGAATATTAGTCTATCCAAGAAGTTCCTGCCTGTAAATTTGAGAGCTAGTACGTGTAATGAGAGCAGAATTTGTACACTTGAGTGAAAGGAAGCTGATTAAAAGGCTTTGGTGTAGTTGTCACAGAGCAAGGATACAGACTGCACATACAGAGAGCAGGGCTGCTGCACACACAGAGCAGTGTGCCACCCGATCCACCATTGTGTGGTCAGAGCTGGCCCACACAAGCAGTCTAAAAATAATAAAAAAACCCAATAATAAAAAAAATTAAAACCACACCGTTAATAAAGCTTTACAGCATGCTGCAGGCTGGAAAGGCTCAACATGAAACCACTGGTAAAATTTTCTTCCCATTTCCAGCTTCTGCCCCTCAAATGAACAGGCAGGACTATTTTAGCACTGGGCACTGCTGCCTCCTCCACACTGAAGACCTTGTTTGTCATTCTGGCTTTGCTGAGTAGGCTGTGTCCTGGTCAGAGCCGTGTGCTCACAATGAATAATTCGGGGGCTGCTGGTGAGACGTGATAGAGCAACTGCACGAGGAGATGAACAGACAGGGCCCATGGCACTGCCATCACTGGAGTCCCTTAAACCGACTCACACATGAAAGCCTCCCCCTCAAAGCCCATCAGAAAGCAAACGTGGCCCATTACAATTCCTGTTCTGTCCTTCCCCAGGTCAAAACCTACTGCAGCGTGTCACTAGAGAGCTTCCATCTCCTCCCGGCCACCCACAGGGCTGGAAGGAAACCAAAGCCAGGGCAGAGGCTGAGCAGATTACACACGCTGTATTTCAGCCCTTCACTTGGGATCTCACAGACACTGCTAAGCCCAGCCAACAGCCAGGCCAGGGGGACTGAGCAACTGCCTTCAGGAGCTGTGAAACCCTAAAGGGTTTCTGCCCTGAGTTCCAGGAGAAAAGCCCCCTTCCCTCCTTGGCCCAGAGCTGTTGCTGCTGAGCCCAGCCCTGGGCAGGGGCCGGGGCAAAGGGGCCGTGCATCAATGCCCCCACACCCAGCTGCAGCCCCTCACCCCTCGCTCCCCTCCCTCTGCCTGAACGCCGCTCGCTGAGCACCCTCCTCTTTGATGGACGAGAAATCATTCCCACGACAGGCACTGCTTTGTTCTCACCAGCCTATTTCTTGCTGCCAGACTCCCTTTGCCGGTATCTCCACACTTCACTCCGCACCTCTGTCACCACATCCTCTGTACTCAGCTGTCAGACGCACGTCGTTCTGCTACCAGCTACCTATTTCTGTTGCCTTTCTAAAACTTTGTTAGCTCAATTGCACACTCCAGTCTTCCATTAAGTTGTCTTTGCCACAAAGAAAACACAGGCTTAACAATCCTCTCATTTTCTACCTGAGTATAGTACAAAGGAATTAATTTTTTTAAGCTGGAGTGTTTTTCAGTCCCCAGTCCGGTACACCATTCATTTCATATCACTGGAATGATACTAAAGGTGTCTTTTCAACCCAGCAAAAAGATGAAAAACAAACACCCTGAAACTGGGATAAACTGTCTCACCCTTCACAGCTGAATTTGTCAGCACTCATCCTCATCTGCTCTCCAGGGAGCTCCTGAGAACCTGGCACAAAGGACCTCATCTCTGCACCAGTCCTGAGCCAGCAGACAGCAGAAGGTCCAATTGTCAGTGTCATCATTTTAGGACAACCACCCTGACCTCCCATGCAGCCGCATCATCTCTGAGGGACACAAGGTTCCCCAAGCCTGAACTCCAGCCCTGAGCGGGGCGAGCAAACACCCTGGGCTCTTGGTTCCGGGATGCCACAAAGACCACACAAGCATCCATCACTTTGCAGGTGACAAGAGACCAAGCACTGGACTCAAAACCACTCTCCAGAGGGTCTGATGACTCAAGAGCTCGACAACCCAGAGACAAGCGTGGCTGCCAACCGCCTCCTCACACGGCCACTTCATGCAGAACATGTCCTCGAACAGTACAGTGGATCAGAAAGCATGGGGAGCTAAGATGTAAAAACTCAAATGGGTGACAGTCCAAACTGAGAGGAAACGGAGGAGAATCTGGTCTCTTAATGTCACTCCCTCGTTTGTATGGCAATAGCTTCACTATTTAGGTAAGTCCCGAACAAATCAGAAACAGCCTGTGACCTCCTCCAGCTCTGAGCATCATCCTGACACACTCAGTCCCACGTCAGCACAGACTGGTGTGATGTCCATGTACATATTTTTCCCCAAAGTCCCTACAATGTCCCCAAAGAAGAATGTGTTATTCTCTGTAGAGCTGCATGATGACCCAGCTGCTCTGGCTACAGGAACAGTACAGACCTCTCAGGATTTCCTCCTTTTGAAGGTCACCTTCAGGTTCATCAGCAATAACGCATTATATTAACAAAAATCAGTAAGGGAGTAATTTTCTAATCAAGAAAATCATTCCTTTAAAATAAGACCGAAAGAGTGTCTTAAAGACACTTATATAAGATACATCTTAGATATAAGTTAAAAACAAGCATTAAAACATTAAAATGTTCACAGACTTCCATGATTTCCTTTTTTTCTTTACTTGAAAAAAACCCCTCTGCCACATTTACACATTAAGCCCCACACATCCCTCTGAACCATCGAGAAACTGCTGAGGGTAGTGTTTGTCATAATGGTGATTTTCAGAGGGCTGGACCCTTAACATCTAGGAGACCTCTGATGGGTAACCAAGAAAATCCAGTTCATGCCCAACAAGCTTAAATTCACTACATACACCTTGAGAAAAACAATGAGCTCTGAAAAGAAAGTCAGCACCTACATGTTAGCAAAGCTAAAGGTGAAAAACACCACAACAATTAAGGCACTTGTGACTAAGGCGCTTTGGGTTCAGCTTCTAGCACTGGCTTGTTGCTAGACCTTATCCTGTGACCTTCACCGAGCTCTCCAGAATCTCTAGACATTTCTGCATGTAATGACCTGGCCACCTAAGCTAGGCTTAGACTTCTAAATACCTTCAAGCATCTGAGTCTAAACCCCTTCATAGCTTCGGATACACATCATCAGAACAGACATTAGTATTCCTTCCTCCTTTCCACCCTATTTGAACGGTAATTGTTTTAAGATACTGACCATCTCTCTGTGCACACAATCCTTCTGAGCTCAGTTCAGCGTGGCATATCCGTATTTTTAAATCCCCTCTGCTGACACGTATCCGAACGAAAGCACTGTGCCAGCACAAAAGTACTCGAGTGAATCTGATCGCTGTCATCACAACGTTCAACTTGAGTGACATGTTAAACATCTAAAACTGAACAGCAAAGAGTTTGGGACTAAAAACTAAATCCTGGCACAGGGTGAAGCACAGGCAAGGGCTTATTCTTCCTCTTGCCTTTTATCTTCAGCATGATCTTCCAAAGCGTGGGCAGGAGGAGGGCAAAGAAGCTGTTCAGTCATGACGTGACTCGTCCAAGCGACACAGCCACACACGGGGGAGAGCCACGGCTGTGTGCACAGCCTCTGAGAGGGGTACCCTGAACAGAGCCTGTCAGTTTCAGATTTGCCATCCTTTTATTCCCACTCTGATTAATACAAACCCAGATCATTAGCGATCATTTTGTAGCAATCAAAGAATGCCTGGGCACAAGAGCTGCAATTTTCAAAGGACTGGTTCACTTCACCTGCAACGTGGCACCAATGCACATCCACACAAGTAAATGTAATGTGCGCATGCACGCCAGGAGATACTAAACACCAAAACTCATCACCAATCTTCAGTTCTATCACTGCTCCAGTTTGTCACTTGCCTGAGGTCGGCAGGGGGCCAGAGGCTGCCTGCACACTGAGGCCAGCTCAGAATTCCCATCATGGTAAATGCTACCAGTAGTACCAGCTCAGAGGCTCACAGCTCCCACACCCCTGGAGTGGATGGATGACAGGATGAGGACCGAGAGAGCAAAGTTCCTCCCACTGTAAGCAAAGATCAGGTTCGTGACCACTGGAGGAACCTGAATGTGCACAAGTCTATAGGACCTGACAAAATGCATCCCAGAGTCCTGAAGGAATTGGCTGATGGAGTTGCCAAGCCACTCTCCATGATATTCAGAAAGTCATGGCAGTCAAGGGCAGGACTGCAATTACCACACATGGCTCATGACAAGCAAACACCACTTCCCACTCTGCCAGGCTGAGTATGACACTACACCACCACAAGTGCTCGTGGGCCTCAGGAAGCACAAGAGATGCTGGGCACCACCTCACCAACACAGTGCCAGGGAGGCCCAGAGCAACCCAGAGCACCACCAGCTAAACCATCAGCCCCAAGAGCTCCACACTGCAATCAGCCATCCTGTCCCGCTCCAGACTGGCAGAACCAGCCTGCTCATGGCCATCAGTGATGCCTGAACTGCTATCCTTGCACAGCCCTGTAACCCAGCTCCCCTTGCTGCCCAGACTGTCTGTGGCCATTTGCACACACATGTCCATGCACCAAGCACCTAAGGAGCATGTCCAGAAGGGGAAGGCTTGGGCACTACACGTCTTGCCCATTTTAAATTAATTTGTGCCTCCAGCAAAGAGACTGCTCAGAAATGGGGGAAAGGAAGAGCTCACCATTGCCATTGATGAGAACAGCCCAGCCCTGGAGGAAAACTCTGCATCCCACTCCAGATCTACCAGTGATGCAGCAGAAGAGAGAGCCCCATGCAGGTCAAGGCTGAGCAGCAGCAGGTTCTCCTGCCCATCCCACTCCAGGCAGTTGGTATTTACACTGCCAGCACAAGAGTTAACCCACAGTCTTTAATGAGAACAGACCCGATGCTCCCAAGCAGCCTCTTGGCACAAGCTCTCATCTGTATTTTAAATTCATGTTTAAGAAGGCCAAATGTGCTCCAACACTGCTGTTGCATTGGCTGTTTGCTTTGATTGCCCTTTTTGGCCAAAGTGCAGCCAAGATGTCGATGCCACCACCCAGCACAGCTGTGCAGGGCACACAGCAGTCAATTAGTTTCAAATAGAGCCATACATGTTTTTCTGGAAAACATTATGAAGAAAAGCTGTCAGTCCTGAATGCATATTATCTCTAATTAATCCCATCAAAAAAAAAATTAAAAGGATGGTTGCCTGGTAGTGTTGCAAAGAACCGTTCTGTAATTAATATGACCTTCATCTCCATATGGTAATTAGCAAACATTTATATTACCATTAAAAAGACCATGTTCATTACATAAACTCACTTTTTTCTATTAGCTAACAGAACCAGTAAAACCAATTTAGTCAAAGCCTTGAACTTTCACAAATAATCCAAATAAATACATTCAAAGCTACTTTTTTTTTTTCAATGGACACTTGCTGGCTGATGGGAAAACCAGCAGAAGATGTTTCCTGAGGCTCTGGCAGGAGGGTTGCATGCTACTCCTCCTCCCAAGGAAAGGGCTGGCACACGGGTAGCAGGGCAGGAGTGTCCTGCAAGTGCTCAAGGAGCTCCTGGAGCAAGTTCCTGCTCCTCTCCCAGAGCCCTGCATTGGCTGCACCCCAGACCACACTCCAGGAAGTCTCCTGCCCCTCCAAGGGGACGCAGACCCACGCCCAGGTGATGGGCCCTGAGCAGGGACACAGTTTCCAGCTCTGCTACCAGCACATGGAGCAGCCTCTCACCAGCTGTTTGTCCCCTCATCCACGAGCATCGGTGACGGTGACGCCACCTCCCCTCTGAAGGCCAAACAGAAATGTCTGTAGAACAAACTAAGACTTCATTGCTAATACCAACATTAATCTATTTTCTCCTCCTCGAAGCCAGATTGTTCTACTTCAGGGAACACTAGCGGTCAGCATTTCTATTGATAGTTTCTCTGTTTATATTAATTCAAAATTTCCTACGCTGTTTTTTTTTGCGTGCTGCAATCACTCCTACTCCCTGGAGTGACTCACCATTTAACTGGTTTGCTAACAGAGGATCCAATGTACCAGTCAACAACAACAAAAACCCATTATCACACTGTACTTGTTTTTCACAGAGGTGGGAGAACTTGTGGTAAGTCATTCAACAATGCCATAACAGAAAATGCAGGGGAGAAATATGATCGAAACCAAAAAGTACACTTGCCCACACACTTCCCTACTCTTCTAACACATCTGCGAGTGAAAAGAAAAAACCCAACCTTCCCATAGTTTGAATCTCGCTAATAACAGTTATGCTTTACAAAGATGCATTTCCTGCTCCTGATGAAAGCTGACAGCTCGTGTGGGGAACGGCATGGGGGGAACGACACCAAACGACTCCTGCTAATCAGTGCTTTCATCAAAGAGGACGATATGATGTAAATCTAATCCAAGGGAGCTTTCTCTTTTACTTGCAAGCTGAACATTGATAAAAAAAAAAAAGAAGGATTTACTAATTGGAAAGATGATATGAAAATGCTAATAAGGCTGTTAAGTTGACAGGGCTGGGAAAATGTAAATTTTATACACGTGTGTGTGTATTTCCAATAATTCTTGCACTATAAATGATTTAACTAGGACCAACAAAAATATGTAGAAATAAGAAAAATATTTGACTGAGAATTGCAGAAGAAATTCAAAGATTCCCATCCCCCCTGTAGCTCACCAAAGTCAAACACCCAACTTGTGCTATCTTTCTGCAAATTCCAGCAATTTTATTTCCCCACGATTTCCCATTTTTCACTTAGTTCAGGCTCCCACTAAATGACTCGAGTGCATGAGGTTAGAGAAATGCATGGACAGGTAGAGGAAGATGAGCAGTGGGATGTCTGACTGAGGTTGCTCCCCCCAGCATGTCTCGCACACCCAGAATGCTCACACTCAGCATGGGCAGCGTGGAAGCACCAGCAGCACCAGGAAGGTTCCCTTCAGAATCTGACCCAAAAGAAACACACACCTTATGCATAAACACTACACAAGATCTCAAAGCAGCTGCCTTTTCTTTTTTTTTCTGAGGCAGCCAAAAAACATGTAGGATTGTGATAGCAATGTACTGTAAACTTATCATAAAAGCAGGATAGAGAAACCAGCTACCCGCTGTGAAGAATATTTGCAACTGTAAATATTGTATTTCAATTGTAGAGAGGGTAAATACCATGTTATGGAAATGCCTCCTTTATCGATCAGCTCATCAGAAAGGAAAAAGAGAGAATATAATTTGGTAGTTTTCAGCAGCACGGAGTTTTACAGACATTGAGAATGTATTTTTGAGATACTGACTTCCATGAACAGCAACAGAGATCAGCTTGCTGATGAATGAATGCAATAACTTCCATTCAAACACCTGCAAGGAATACCTCATTTCCACTTATTTTGGAAAGAACGCAGCTTGAAGAATCAAAGAATCATGAAAGTTTCATTTCTACTGGTTTTATTTATTTCTACTTGATGGTATCTCTTATGACACCAATCCAGGGCAAAGTCCACATGGGAATTAAGTATTTTAAGAGCACCACAGCCTGCCCTGCTGAGTCTACTTGAAGCATCACATAAGGGGGGAGGATATGACAAAACAAATCATATGCACAGTAATGCCCTTCATTTAAAACTACAAGTGGAAAATTAATTTTTTTCACCTTTCTCTGAGGTAAAAAAAAAAAAAGGAAAGAACCCTTGATCTAAGTGTGGAGATTAATGCAAATGCAACTGTCTTGTTTTGTATGATCTATCCAACTTCGAGTAAGACCAAGAGAGATCGAAATAATTAGGAGCTCGTCCAATAGCCAGAATTTTATGACTCTAAATATTACCAACATAGGCATTCCCAGTGCACGCCTCGCAGCCCCTGCAGGGTCAATCCTCCCGATGAAGAGCTGGGAAAGGGGATCCTCCAAACCAGCCATTTATTCTTTAGAGAACTACCTTCTCTGGTAGCAGGTACTAAACAAATGTCAATATTCCACTGTAGCCTATCAACATGAATGACACTGTAGAAACACATCAGAGCCTTGGAAGCACCAGGAAGGACAAGAAGCTGCCAAAAATCTGACTGTACAAATGAGCTTGTTCTGCTAAGAGGGTGTCTGGACAACAAATCTCTCTCACTTCTTCTCACCCCTCTTCCACAAGCAGAGCCAACATCCATCCAGATCTAAGCTCACTCTACACAGCTTTAATGAAACTTTACTAACACAGAGCAGGTAACCTCCAAATTTCCAAGTCTCTCTCCACTCTGGACAGCAGTGGCAAATGTCTATCCTCCCTAAGGCAACAGGACAGCACATCTGCCATAATTCCAAGTGCAACCAAGTGGAAGGGAGGATAATCTGTATTGGAAAATGCAGCACATTCTTTCATTAGTTTGTCAGAATAGAACGAGTTTGGTGAAATCATCTTTCATTTTATAACATCCTCTACACAGCTGAAAACTTGACAGCTACTGGGGAAGGTATCGGGTACCCCTCTGAAGCAAGGGAGGTCTGAGTGCTTGGGACTCATCATGTTAAGAAGCCCTACTGGTCTGGGACATACCAAGGTCAACTTGGCAGAAATCCTCAATCCTCTCTCAGCTGGTTTATTGACTCTGCAGTGCCAGTTCCCCACCTAGAACCAAAAGCAGGGCAAAATGGGAGAAAAATTTCACCCCAAGGTGAGATGTGACTGCTGTCCACCATGTTCTGAGGAGCCCTTCCTTCCCATCAGGGCAGTTCAAGCAGTGTAAAACCAGAGCAGAGTTACAGTCCAGCTCCTCACCCAGGAATATTTTGTGAATGAATCATCCTTCGTTTGTGTTGGCTGCAAGGATCTGTCAGACAAGGGCAGCTGTTCCAGCGGGCAGGAAATCAAACGGAGACCTGGACACGACTGAGGGAAAGGCTGCAGCAAAGGCAGTGTGCAGCAGCTCATATTAACCAGCACAACAGCTCGAGGCATGCCTGGAAAACTCACAGTAAGTGGAATTTAATTTCTGGCTAATAATTCCTTTCTTTATACACGAATTTTGCTTAAGAGAACATCAAATCCCATTTTCACTGGGGATGGCTGCATGGAATCAGCAAGCTGAAGGGAAACTGTGTAATGCAGCTCAACGAAAGAACAGGGTTTAATTCTGCTGCCCAAGGCAAGAGCAGCCCCTGCGTGGGTCAGTCCCACTGCAGGACTTCTCAGTTTGCATTTCACCAACTTGGTTCACAACACAGTAAACTAGGAGATTCCTCAGATCCAGTTTTTTTTGGCTTTTCACCTCCATCTTCTCAGAGTCTACACTACCTTTCATCTGTAACTCTGGGATAATGACAGGTTCCAATAACCACTGCTGGCTGTGGGGGTATCATACAGATATTTTCTCCTCTTCTGAGGTTCTCTGGTGAACTATCATTACACAACTCAGAGCTGGATCCTGCTGCACAGCAGCAATTTTGCAAAGTAAAACAATGACTAATAAAGTGTCCAAGGCCAGGCTGGACAGGGCTTGGAGCAATCTGATCTAATGGAAGGTGTCCCTGCCCACGGCATGGGGTGGAACTAGAGGATCTTTATGGTCCCTTCTAACCCAAACCAGTTGGTGATTCTATGAAATTGGATCAGGCAACTGCAAGCACAGCACAACTCATCACCCATCCCAGTCTTGGGAGAGTTGGTTCTTATCAACCAGCTTTAATCCATTTCAAAAAAAACTACCATTATTCAGAAGTTATTGTTGTTGCTTTCAAACAAAAAAAACGGTAAAAACACACTTATTTGTCTAAAACCCTCCAGAAATGGTAGAATTCTCTTCTAGTTTAAAATACAAATTAATCAGGTTACCTACACCAGCTTCCCAGAGATCCAGGAAGAAATGAAGTTGAATTCATGATTCACCTCTCTAATGCCCTTCAAGGCTCCTTGCTCACAGGTAATACAAACATGCACTGCCAAAACCCAAAGCTGTAAACACATGAAAGCTTGCTGCTTTCAAGTAAGATGCTGCCCCGGCCGCTCGCTGCTAAATCCAAATCACGGATGGATTTTCCATGCTGGCAGTGTTCAGAAAAATACTCAGAAACCTGGTGTTCATCCGAAATGTTACCATCGTGAGGCACGCAGATACCAGTCCCTCTCTAGTGAAGATTTTCCTAATGCTGAGCAGGGAAGCTGAGATTAAAGGTTCACTATTCCCTACTGAAAATTAATTTTCTACAGTTGTTAAAAAACTTGTTTTTCTAGGAAAATGGCTCACTTGACTAGATAAACACTTCTATCTCCTCTAGGAAAACGTGTTTCCTTGAACCTTGTGACCTTACATTATACAGTTTAGTATCATCACAGAACAGTATTTGGCTTTTCATGCAATTTTAGAAAGTAAAATGCCAACCACCACTGGGAAAACATTTGAAATATTTTTTAACACTGCCTTAAAAGAATTAACACACTTGTTTTCCCCCTCAAACCTGCTACCATCTTGTTAATTACCAAGCATGTTTCATGTGCATTTTCAAAGTGGAGAACAAAAGAATTGGGAGGAAAAGGAATTTAATGATGCATAAGATGTCCTGCTGAAAACAGAAGGTGTTTTTCAGTTTCAAAACTAACTTGGATTTTAATTTGTACTCTACATCTCCAGCACGGACACAGATTATTGTCTTGTGCAGCAATAGGCTGGGGGAAAAGGCAGAGCTACACATTCTCCAGCATCAACCAAAGCCAAACCAACTTTTTCTTGTGAACAACTGAACTCCCAGACCCCTGGGACTCAGGGTTTGGGGATGGCCATGCTCAGAGCACCTTCCCAGGCACTCCCCAAGTGCTCAATCAGACAATTGATGTTTTCCCAAAGCTTGGATGCTCTATCGGGACTGGAGCTTTGCTTGTGTTAATGATTCCTGTGGGTCTGAGTCCTCTGTGGAAATCAAAGGCCCAGCCCCGGTTCCAAAAGCAGGGGGATGAAGGCTCCATGTGAGCTGGAGCCATACAGCAGCAAAGCAGGTGCCTCTATTTCAATATTTGACTGATAGATCCATATCCAGCAGGAATAGAAAAGTCCTTTAGAAAACACAATATTCAATTTCCTTTTCATCTCAGGGATGCAAGCCAGGCTTAGTACCTTAAAAACGTGGTGCCGCAATAATCTTTTCTGTCTTTTTTACTTCTTTTTTTTTCCCTTTTTTTTTTAAAAAAGCCATGATCATGAACAATGCATAGTGGGAACAAAGGGTCTAGAAATCTAACATTCCACAGCTGTGAGTCANCTTTTATTCCTCTCTGGAAGGGCTGATCTGAGCAAACAGGCACCGATGACACCAGTGCTGCAAAGATTTTTTGAAGGAAGCCAAAACCAAAGTGTAAGAGATTAAAGAGACAACTCCCTCACAAGCCAAATGATTAAAGCCTTCACTCTTTGAAACAAGCATTTCATTGAAATAATAAAAAACAAAAGGAAGACTAACACTGCTCCAGGTCTCCACCAGTTTACGCTGCTGCATGCCAGGTTTTTCTTGGAGTTCTCCACACACATCAGATACCCCATAGAAATCACTTATGGATACAGCAGGATCTGAAGCGGGGCCACAGCTGTAATGTATTCTTTGGCATTTTCTTCACGTGCAGAACAGATTAATAGGAGTTTTCTTTGAGATCTGGATTATGTCCCAGAGAAGTAGAACTATCAAGAGCCTGCAAGCGCCAAGACTTAGCCTTTGTCATTCAGAGGGAAAGTTCTTGGGGATTCAGGATCTTCCCATGTGCAAGGAGCAACGTGGCTGCAGCAGCACAATAAAGATATCCATAATCTACCTCCCTGTCCCAAGCTGAAAAAGATCTTCTGTTTGATATGCTGAGCAAATTCCTAAGTGCCTGTTTACCACAGGACAATCTGTGGCAGTCTATAAAGGTAAGATTAATGTCATCCAAGTACTCATCCTGTGAGCAGATCTGCTCTCAAACATGCAGGAAATGCAAAGCCAACATGCATTCTCCTGCAGGAAATCTTAATTACTTTACCATTTGGACTTACTCTTTGCAAAACTGCAATTTTCAGGAAAAAATGTGTTTATTGGGAAGAAACCTCACAAACAGGTAGAGTTTAGGGGAGGAAATTAAAAAAAAAAAAAAAAAGAGGATAACCTCTGTTTTGTAATAAAACCAAATGACAGTCCTCTCTTCTGCAAAGTGTGTTGCCTGGTGAGAACAATTCTGTTCTTCTCTCAGTAACATTACTCTGTCTTTTTTAATACACTCTTCATCCATTAACTTTGACTCCCTATGTGTCTAATTCACAGCTACACACCAAACAAATTATCTGGAATTAAAAACATCTCACTCATTTCCTCTTTCCCCACCTCCACGCCACGTCTTACAAAATCATTTTGCCATGAGATGTCATAAGGAATTACTAATTTCTTTGCAGGGGGCTGGTGGGAAAGGCAGATTCCCTTTGCATGACACAACAGTCCCATGGCCAAGGTTTGCATTTGGAGGATTTGATTCAATTCAGCCCCCCCAACTAAGAGGCCTCCCCTCTTTTCTGCCTACATGATCAACAGGGAAATGCTGCTGATTCCTGAGCTGTGGTGTTTTATCTCCTCCCCTGTCAGCACAGCCTCCCACATCCAGGATAAGAAATTACTGTAGAAAAGTCCACTTAATCACCTCCAAGCTTCATTTACATTTCATATCTGTATCTCATCTACCTAGCTCCTCCCTCTTCTCCAGCAGCTTCTCAATCCATCACCTGTTTTCTTCTCTGCAATCATCACTTCTGTTTTTAATTTACACTGTGTGCCCCCCTCAGGAATTCTGCTCAAGGAGGGCACATGCAGCATGAATAGTACTGGTGCACCCTTGGGACTTGCTCCACTTTCTGTGGACCTCCCACCATCACTCTGCAGCCTTTTCTGCCCATGACCATTCAGGTACCTATTGAATGCTAATGTATTTCTCCTTGACTTGCCCCTATAAGCATGTTAAAGTTACTTCATTGGCTTCCTGCAGCTCCAGCTTGAACTCTTCCCCAGCTCCTCCAACCCTTTCACTTCATGATCATCAGTTTATGTGGCAGTTTCCTTTAACTGGTTTCCATCCAACCAGCATTGCTTCCCTGCAGAAGGGAGTGATTTTTCTCTCCAATAACCCCAGCACTGCTGTGAAGGAGCAGATCTGTTCTGTGGCTTGGGACCAGTCCCACCAGTACAGACCCCACCACTGGATGACATTCCTGATGGACTGAAACCATCCCAGCTGAGCCATGTCACATACACTGATACCATCTCTCTGCTTCAACACTGACTCAGCTCGGAGAAACCTTCATCACCTTTGCCAACTCATACAAATTTTAGAGCAGCAGAAGGACAGACTGGAGACCCCAGAGCGAGCCCACCCTTTCCCCCTGGCCCTGCATCAGCCATACAGCCCATGTGTGGTTGCTACTCAGATGAGAACAGCACACATCATTGCGGGAGGCCTAATGGGACCACAAGTGACAGCAACATTCATTCCTGGTTCGAGTCTCGCTCACTGCACAGCCTTAAAAAAGTCATCTGAGCTCTCAAGACAAAGTACAGAAGTGACAGTGGGGCCACCAGATCCAGCGAGGAGCCTGCTGGTGTCTCCACAAGTGTTGAGGTCCTCTACTCCCACCAAAAGGTTTTGACATCAACTGAGCATAAAACTATAAAAGGGGAGAAAAATCAAAACAAAACAGAACAGATTATGCCACTTCAGCTAAAATAATGTTCCAGTTCCCTGAGCTATATAAGATCTCTGAATCTGAACAAGATAGCCTGAACTCCACAGAGAGCCTGGTTTTGTTCAAAATGTCTCCACTCTAACATGGAGCCAAAGACAGCAACCTTCAGAGCAACCCATCCCAAGGGAAGGGGGGCTGTGCATGGAATCACAATGCAGGACTTGCACATCATGCCTGAAGAGCAGGGAAATACAACAGCTTCCCCAAGCTGAAACATAACCGACCCTGCAAGAAAGAAAGGGAATGACTCAACATCACCAGTGAGGTGAGAAAGAGCCACTTCTGGGAGGTGATGTTCTGGGTGGGCAGCTACATTATGGAAAGCAAACTGGTGGTGGTATTTTTAGGTCTTTGTTTTTAATTTTGGACACAACTTCAGCAGCAAACATTCTTGTTTTAAGAGGGTAACCTTTCCATGACTGATTTTCAGACCACGGATCCAGCCTGTCCAGATCCCTCTGCAGAGCTTCCTGCCCTCCAGCAGATCAACTCTCCCACCCAGCCTGGTGTCATCTGCAGACTGACTGAAGGTGCCCTCGATCCCCTCGTCCAGACGACTGATAAGGATACTAAAGGGGGCTGGCTGCAGTACTGAGCCCAGGGAACACCATTTTGTGACCAGCTCTGGCTGGATGTAACTTCACTGCCCACCACGCTCTGGGCCCGGCCATCTGCCAGTGTTTTACCCAGCAAACAGTGCAGCTGTCCAAGCCACGGGCCTGACAGTGTCCCCAGGAGAAGGCTTTACTGAACTCCAGCTAGAATACATCCCCAGCCCTTCCCTCAGCCACCAAATGTGTCGCCTTGTCGTAAAAGACACGTTGGTCATGCAGGGCCTGCCTAAACCCCTCCTGGCTGGGCCTGATGCCCTGGGTGCCCTGTACAGGCCATGTGATGGCACTGGAAGTGATCTGCTCCAAGACCTTCCCCAGCACTGAGGTCAGGGTGACAGAATCGTCCTGATGACCCTTCATGTGGACAGGTGTCCCACTGGGTAACTCCCAGTCCCCTGGGACCTCACTGTTAGCCAGGAGTGGTGATAAATGATGGGAAGTGGCTCAGAGGCACTTCCACCAGCTCCCTCAGCCCCCTTGGGTGGATCCCATCCAGCCCCATGGGACTGTGTGTGTCTCAGTGGTGCAGCAGGTCGCTGATCATTTCCCGTGGATTACGGGGCTTTTTTCTGCTCCCTGTCTCTGTATTCCAGCTCAGAGGCTGGGTCCTCTGAGGACAATGGGTCTTGCTATTGAAGACTGAGGCAAAGAGGGCATTAAGTACCTCAACCTTTTTCTCACCCTTTGTCACTGTGTTTTCTCACACATCAAATAAAGGATGGAGAGTCTCCTTGGCCCTCCTTTTGCTGCCAATGTTTTTATAGAAACATTTCATATTGTCTTTTATGGCAGTAGCCAGATTAAGTTCTAGTTGGACTTTGGCCCTTCTGATTTTCTCCCTGCATAACCTCACAACATCCTTGTAGTCCGCCTGAGTTGGCTGCCCCTTCTTCCAAAGGTCTAATGCAGAGCATTAGAGGAGATTTATGTTTACTGCTGAGTTAAAGGTCAGGAGTGGAGGCTTCCTCCCTTCCCCATCTCTCCCCTCCTCTCTTCCATGAAGAGACTAAGGCTGCATAATCTGCTGCGTTTGTTTTCATACAAGAGCTGCTTTTAAGCACTGCCCTGATGATCGCACAAGGGTAAGCAGATGAAATCCAATAAGTGGCTCTACAGGACAAGACACATGACGAGACAGCCTGCCAGACTCCTGCTCTAATGTACACGCTGAAAAGAAGCTTATGCAGAGCCTGGGTAAAGAATGCTTTGTTAGGGAACACAGGCAGCTCACACTGCAGTGTCTGTTCTCCATTAGCCATCCATTTAAAAACACTTCTGATTATTTTGGAAGTACTTGCATTGCCCTTTCTCAAACTCAGTATTTGCAGTTAATTGCATAACTAGTGCACTTGCCTCCAATTTAAAAGCACATTAAACCCAATTTTTATTCAAAACAGCCATGTTTCCACTCAGGCGCTGAAAATAAGGGCAGATCCAGAAGACAGTGTTTTAAAGAAGACACCTCTGCTTCTGAGAGTATACACGTGCACTTCCCTGTGCCTGAGTGACTGAAATACAACAGAGGACATGGCAATACAGACCAGCACCTCCAGGGTTAAAGAGGGAACCAGCCATCACGTGCTCTTGTACAGAAATCTAATCAAAGAATGCACTGCACAACAACAGTGAGCAAGGGACTATTCTCTGCTGGATGGAGCTGTCCCTGTGCTCATTTGAACACCCTCTCACACCTTTTAGGGAAGGCTGTCTCCATCCTGGTCATTTATCCTGCTGGAGGCCAGAAAGCAGCCACAGAGAAAAGCAGATCATGGGAAAACAAATCCTTTTTTTGTATTTTTACGTGTCCATTTATATAAAACATAACTATCAAACCTATCACAGGATTTATGGGGTTTATTTTTTGCTTTTATGGGAGTGTTTAACATGGGCAAGGCATAACCATGACTCTGACAGACACCATGCCCTCTGCCTGGCACACACCTCTGTCACGTCTGGGCATGGGGCATTCACCACTCCGGGATTTCTAGAACAACCTCAAACCCCTGTTGTACACGTGCCCTCTCCTCTCTCCAGCCTCACCTCCCAACCAGCTCCTCAGCATTCTGCACACACAATCAGCCACCCCAGCAGTTCCTCCGTGCCACAGCCTTCGAAAATCACGGCCAAACAAGTTTCGTACAAGCATCATCTCAGGAGTCATAAATCTCCCCCTGGAAACTTGACTGAAGTGCTGACGTTACTGGCTTGGTAGAGTGGTAAGTTTTGTATTTACTGGTGCCCTGGTCTTTTTCCCTTTAAATAAAAAGTGCCCAAAATGATCAGCTTTCTGCATCTGTATCAAGAATTATTTGTTCAGCCAATTCAAGCTCTCCCAGCCTGTCTAGAAGAACCAGAATTGCATCAAATCTCACAAATACACGCAGGGAGGGCCAACACTGGTGTCAACTGGCACGGCCTCACCAATGGCACTGCTGCCACCACCCCTGGCATATGGGAGGACCTGACCCCCAAAAACAGGAACAGCACCAACACCCACTTTCTGCTCCCCTGTAATATTAGTAGTTAGTACATTGACTTTGCTCTCTTTAAATATTCTTCAAAAAGTTCTAACATAAATGACCAGAAATGCTTAATTATGATACTGGATATTTTAATTCCTTTCAGAAAAAAAAAAGAATAGCCTAGAGAAAGTCCAAGTATTGCATTTCAAAAGGAGGCACTCCCATGAACTAATTAAGATTTAAACCATGACAAGCTGCAAGTATCTCAGCATGCTCTCTCCAAATGCAAGCACCAGACAGTCAAAGGACCGAAGAACAATTTGGAAATTACTTCTGGGAATTAAGAGAGTTGCATAATCTGATTTAGTTGTTGCTTTTGTCAGTAGGAAGATATGAAATGTCTTGAATTTTCATGAGAGTCTGAGAGTAAGTGGGAGGAAAAAAAAAGAAAAATAATCAATAACCTAATCTATAATTTCATTGATGGTGAGGGTGACAGTTTGTGCAGGCAGGGGAGGGTTTGTTGTCAGAAGAATGATTTGCTCTTGAGACCCAAGGCTATCTCAATCTAAGTATATAAAGCTCTCAGTCAATGCAGAGAGGCTACGTGTGCCTTACCAGGGCTCAGGCTGCTCTCTAATGTCCTGAAAGGATAGATTTGCAATAAAAATATGTGAAAACATTTAGAGACATTAAGTTTACAAGATGACTCTGATCCTGTGGATTAGTGTCGAGTCTGCAAGTGTGCTGAAGCCTGCCAGGGAGAATAAAGCACTGTACTGTCCTTACACTAAGAGCAATTTAATTTGTATGTCCAGATGTTCATTTCAAGATTTTTATCCATTTTGAAGAGTTATATCTCCATTGCCTTGGAATAAAAACATAATTATGTGCAAGCCATTTACAAGATTCCTGTGGCAAATATTCCTAACCCTGCTGGGTTATTTTAGGGCAGTGAAGCCATAGTTAATACAAGGGAGGAGGAATGTTTGACAGAACTATTGAAATAAATAAAAGGACTCACTCAAAATGCATGTCAAAGCATGTGAAAACCTGAAGGTTACTGAAGCCCAAGAGATCCCTCCATCTCTTGCCAGGCCCTGAACTGCTGGGAAATGTTTCGAGCAGCAAACTGTCCCACTTTGCATTTCTAAGAGGCTGAATCCCAAGAATAATAATGCGCAGAAAATTGCAGCCCTTGGCTTTCCAGCCAGACAGTAATTCAATGAACAATGCGGCCAGCCCATCAAAACATCCTTGCCAAGTTACACAAGTACCACTTGTAGGAAGAGCTTTCTACTAGAAAAAGAGACAGCAGAGGAGAATGTGCTGGCAGAGAGGGAGCTGATGGGAAGGACTCACTCCTAATCGGATGGTTAATTACAGCACCTCTCCCAGGAGGGAGTGCTGGTGCCCAGGCACATGTGGGATGTGCAGCACGAGCGGGAGCGCTGCTCACACCAGGGATAAAGAGGGACACAGGGTCCAGGACGTGCCCCACACTGACCCACTCCTGCCAGGACACTGCCCTCTCCCACCATCCCCCATGTGAGAGGGTGGCGGGGTCCTTTGGGAGATCATTCTGTCTGCATTCCAGGACAGCGCAGCCAAGCACAGTCCTGCAGAGCACAGAGTAAAAACCACCCAAAACAAGCTGCAAATTATAGTCCTTTGCTGAAAGTAGAAGGGCTTTGAATAGGCAAGGCACTGATCCAAAGGCTGATAAGAAGCCTCCCAAGGATTCAGGACATATTTCAAAAGGAAACAAAGATAAGTGTTGTCTATTTTAAGTGTCACCTGCCCCACCAAGTCCCTAACCCTTTGGGTTTGGTTTTTTTACCTGAAGGCCTTCACCCAGCTTCCCTGGAGTCTCTCCTCACTTTTAGCTACAGAAATGCTGCACAGAGCAAAATGCCTTTGTAATTCTGTAACACTGCTTCCCACTGCTCCAGAGCTCAGCTCCTAAACGACACCAGCAAGGGTGCCCTGCTGGATCCAGAGCCCTGGGATGGGGATGTCTGCTCTGCACCTCCTCCAAGGAGGAGATCCAGAACATCCAGCCCATGCAAGGGCATTACCAAGGCACGTGGCCAGAGCTGGGACAAGGCCATGAGGCTCTTCCCATGGAGCTTCCTCCCCTGATCCCAGCTCTGTGCATGATCCAGGATCACAGAGGCGAGCACAAACATGGCTGGGATCACCTGGCAGCGGCAGTTCTTGCCACACACCAACCCCTGCCCAGCGGTCCTGTTCGGCTGGGGTAGGTCAGTGACCCCTAAGCAAAGGGACCCAGCCCTTGTGCCACCATTCTGCCCATGCTCCAGTTGCCGTATGAACAAGCGAAATGGTTTGCAATCACTGGTATCACCACTGCCACAGCAAAGGACTGTAAAGCACAGTTTGCTTTCCCCTAGGAAGGACTCCAGTGCCTCACTTGGGTGTTGAAAATAACCCCAGAAATCCACAGCTTAATGCACACAGGCTTGAGCTGGGTTCCAGCTGAATCTCGAAAGGCTTTACACTATTTGCTCCAAGATCATACCATTAAGCTTCACTACAAAGCACCAATGGTGTATATTAATCACCTCTGTCTCTGGCGCTGTTTGGCTAATGACACTTCATGCAATCAGGGCCTCGGGTTGCCCTCACCTCTGGGAAAGGTGTTTATTTTGAAAGATAGCTTGAAAATGTGCCAGAAACACCAATTTCTAAACCATGCAGTCACTAGGAGAAAGGTGAAGCAAAAAGAAAGGACATTGTATCTGAAATTTAGGAGAGACTGAACAGACCAAAATGCAATAAATATATTGCACTTACTTGCTGTTCCACTTGATTTTGTGCTCACTTTGGCTAAGATGAAAAGAAAATGGGCCCAAATTGCAGCAGCCTTGAGCCGGCTCTGCTGTGCTGGGCTGAATTCCCACACTGGAGCCCTCGAGAGCAGGACATCCTCAGACCCTCTGCTCTTCCCCCTGGAAATTCCATGCCATGAGGCAGTGCTGAGTGTGCAAAGAGGGTAGAAGCAAGGCAATTTTTTGATCTTGCGTTCAGAACCAAGCATGCTCAGTGCAGCAGATGTAATGCTATGTCGACTTCACCAAGCCATCAGTATTGTGAAGATTTAAATTGGAATCTCAACAAAAGGGAAGTCATCACTCAGGTGTCAAATAGAAGGTTTTTTTCAGGGCAACTATCCTTTTGACATGATAAGGCCAATTCCCAAACAAAGGTGCTCAAAAGGAGTTTATGAGAAATTCTCTTTCGGAAACATCAGCTGAAAGCAGCAGTGCTTTGATTTCAGGGTCAAATCTGCTTGGATCAAAACAATAAATTAACTCTTGTGCTACGACCAACATCCGAAACACAAAATACATCCTAAAAATGAGCACAACCTCCTTTAGAGAAAACACAATTGTGCTAACACAGAAATAAAAATATCTTGGGAAACTGTCAAAGGAGCCATCTGGAGACTCCCACCACAGCAGCAGCAGAACGCAGAAGGCACTTAAAGGTGCACAACCACCCTCATCTCTAATGCCCTTCTCCAAAGCACTCAGACACAGTAGGGTGAGAACAAACATCAGCACGTTCCTCACAGGGCAGAGGAGAATCTGTGCAGTCACACAACATGCAGCTGAACCCCCCTGCACCAGTGAGCCATCCCTGCTATCCAGCGGGATCAGGTACCACCAGCCATGCTCTGATCTCCCAGAAGAGCTGGATGCTCCTTCCTCTGCTGAGCACCAAACCACCCGAACCCAGCACAGCCACAGCTCCTGGGCTCCCTCGACGTGCTCAGCTCCCTCTTTCCCCAGCACTGGGCTGTAAGAGATACAATTAAGCTCAACAGCTGCACTTTACAGCTGTTCCTTTCTAAAATACAGTCTTTTTTTTTTTCCCCCCCCTCTTTAAAGGTGGGATTGTGGGATTTTCTTAATAAATATTCAGCATCCTCACCAGAATAAAACAGGAGTGAAAGCAAGGCCGCTTGCTTTTGGATGTGCTTTGTGCCTCTATTTTTCTATGTAACCTGCTCTAAAAGTATAATGATCAGCATTAAATCCAAGCTTGAAGGCACAGTGCTAAAGCCCAGGACAACAGTTACATTTCTGCGAGGATGAAGCATGAAAATTCAGTGACAAATCCATTTTTCTTATGCAGAGTTGTTGCTTCAGAGTATTTGTAAAGACAGAAGAGGCCAGCACAGGGAGGATAATAAAACTATTGGCTACACTTTTTAATCTCTTATAGGTAGCACTCCATCCCCTTTTAAGGAAACAAAAGAAAAAAGTCCCCCAAAACAAAAAAACTGATATAAAATAGTCCAGCATATTTTCTGCAGAAATACACACAAAGTAACCAAGTAATCCACTGCAGTCTGTAATCATCTAAACATTAAATCACTACAGAAAATGCCCTGTTGCACAGGAATTTGGTGGATTCTCACCAACCAGTTGCCAGGACATATGGCTCAATATGTGGGTGATGGTGTGGGAAAACAGGAGGAACCTCAGTCCAGAGACCATCACAAGGTTCCTCCAAGAAATAATAAAATTCCTTTGCTGATATCTAACAAGTATTGCAGTTTCCTCCTTTCTTCTGTTTCCTCCATGGTGCTGTGGAACCAAAGATGTGCAATATTCCCTCTTGAACGCTGCACTGGGCTGTGCACCTTTGGTGAACTTGCAGCGTGTTAAAAGCACAAATGAGTCTTCATAGCACATCAGTTCAATAGACCAAATAATTCAATGGCTCTTCTGCTCCTCTAACTACAAAGGTTTAACAAATCCAGAGAACACTACAGGGAAGCAAATCCCCACATTTCCCAAACACAGCCTCTAAACCAAACACATCCATCTTGTAGGTGAGACCCCATCTGACCTTCCTACACAACGCAGGTGCTCCTGACTCCTTTCTGCTGCACAAAAGCATTTTAGGGAGCAGAGCTTCTGAGTCTTATATTGCACCTGATGCCACCACAAGTCTCACTTGAGTAGCCCTGCCCACAGTCTAAGAGCTCCCTAAAGTCCCCCTGGGATCCCAGGTGTGCCACCTGGAGACACCAGGGCTATCTATCCATCTCTTGGGTCACATGCACACAGTGCAGAAGGATGCTCAGGCAGTCGAGAGATCAGGATTTACAGAGATACAACAGACAGTCTAGGAATAAAGGCAGACTTAGGAGGTTAGGAGGTCGTTTCTCAGCTCTCTTACAGGCTGACTGAGAGGTCTGACAGAAGTTGCATCCTTCTCATTTCTACAAGGGATAACTGTACCACTTTGGACACCCTGAGCTATGAGAGGTCGTAAGTGTGGAGGGAAGGGAGCGTCTCTAATGGGGAGTTTATCGACAGTGCACCAACACAAACAGGGCAGCGCACGCCGGGCGTGCCCCGAGTGGGCCTGGGTGCTCATTAGCGGGCACATCTGAGAGCTCTGGCCCAGCCTCTTCCACCAAATCAAGCAGCAAATCAACAGCAATTAGAGCTATGCTGTGGAGGCAGGGTTTTAATGTGCTCTTCATTACCATTTATAGCTGTCTACAAACTGCAAAGCTGCACAGATCCCACTGTCTGTGAAGGAACTGAAGCCATACGTCCTCTTAGAAATTTCTGATTACTCATTAATGGATAATAAAAAAAGCATTCAGTGCAAGGAGGAGGAGAGAGTAGCCCTAAATCTTATACAAGCCTGAGCCCCACTGGTGTTAGTGGAAAAACACTGAATATCATTCAAGGTCAGAAGCTACCTGGAAAAAAATAATCCCAAGAGAGTCTGGAGAGCATTTTTTTCCTTCTCTTTTCAAGCCTTGCGTTGTGCATAGAAAAACACCCTTTGTGCAAACCACAATGAACGTTTGTCCAGCCTGAAACACATCCCACACCCAGGAGCAGCAGCACACTCACTGCAGGTTTGGTATCCAAAGGGAAGCAGGAAGCTGGGGCAAGCACCAGCACAAATGGACATCACTCCTTCTTCACAGAACAAGAAGAGGGTCAGTCTGGTCCTTCATCTATTCTGAAGCACTTTGCTATCCCCTACTTCAGACATCCAAACATGCAGCTTAATATTTAGAGGAAGATCCAACTACAAGGTAAGAAGGAAGGAAGACTCCCTACATATGCATTTACTCTGAAGATTTGTTTATAAATAATTCCACATGTGGACATAGCTCACTGCAGAGAAAAACCAGCTTGTTCTGGTTTAGTTTAACCCTTCTTGGAGGTGTGAGACCCAAATCTCCTCTTTTTCGCATTCATTTTATACTGAAATCACTTCAGTGACTGCAGAATGACTCCTTAAACCAACCCAAACCCCACTGGCCCATCTCTAGCTATACCAGAACAGGCACCAGGGTGAGTTGGCCTCCCTGGCACAATCTGCTCCATTTAAATCACTGCTGCTTTTAGCCTGATGGAAATAATCCCCTAACAGAGCTGACTTCACCCCTCAGTCACCCCAGCATCAGCCCAGAGCACTGTGCTGATCCCAGCAGAGTCACTCCACATTCACAGTCACAGCACCAGGAGGGATTGTGGCTGGGAACAGGATAGCAGCTGAGTCAGTGCCACTCCATGGGCCAGGAGAGCCCCGTGGACCTCCAGGACAGCACAAGGGACAGCGGCTGCTTCTGCCACCCAGGTATATTTTTGCAGCTCACTTAATCCCTGCTGAAATAAGATCACTGTTAAGGCTGGTGAAACAAGGACATCTTAAAGACATATAAAGCACCTCTGCAGCTTGTCTTAGTGCCTTAATCAGCACACTGAGATCAGGAGACTCTGTTTAAGAGTTACTGCGTTACACTGAAATGTCTGCTCCGCTCTGGAGGGCAGCAAAGGCACCCTGATCCCTCCTGGCAGAAAGTTCTATTTACTTCATGAATTTTTGAAGCCGCCTCATGAATTAATGCACAAAAATAACTTTCATAGAGTCCTCGTTTACAAACACTCCCTGGAAATATCGGTAGTATTTAAAATTTACACCTAAAAATAAAGCAAGTCAACATTCAAAACTCTCTTTTGGCAACGGCCTGGAGGAGGAAGCCCATGTTCACAGGGGGGTTCAGCATAGCAAGGAGCAGTGTGAGGGGTGAACAGGAACCCCAGAAGAGATGCTCACAGTGCAGGAGCACACGGGAGACAAACTCCACAGACCCCAGCTCTCCCAGAGGAGTATGGCCCCAAAGGACAAGTCCCATCCTCATCTCATCCCTGTGGAGCCTCGCCTCCCTCTCGTAAGGGTCTGGAGATGTACTGGGCAAGGACTGCACCTCAGACCTAGGGACCACTAACAGAAACTTCCCGTGGTCATCCCACCTTCTGTGAGACACTTGGAAAACACCAGGAGGTCACCTCAGCCCCTCCTGCTGCAGGAACAGATAAAGCACAAGATCACCAAGCTCTCCACGTCCGGTCTTTCAGACTGGATCTCAGTTATAAGGTCCAGCCAGGTCTGCATAGGATGAAATATTTGACCAGTTTCCCCAAAACACTTTGTGCTAAAGACAACATTCAGGTGCATTTGTCCTGCCCGGCTGGCTCACACCACAACCAGCTCACACTGCTGTGATGAAGCCCTGGGTATTTTAGTCTCTGAGGCACTCTGAGATCCATCGGGATGAAAGGAGCTATATAAATGTAAATCATCCTCATTAATGTAAATTGTGGGACAATGCAATGTTTACAGTGAACAGTCCCAGGGCTGAGCTTCAGAGTGTCTATGTTTATGTATAATTTTACCAATGAAGAACACAGCCCTCAGTACCTGTTAGCTGGACACCAGAAAGAGCTCCATGGAGGATCCAGTTGGGAAATACAACACACAGTGACCAGGTCAGACTCTGAGGGCAGCACTGTGGCCACAGAACATTTATCTCCCTTGTATGCTCTTGAAAGACTTTCAAAACCCTTTAAGTCCTTCTCTTGCACAGTTGTCCACAGTTGGAGTTTCTCTGTAACTACAGAAGGTTATTAACATTTTTAAGGCCACTTCTAAAAACCAAGATGACTCCAGTTCAAACAACCTGGTTGCTAAAGAGGGGAGAATTCACATTCAGGACTGGAATGCGCAGCTACAACTCAAACTGTGATACACACTGACTCAGACCCTACCCAGTATCCACGAGATCTTTCAGGCATTATTCTACTGGTTTGGGGTAAGCTTTGAACCAGTTGGTGTGGTTCAGGCCCTTCTCTGCATCCATTTCCCAGCCTCTCGTGTTCAGAGATAACTCCAGCTCCTGTCCATGCTACACTCATCCAAAGAGAATACAGTCTTTCCTCCTAGATAGCCACTGGTACCCATGGACCAAACCAGAGCATCAAGTATTTGAAGAGCCCACTTAAGGCACAACTTAATTGCGCTCACTGGACACAGGGAATATGACTTGAAGGTCCAGCTGAACCTTTGCTAAGGTCAGAAAGTGTGAAAATATGCAAGCCATGATGAAGCTGGAGGAGCAGGGCTGTCCCTCAGTTCTGCTGCACACCTTCACCTGCAGACTGGATGCTGCAAGTCTGCACTTAAGGAGGGAGCTATTCCCCGGGAGACGTGGCCAGAAGCCTGCACATCTCCTGGAGTACAACCACAGCTTCTGCAGAGTTTAGAATGGACTGTGCCCCTGTGCAGGTGGCTGCTAGAGCACCTGTAGAGCTGTATTTACCTTGGTGTGTGCTAATGCCAGGCCAGGTTCAGTGCTGGGAGCTGTGATGGGATGAGCTCCCAGCTCTGGGCCTGCGCTAACGCTGGAGAGTCTGCAGGAGCACAGACACACACGTGCACAGAGGTGCACACAGGACACACATAACCAAAATGCCTGCACAGACTTAACCACAACAGCTCCAGCTTGATCCCAAGCTGAGAAGAAAGAGCAACTCATCGAATTTAAATTTCAGCCTCTTTCTTTCCTGTGCTTTTGTTTCAGTATTTAGAGCTCCAACTAACAGAGCAACAGACACAATGCCACCTCCTTGGGAAACACATACTCAGCTCTTCCATCTGCTCCTTCCCCAAGCCCCTTGTATTCTGCAAAGCAGACTGGGAAATATTAATACTTTGCTCTTCTATCATTATTTCCAACCCTGAATCTCAAGGCTTGTTCCCAGCTTCTCTCCCCCTTACATTTTTTCCAGGGATCACAGCACTCAATGGGTTATGTTACTGCACACTGCACCACGTCTGTGTGGAGCTTTCATAAAAAGGTGGAAGCAGTCCAGAAGCAGCTTCTAGGGAGCCTTCCATCGGCAGCAGCATTTTATTTAGACAGCAGAGGGGAAATTAGATCCCTCTGTTGCTGATTGGCTTTGGGAGTTGAATCTTCAGTTCTGTAGGAGGAGTTCATTTATACCCCAGCACCGATCCCGTGCCGGAGCCCCCGGCGGGGCGCTCGGCGAGCGTGGGGAACAATGATTGTTCAGTTTAAGGGCAGCGCCGAGTTGCCTTCAACTCATGCTCTGCTTTCGCTCTACATTTCTTTGAATCTGACTCTGTTCTATTTAATCTGGATTTCTGCTCCATCTGGCTTCTGACTAACCATGCCAATTCGTTCCATGTGCTTGCTGAAGAAGCTGTTCTTTAGCATGGGAGAGCGGTTACGACAGAGCACCATTCAACAAGTCTATTTCAGTCCAGCTGTGAACCTCCTTTCTCCAAATGTTCGAGCAAACATATCTGTGAGTAGGAATTTCTGTGATTGCAGATGATTTAGATAAAGAGGAGTGCACAGAAAAGGCAACCCTGAGCCAGGGTCTCACCTAGTGCAGATCAGCTTTGGCACCAGTGGTTACTGTACTGAAGTGCTCAGGCTGACACACACTCTTGTGCCCAACAGTGGGGACAGCTTGCTCTTCTCCAAGATTCTGGACTCAAGGACAAAGGACATTTCTTCTCCTGAGGCCCTACCTGGAGCAGAGAGATGGCTATCCAAGCCCAAACCTACAATGTTTTTTAAGGCCACATCTAAACAGAGCCGCAAGGATGATTTCTCAGTGCCATTTCCATGGTTCTTTGGATCTGGTGCTAAATTAGCAACAGGCTTGCTCTCCTTCTAGAAAAAGAACATTTTGGCTACCAAGCCCTTAATCAAACTTCACATCAGACAGTTATGCTTCATCTGTCTCCTGCTCAGTTGGGTAAGACAGGCAGCATCTAAAAGGTAACCCCCACATAAAAATAAACTTTTCCCTTCTCAGACTGTTGAGTAAAAGAGCAGCAAACACCAAGGACACGGGGCACAGCTACAGAGAGCCCTCCATTCCTGTCCTCCCTGGGGAGAGAGTCCTGAGGAAGAGCTGGAGAGGATCCCCAGAGCGATGACAGGCCTGTGCCACACAGCAAGGGCATCCTGCAGCCTGGCCAGGCTCCACATTACACACATGCTCTGACACCAAGGGTGACAGCACAGCTCAGCCTGGAACCCACACAGGACTGGCCTGGGTACCACTGTGGAGCCAGCACCTGGCATCCCCAGCAAGATGATGCCCACGGGAGCTCATCTGCCACCACTCCTCTTTACCAACCCAGGCACAGGCATGTGGCAAACCCACTCCTGGCCTGCAGCAGTCACAGTTATGGATGTTTATGTTTTTGCAGCACCATAAGTCACCTTGGAGTGTCTGGCATTAAGCAGGATAATTCAGCAGGCTTTTCCAACACCTCGGATTCCTCACTGCTGAGGTGTAATGGCCCGAGTCCCTCAATAACTATATTTTTTCCTATTCACCTAAGGTCAGAGAGGGCCACTTAACCTTATTATTTCAGAAGGCTCAAACCTTTGACAATTATAAACAGGAGAGCAAAAACAAGAGCTGTATTTGTGTAATACATTACTTATCATTCCCCAGCCTCTGAATCCAAGCAAGAAAGGTGAAGATGGCTCTGACACCAACTTCCTTATCCTAGGGCCTGGTTTGAATGGGACCTACAGAGCTAACAGAGGGAACAATTAACATCAAAGGCTGCTCCATGATGTGGATCAAGTGGGTTTGCTCCTACCACACTTCCAGACTTCACAAACGCTATTCCAAGGCAAAGCTGAGGTAATATGGGGAGAATTGTACAAATATGTTAATAGAGGAGCAGACACAAGATTAGTTGCTGCTCGTACATTCTTGACAATCCTGTCCCAAGGGTCCAGCACCTCCTGGCAGCAAGTCTTTGCTGGTCTTGCTGCTGTGGACTCCCCTTGAAGCTGACCACAGACCACATATCCCATAACAGACACTTTCTGCTGCAGCCTCTTCAGGTATTTCCTGGCACAGAAAATTCCCAGTCACTGGCAACACTTGCACTGCAATCAAAACCTGGACAGGCAGTCACATACCCCTTGTGAGCATCCTTGTACTTGTGCACAGCCAGTGTCCCTCTCCAGGAAAAGGGATCCTGTACAGCTCCTCACTTGCCGAGGGAGAAACAGTGCAGAAATCCCTTTTCCAAAACAGTCAGTGATACATGCATTTGGACTGGACCATGCCCAGCTTGTACAAAGGCAAATAGGAAGAAAAAAAAAAAAATCACTGCTTGATCTACACAATGAGGAATTTTTAAGATAGGTAATGACGATTCCAAACCTCCAGCTGCAGAGAGGCACAGCTCAGGTGAAGCAGCACTCGGCTGCATCACCACTGCCTGGGCACAACTTCGTGAGCTTCCTTTGCACTAGAGAGACAGGCAGAACAAATCCCTTCTTAAATGCAATCCTGCAACCCATTTCAATACCTAGTGCTGGAAGATGAAGCTTCCGTCAAGCCAGTCATGGCTGAAATATTGTTTATTGTACCTGAAAATTAATTTCATACCTTTTGGGGCATCACCAGATTGTTCAATCACTGACTGTGCACATGAACCTGCAAGTTTAGTGGCCAATTTTCTTCAGGCGTGCACTAAAGTGCACCCACGTAGTTAAGATCAAATTCAGCCCATGGTGTTGGAACATTATGGTACATAACTCAACAGAAATGTCAGACCTGCGACCGTTAAAGCATAATATTTACTGTGCACCACCACAAATTTACACAGCACAACACTGCAACCCTTCGTAGGTATACAAGTCCAGGAAGCCAGAAGAATTAATTTTTCATACATTGGATGAGAAGCTGGTGTGAAGTTTTTGCTCTGGATCAGCCATGGGCTGTCAGTGCAAGGAAGATATACTAGGGTGTACATCTGCTGTTCACAAATCCAGCAGCACCTGAATTCAGATGTAGGATATGAGGGCATCCTGACCAGACAGCTACAGCAACCCAGGAGTGTTGTACACTAGAGGACATCACACATACTTGGCCAAAGTCTCCCATATTTATTTGTCAGGAACAGACTTGGACTGTGTCCAGTGGTTATAGTGGCAGGAAACCAGGAGGTCACGGTGACTCTGCTGGGTTACAAAGGTCTAGGGAAGAGAGGAGGTCTGAGACTCAGCCATAAATCTGTGGTAAACTTACTGACTCCCCACTGTTTCTTCTGGGCAAACATGTTTAAAAGCAGGTGCAAAACTGAGTTTTAAAAATAAATATCACATATCAGAGTTCACAGACCACAAATTTACCCTGTTTCTTCTAAATTAAGTATAAACACTAAAAGTGTGTATTCAGGCTTGCTTGCTCATGTCCATCATGAGAAGCACTGGGATGTGAGAAGTATCAGTGCTGAGGAAAGACGCATCCATGTTTTCTGGGACAACAGACCTGCTGCTTTTCTGCCAAAGCCTTCTAGAAAGCCAGTGAGTCAAGGCACTGAAGCCCTTAGTGAAAAGAGGGATCACTTCAGGGCACTACTGAAAGCCATCACCTCCAGATACAAGCACGCCTCAATGCTACCCCTCAAATCACCCCAGTACTGCCAAGACGAGGCTAAATTTCCCCAGAGTGAGGAATTCTGATCCAACAGTCCACCAGGAATGGGGCTGCTGCCTGGCTTGAGCAGGCTGATGTACAACTATCTTGTGGCAATGGCTTTGGGTCACTGCAATCCACAACAGTGAGAGGGTACATAAATAACACCTGCCCAAATGTGTATTTATACAGAGCAAAAGAATAGCTCCATCAGACCTTTACATTCTATCAGCCAAATAATGAGTTTTTAAAAACATTTAGTACTTTAACAGGCATTTTAACAGCTCTCATAACTCAACTGCATCTTTGCTGTAAATCACTTGACAGTTGAATACTCCACTATATGATCTAATCCCCTTCCGCATTTCAAAAAGGAAAAAAAAAACCTTCCTAGGGTTGTTTAGGAAGGCAAACAACTTTGCTAGGTGCCTGTAATGGGAGAAAAATCAGCCTGGCACAGGCCAGTGAAACTCATGTGCCCCGCTTTGTCTGAGCACAGAGGCCAGTCCTGAAAGGAGCTGGTCCAGCACCACAGAGGACAGTCCTGCCAAAGAACCCAGCCTAGCTCCCACTGACATCCAGCCCAGCCGGAGTAACTCTGAAGGCAGCAGAGAAGAAACAGCTCACGTTTTTCTGCGAAGCTGTCCCCACTCCAGCAGCACCATCCAGGGCTGGTACCCAGGGGCCCTTCTCCCCCTGGACTTGCACTGAACACAGGAGCTGGTCAGTCACACAGACCTGAGCCCACCCCGCACACAAAGGACAGCAGATCCTGACTGAGCAGCTCCGGGAAACCCTTCCCTGCTGCCAGCCAGGATCAGAGCATTTAGCTTCAACTTGGCATTTGCTGAGAGAGCAGGAACCCACATCCCCTCCGTGGCAAACAGGAATCATCATCTCCCAGCTCAGCAAGGACAGAGACCAGCGGAGGGGAGACACGTTAGACACAGGGAGCAGAAGATGGGAGAACACAGACCCACTGGGGAGCAAGGGTGTCCATACACATTCACACATGTGGGCATGAAACACTACATTTGGAGCATCCAGCCTCCATTTCCCCTCACCTCCCTCAGAAGTGGTGGGTTAGATCTTGACAGTCCCCATCCTGTCTCCTGCCCCCAAGAAGGAAGGCCCCGTTCTTGCATTCTCTTATATATTTCAAAGTGCACAGACAGAAGCAGGAGAGGCAGTTAAGTCTATAGGTAGGTAGAAAGGAGATCTGCAACAAACCAGTGTTTAAGAAACACTGTCTCAAATCAGACATTTCACTCTACTTCACTCTGGCTTTATGACCTACTCTGATGAGCTCTTTAAAAAAACAAATACACTCAGACTCTTGCTACATATATATATCTCCATCCAGATGAATGCTTTGGTTCACTTAGCAGAAGTTTTTCTTGGCTGTAAAAGATGGCAGGCTGGGGAGACTAAATGAGAGTGGGGAAGAGCAGAGGCAGCTGGATCCCAGTCGCGTGGAGCCTGGAGCAGCTCCGTCAAAAACAAGGACCAAGCCAGAGACAACGCAGAGAGACTGACATCATGCAGGGCCCTGCACGGACAACCACAATGACATAGTGGGTGTACCACATTAGCGAAATTTCCCTAAATAAATGCTTGATGAAGTTCCTGCAGGCTTTGAGTAAAGATTTATTCTTCTCCCTCCAAAGCACGTTAACGCCTAAGAGACAAAGATCTCGGCTGCCTCATTTGCTCATAGCTTGTACCTGCAAACACCTCCCCAGCTCTCCAGAACTGCAGAGTTGAATTCGCTGGGCTAGGACCTCTGGCTGGGTCTGCTGCCACGAGCCTGGATGGCAGAGCAGGCACGAGCCTGGCAGTGAGGGGGGGATGAACACCCTGTGTCCCTGTGCCTGGCACTGCTCCTGGACACACCGGGACTGTCGGACTGGCCACCCCACCATGACATCATCCATGCACAGCTTTGGTTCACCATGTGCCAAAACAATACAGCCAGCCCCATGCTTGCTAAATAATAAACAGCCCTGAAGCCGCTAACAAATCCTCCTTGCAAACCTTTCCTCTAGGCAACTTCTGCCCCAATTCTCTCTGCATATCTGAATATAACGTGGGCAGAATTTTTCAGCAGGAGAGCATCCTTCAGCTTGACCCCAAACCCCAGTAAACCAGATCATCGCCTCCTGGTGAACCACAGAGGAAAACAATAGAAAAACAAGCAAGAGAATCTGCTGGGAGATAACAAAACCCTGCGGAAAATCTTCCCCAGCAAGCTTTTTCAGGCAAAGGAAGGAGGTGAAGTACTAAAGGATGGAAGAAGGTAAATTATCAGAGTTGAGACATTTCAAATGACTGTTCCCTGCTGCGTTCAGCAGCTTTTCTTGATGGAGTCACTAATCACTGTAGTTTACCGAATGACCTTGTTGTGGCCATCTCATCTTCAGGGGACCACAAGCTGCAACAATCCCTGCTGCAGGGAAATGCCTTTTGGGCTGTGCTAAATCACAGCCATTGAATGCTGACTGCAGACTGTCATGACAGAGCAGAGGAACAGCCCATTTTGGGGTAAAATATCTCCACAGAGGCATTCATCCTGTCCAGCACATACAGCAAGGCTTGTACTAGGCAGAGGTGGAGAGATTGGGGCAAAAATCCTCCTGTACATACATTTAAAATTCTGGCTGCCACAAGCTGGAAAAATGCTATAGAAAAATTAAATATTTACTTCTTCTGTTTGTTAATATCTTTCATTAGTTACTCAGCTGTAACAGTCATTAAAATGCTGAAAGGGAACTTCATGTAAATTCATCACTAGCCTGGGAATACTCCTGCATTTGTGAGCAGGCTGCATGCTGCAGCAGAGCTTGGAGCCTCAATTTCCCTACAGGAAAGGCCAAATGTCTGGTTCACTCACAATTTACAAATGATTATTTTTCTAATTAATCATTCATCAAAAAACACAAATAGCAACAGGGCATGAAAGGCAGTGCTGGTGTTAACAGAAGGCAGAGTCAATCCATCACAGTCTCACCCTCAGCTGCTCACAGGGGAGACCCCTCCAGTCCTGTAACTCCAGTGGCTGCAGGGAAGGAGCTGGGGAAACACTCTCTGTTCTCCCCAGTTAGCATCAGGAAAGGGATGATGTCTGTTTCTGTTACGCCAAAGCTCATCCGTGTAAATTGGAGTTGCAACAGGTCTGTGAAACATACTGGGATCTAAACGTGATGATGGTCTCAAAGAGGCAAGTTGGGATCTCAAGATGAGGAAAGGAGGGGCAAGGCAGCAATGTGGGAGGAGAGAAACTTCAGCAGTACAATGCACCGAGGCTGGAGAGACACACAGAAACAACCCTGGGGGAAAGAGGCCACAAGAGAGATGACAGAACAAGGAATAGGGACTTGTCAAATACCTTCCCTGGCTCTCTGTAGTAGTGACTTGGCTGCAACTAATCCAGCCTCATGGGGCCACCTGCTCCCAGAGGAGGTTGGTCCTTTCAGCCCTCGTGCTCCCAGACCACTGAACTATGACTGCAAGTGCCAGCACGCTGACCCCTCTTATACCTTAGTTTGGATTAAGGATGCCTGGAACCACAAGCAAATCCCCTGACTGTATAAAGTGCCTGGATATCACCTCTGCCAGTGTTCAGTTTGACCCTGCAGGCCTCTGTGCTGCTCACTTGCCGAATGGCTCGCAGAAGAAGACAACACACCCGGAGTTTGAAAACAAACTGTAAATGCACAAGATTTTCACCTTCCCACACCAATTCTCTGTTCTCATCATGATCAATCCAGGTTAGGTATTTCCAGTACTCCAAAGTAGTACAGGAAATACAGGTTTGAAAGGTGTAACTATTTCCAGACCCCAGACCTCTCCTTGCTTTGGCTCTGCCATGCTCAGGCTGCTGGCCAACCTCTTGCCAAGACAACAGCTCTTCAAAAGGCAGTATGAACTGGTAAAAGCAGGCAGCAGCATGATATTTCAGCCTTGCTATAGTCTCCTGCTGCTTTTTATTACGTTTCACAGGGCTAGGCTTGAACCATATAATCACATTTCAAAGAGATTGGAGTATTGTTGGCAGTTTGCTTCATTCTTGACCACTGAGATTGTGAGATCTGTCCTTGCTGCTCTGAGAAAGATTTCCTCCTTCCAGCTATTAATTAAACAAACTTAAACCCTACAACACAACAACAAAGGACATCCAAGATAACCAGGACTTCTGTAGTTAAAAAGCAGGATTGGCTTTTACTGAAACTCTGCCAGTGCAATCTCTCCACGTGTTGCACAGGGGTGGCAAAGCAAAACTAGCCTAGAACAGGGAAATTATTCTGGAGAGCAGAATACCCCATACATCGTAATATATACCATTCCTCAGCATCCTCAGGCGAAGCAGTGATCTGTCCTGTGGAGTCTTGAAGACAGACGTAATGCTAATGAGCCAAGTGAAGAAGAGCCTACAGCCAGTCTTGTGGAGCTCTAGAGGATCCGTCCTAAATGGAGTTATCAAGTTCAAATCAAAGTGGGTTCTCAAAACTGCATGGCCAAACCTTGGACTGTTGTTCTTAACCTAAATCTAACACCCTCGAGAAATTTGCACTGCCTCTCTGGATATGCCAGACACAACAGCAGTGGGCAGAAGGGATGATCACCTCCCCAAAGGGCAGCATAGCGGCCAGAACCTGGGAAGCCTTGGATCAAAAACTCACCACATTGCAAGGTCACTGGTCCCTTCACGTTTCAGATACTCGTATATAGCACTGAGGCCATCATGTGTTGAACACACTGGGACAGGAAGGTCTTGTGGGAAAGAAGGCCCACATAAGCTGCTCAGAGAGCCAGGAAAGGATTTCCTTATGAGACAAAATAGGAAATTCTGAGCTTATCAACAACACATACAGCACAACACCCAGCAACCTCCCAAGACAGCAATCTGCTTAATGGCATGAACTTGGCAAAGCAGGAGCAGTGACAGTGACTGAAGAGAAGATGGAGTAGTGGCACACACCCCACGCTACTCCCACGGCACCTCTGCAAGGGCCCAAATCCACACAGCAGCAGAACTAGCCTTGTAGGATCCTGCTTGCAAGTTACTGACGGCACAGGAGGAGCTGCAAGAAACACAAATTCAAGCACAGTTTGACAAGCAAATATGTGTCCAGCTGTGGAGGGCAGCCGAACTCACCTTCCTACAGCGCAGCAACAGGCAAACATGGGCTTCAGACTTGCCATGTGGGAGGAGAGAATCGCTCCAGCATTTCTATCCATTGCTGGACAAGTCAAACAAGAAACTCAATCCAGCCACCAGCATTTCAACACAGAAGGTCTATATTAGCTCATAAGCACTAAATGAGGGTGGAAATCCATATTAACAGAAGCCACTGATAAGAAAGGATCATGGGTTCCAACTTTTTCTGGTGGTTGGCCCCTTCTCTCCAGTACTTGCATTAGTATTTCTGTGAAGTACCCACTGCAACAACTGTAGCTCAATTCATTTACAGGAGGTAGAAAACAATTCAGAATGAAGTAGCTTTTGGCCTCAGGTTTGGGGCATTTTTAAAGGTTTTATTACTAGGCAGATTTCTCACAGGAAAACTATGACATAAATGACGTGTCTGAGTATTTTTTCTAAGTGAGAGTATTTCCTGCCATTATTTTCTTGTGTTTATGTTCTCTCCAGCGCATCCTATTATAGCAAATCTGTTTGGAAGGGCTCCATACCTAAAGATGACGCAAGCTGCAAGAATGCCTTCTGCCCAAGCAATATTCCTAAAGAAACCAGAAGTACTACTCATGTGCTTCATGATAATCAGATGCACAAGGGCACTACATAAGCAAACCGAGAGCACCAACACAACGCAGACTGGGCTATAAATACCCAATTATTTCAGGTTTTGAAGCTACCACTTTTTCTAGCCCATTTAGCAAGATCAGTTTCTGACCCAAGATCTGCATTTACGTAAGAGACACCCCCATCCAAACTCCATGGTCAGGGACAGAGTGCTGAAAACCAGTTCTCTATGAACATCTCCAGTGCTCATTCCAGTTCTTCAAAAACACAGCTAACCCACTCCCTGAAGGAGGACATGGTAATCACTCATATCCTTTATTTTTAGCCTTGCTCTTCCTTCAAAGCCCAGTGAGATATGTGGAGTTTTGCAGTGTGCAAGGAATCCCTGCTCATGATTAACATCTATGTGAATAATAGAACTTTAATCTGGTTTCAGTCAGTTACCTACTGCTTCAGCAGTTTAACATCATGTGGGAGCAAGAGCAGCAAGGGTATCCATCCAGCTTTCATATAACTCAAAGTACTACTACAAGGCTTAATTAATTGAGATCACCAGATGAAAAATCTCATCATATATATAAAAGGTAAAACATCTGCCGATGTTCAGGCATCCATCCTGAGATGGGATGCTACATGGAAATCTCAGATAAAACTCCAAAGAGAAGGGACTGAGAATCATCTGCCTATGAGAATTGTGTTCCTCCTGCTCCAGAGTCCCAACCTCAACTGGGTGATGGGTCTGAAATATAATGGCAGGAACACAAGCAAAGTTCAGTGTTTTAGTCAGACACCTATTTTAAGCCAAATCTTCCAGTAAACCCAGTGTGGACTCAGCTGCTCCTTTTCAAACAGCACAAGTGTGAAGGCAGCTCAGGCAGCAGATCCTCCTCTCAGACCATGCACAGGCTTTCTGTCACTGCACAGGTGGTCTTGATGCCACCAGTCCTGGCTGAACAGAAGCAGAGAGGGAAATGCAGTTCATGCAGGCCACACTGTGATACGGGTGCAACCCATTCTCCTTCCACATGGACCCTTCCCACATTCAGAGAGGGGCTGACCTGAAGCCAGCCAAAATCACTGCGAGAGCCAAGTACCAAACCCAGCACCTCAAAGGAAATCAAACTCTGCTGCACCAGTTCCTGCTCTCAGCACAAATCAAGTGAGAGAAAGAGCCAACCATCTAAAGATGCTTTGAAAGGGCAGCTTGGTATTTCCCAGGCCTCCTTGGACATAACTGACCCAGAGAAGGTCCATGGCTGCACCAGCCAGTTACCCTTTGAGCAGTGATCATCTATCATCCCAAGTCATTCAGCCCTGAGTCACAGCTGTGCTCAGATCCTGTTTGGACATCTGCTCTCCTGCTGTCCAGGTTCAGATCCTGCAACGGATCCAGATTCTGCCAGAATGGTAGGTAGACTGCAAAAATCATTTTCAACTCACCCTCCTCATCATGAAAGCCAAGCTCTCTTCTCCACTGTCTAACTTACTCATCACCTTTTCTGCTCCTCTACGCCCACATCCTCAAGTGCTCAGAGACAGCGATGGCTCTCTGTGAGGCCATTCTGGTCCATTTCTGGGAGCCCTGCACAGAGTCCTGGCACTCCAGCAGGCACTGAGAGCTCCCGTAGCTCTCACACCATCCTCACACAGAAATGCCATAACACCAATGTCATTAATTACCCACAGGGACACAGTGCCAACCTGAGGCACAGCCCCACAGGTTGGCAATGCCGCTCTGTCTGTGCCACCACAGAGACACAGAAACACTTAGGCTGGAAAAGCCCTTTGAGAACATCGAGTCCAACCATCCCCCAGCACTGCCAAGGCCACCCCTAACCCATGTCCCCAAGTGCCATATCTACACATCTGTTAAATCTCTCCAGGGGACTCCAGCACTGCCCTGGGCAGTTGTGCCAGGGCTGGACAGCCCTTTTGGACCATCTTGACCCCTTGCACTCACCTGCCTGCTCACAGCATGACTGCCCTAAACCACTTCCCCAGCTGGTGGGAGGCAGCTCCCGATTAAATATAGGCAAACCCTTCTGGAGACTGGACTGGGTGACACACCTCTGTCCACTCTCCAGTTCACAATATAAACGTGATACTGATTTTTTTTCCCCCCAAGTATATATTTAGGCATAATATATTTTAATGGCAAAAATATGCTTTGTTCCATAGGGGATGTGCGTGTGTGTGTGTGTATTTGATTCCTGTGCTTCAAACAGATCCAGGAATGGAATTTCATACTTTTATAAAATTAAGAACAGATGCTGTGGACTGTTTAAACCAGCAGAGAAAATAATAAGAGGAACACTCTGCGGAAGGTGACATGAAAAAAATGCTGAACATTGCAGGGCAATGGAAATACAATAATGACTATGGGACTTCTGGGACAAATGGGTCCATGCCACAAATCCCTCAGGAGAGACAGCTCCCAACTCGGGCACATTGAAGTTTCTTCTGCATGAGCTAGAGAGAGAAAAGTAATAGATAACAGCAGCTGTATATAGAGCACATTTATCTTCTAGTACAACAGAGATGCAGTTCACCTTAAAATATAAATCATGGCACATGCAAACAGAAGTCCCTTCCTTTTCTATCAAGTTTACCCCCAAATATTAAAGCCAATGAAAAGCTGAGTTACATTTGCCTGCTGCTTCTCTCTTCACTCCTTTCTGGCAGGTCCCTTGGCTGGGATGGTGGGGTTTCCTGGGAAGCCAAGGCACCACCAGGGTGCCAACGCCATGCCAGGCACTTATGTATTTGTTCAGCGTTCCACATTTCCATTCCAGCTTTCAAAAGTGATGGAAACTTCTCCTGATGGCTTTCAGTGCCCTGTTTGTTATGACAAGGTTTGTATCTGGGGCTGAACCCAAGCCAGCATCCTTCTGGAAATGAACTGGTTCGGGATGAATGCCTGCATCTCTCTCTCCCAGGCTGACTCGGGGGATGCCTCACCTGGAAGGAAAGGTACCACATTTCCATAAAGAAAGGCACTCCTCAGAGTGTCAGGAGTGGTTCCAGCCTCTCTCTTCAGCTCCACAGAGCACTGCATGGTGCCACTGCCATTGTCATCCCCGTTTTGCAGAGCATTATGCTGAAGTACGGAGGATGTTAAGCAACTTTTGCCTCTGGCCACAGAAATAAGGGCAAGAACGGGACTGGAATTCAAAGCCCGAGCTCAGATCCTGCCTCACACTTCCTGCACACAGAAGAACCTGTATTGGACTTGCAGATCACACATTTGCATTGCAAAGTGAGGAGCAGTGCATAAATGCCTGTATGTACAAGGAGATGTGTATTCAGTAGGCAGATCTTTGGAAATTCACCACATAACATTCTGTCTACAAGTCAAAAGCCATCTCCAATTGCTAAAACTTAAATCAAAACACAAGTTGCTACAATTCATAAGGAGCTTAATATTTATTACCATGTATTGCAAGCATGCAGCTATGTAGACTCCCTTACTGTCTCCAGTGATTATTCAAGGGACCAGGAAAAGAAAGAATAGCCTTTGATAGTAACAAAAAAAAAAGCAAGTGTGGAGAAAGCAATGTATTAAAACCTTTTCACAGCCAAGAGGCCACACGAAAATGCTATATATTTATAAAGGAAATGAAAACCTGTCAGGGACAAAATTAACTGAATAACAGAGCTTGGGCTGAATAAAGATAAGCAAGAACTCAAGAACCAAAAACACCACCAGGGTGGAAAATGCAGTATGCTCTGCATTCCTGGGAAGAGGGCTCTGAATGGATGTACAGCCCATTTGGGTAAAAGTCAGAGACAGGAGTCCCCAGCTACTCCTGATAATCTGCTGGCAAAGTGAGGTCAGCAGGTATGTTGTTCACAGGATGGATAATATTGAAACAACTGGAGCATCTTCTCTGCATTCCCTGAGTAGGGATAGAGGGGGAAGAGAACCACGGGGCAGGGGGGTGCTCAGGGCACTTCACCGTTGTTGGATGCTCTGGTTTCACATCCTGGATTTCAGCCCCATCCCTCTGCTGAGCCCACCAGGGCGTTCATGGCTACAGCAGCCTTTGTGCAGGAGGAGCAAGAGGCTGCAGGGGCAGATATCAGCTCCCAGCCCACAAGAGAAGATAAAGCTTTCAGGATACAGAGACGGAAAACCTTTAATTTGCCACAGAAAAAGTGCCCACAGGCCAAAGACCTGGCCTGTATGGGCTGATCTGAATTCCAATTCCACAACTGGAAGAGCTGGCCCATCATATTTCTAAATTTTTTATGCTAAAAGACTACTTGAAAAATCACTGGAAAATGTAACAATTCACGAAAACCCACATAAAATACAATGGTTATGAACCCTATCTTGATAGAAACAAGGCTTTTTAGTGTGCAGATGACTTGGATTCAGTTCCTGATATTAAACAATTTAGCTTTATGTATCTAATTGCAGGAAGTTTGTGTGATTTCGAAAATAAACAACATAAGTATTTCACAATTCAGATACTTAATTACTATTACCATATTGATTGCAGGAAATAGGATTAACCACACATTATATATTGTCAGAGGATAATGTCAACAATCTTGAAGCAAAGGCTACCAATGAATTAGCTGGCTGTACTACACTAAAAACAAAGTACAAACCATGGCCATCGGGAAGGAGAATTCTCAATAAACTGGCATGATCATCATTCCACCTGGACTTCCCAGTAAAGCCAGGAGGGGAGCAGAAGCTGTGTAAACATGCAAAGTTAGACTCATGTTCAGGAGAAAGAAAGTTTGACAGTCTTTATCTCTTGAAGCTTTCCTTTCTTAGATGATTCATCAGAGAAGTCATTAAATAGGTCCCAAAATGAATGCTACAAAGAACAACAATGCTCCTTCTTCCCCCACCAGTTCCTACAGAGAGGTCTGGTGAACCAGCAGGAGGGATCTGCTTGAGTGTATTTCCCAAAGGACACCCGAGGGTGGCATGACCTGTGCAGCTCACCAGGTCACCTCCTCCTCCCTGTGCCCCTGCTCTGCTGGGCTCTGCTGCCAGGGCAGATCAGCCACAAATGCACAAATACCTCAGCATTTATACTGAACTCTGCCCTTGCTCCACCTTCCAGCACCCTCACACAAAGGGATGTGCCATGGGACATGCCTCAGGAAAGTTTCATGAAACACCAATGAGAATTTCCTACCAAACGCAGCTCTCCAGAGCAGCTGGTTTCAGTCCCTGCACAACCATAACCACCTGCAGCCAGGAAGCCTGTGCTGTGCTAAACGCCCACACGGTACCATGGAGTACATCCTGGAGAGGCCACTTCAGCTCTCTCAGCACAGACACTGTCATTTCAGATGGGAGCAGCAGAGGTTAAGTTGTGCATTAATGAGAAGTGTTGGTTTAAAATCTGAAAAGATGCTTTTAAAACCAAAAAACACAACAATGCACTGGGTTTGCATCTTTCTCACCACAGACTGCAGTTACATCTCCTTCCAGCAACAGAAGGGAAAGGGCATAACAGGAAAGCAGCAGAGGCCTTTCCCTTACACATGAAAAGCAGGTTGAGAATCTCCACAGAGGCACTTAAACATCTCTTGCTGTATAGAACACAATGCTCTGGTACTCTTGTTATTTGCTTTTCATCATCTCGAGGATTCCACAAATCCTCGAGTGTGCTGGGAGCTGTTGGACAGATCCTGCAGGGGAAGGTGGCAGTGGTGGAGGGAGGGAGCCTGGCAGCATTCCACTGGTCTCCAGAGGCAGGGGTGGCCACTCTGACCACTGCAAAATGCATCTCCAGGCATCACAAACACAGCTTTCAGCAACCCTGCCTCAGTCTTTTCTTGTCACAAGAGGAGCAGGAAAACACAAAACCCCAATTCAGAGGGAAGGCACAAACCCACTGCAGTCACCCACCCACAGACACAGGAGTCCCCTCGGGGCAGCTCTTCGAGCTGGGCAACGCTTTGCAAAGGAAATTTCTCAATGCCTTTTAGCCTTGAGAGCAGAGTAAATCCCTTCAACCCTAACTAGCATCCAAATTAGCAACCAAAAGAATGCCAGTGGATGTCCCCAGAGAAACTGGCTCTGGCAGCAGGAATTAGCACTTTGATCCTCCTCTCTGGACAGTGGAGCAGCACTCGTTTGCACTCGCAGCTACCACAGTGCAGGATCCAACACATGAGTTGTTCCTTGAGGGGACAGCCCCTGACAAGGCGTTAAGGCCACCTGCCTCATGCAAGGCTAATGCTGCATTTCCCAGTGATTTGTCCAGGATCTCCCACCATGGCTTCACACCTGGCTTCAGCCCCTACAGAAATACTGGTGCATTCAGAGCTCACCCTGACCAAAATCAGCACTTATTAGACGTACACATTTTTGCTTTAGCTCCTTCTATGACAAGGTGGGGCTACAGGCAAGTGATTTTCATCTTTCAAATGCAGAGAAGCCCTGCCTGGTTCCCAAGGTCGGCATCACTGGTACAGCACTCCCAGCCTGAGGCTGCTGCTGGGCATTTCCCACAGCCTAAAAGATGTGGAGACTCCAGAGAACAGTGTTCCACAGCAGCCTTACACAAGGATTTAGGAGCTAGGACACCAGGATTTGCATCCTTGTCTCCCCCAGAGACAGGGCAGGAAAGCAGAGCTGGAGTCATGTGGGGCTGGCAAATGTCCTCAGATCCCCCATGTGCACCCTGAAAGGTCGATTATTGCAAGATTTTCACATGCAAATACCTCAGAGCTAGCTTCTCAGATCGACTTTTATCAGACTGATCCAGGGCCCAAAGGCACTAAACTCAGGCTTTAGCAAGAGTGGGAGAGCTGTGGCCCAAATTCCAGCAATGCCTGGTGCGTACAGCAGCAGAGAACAACAGACAATTCCTGGCACTACCATGGAAAATTCTGCTCATTATCTTTATAATTCTGTATTACACGATTCAGCTACACAAAATCTCCCATCAGAGTGACATAAAGAGAAACTGCTGTATTTACACAGAGAAGCACACAGCACATGTTTGTGTGTGTGCGTGTGTACACACCCTCCTCATGTTCTTCCAGGAAGCTACAGGAATCAAAATCCATCTCCATTTGAGTTAGATAACCTTCACAGACTTTCTTGAAAATCCCTCCATTTTTTCATTTCCTCAACGTTGCAAGTTTAACCAAATATCCTAAAACTGAAACACAAATGAACATCAGTGACTCTACCCTGACTCCAACTAATCTAGACATAAGGAGCATTTATAAATTCATTACCCACACTAGGAGGATTTCCTTGCCCTCTCTGAAACCCAGCAAACCGTAGCCAGCTGCTCAAAGTACCACAGATCTTGGTAACTCTAAGCCATATGAAGTTTTAATAGCAATGCCAGGAGTAGGTGCTGAAGGCAAAAAGAGGCAGCCCTCTGCAGCCACCCTCCCACCAGGAGAAATTCCCAAGTTCCAAAGCCATGGCAGACACTCCTCATGCTCCACTTTGGAAAGCACAAAGATGTGCACTGAGAATCAGAAAGTAAAATACTTTATGGCACATTCAAAGCCCAAATAATAATGCTGAACTGGAGGTAAGTGCATTTGAACAGAAGTACTTCCAAGAGGACCCAAAAGCAGATTTCATGGTGGTGCACACCATTTCCAGGAAACTCAGCTGAGGTTCTGGACCTTGCACAGCCAGCACTTCACTTAAGTCTATTTTTTGGCATACTGTGTGACCATGGAGGCGATCAACATAAAGACTATTCTTCCCAATGCCAGTTCATAAGGGAGCACTAGCAAAATAAACAAGGTACCACCAAGAACCCAAGGAGCTCTTCCACATCAGGCAAGGAGCCTCTTTCTCCACAGAAATCCCACAGACTGGAGGCCTGACACCACATTTCCCACACTGGCAACACCAGCTACCTCAAAAATAGGTCCCTAAGGAGTTAAATTTAGATATGAACTCTCAGTCCCACTTAAGTGACACTTTTGTGATGACTCAAACAGGGCCGTGAGTTTAGATCACGACTTGGCTGGTTTTTGAAAGGACACCAGGGTGCAGCCCAGCTCTGCAGTCATTTCAGCCAGCACACACGTCTGCCTGCAATCACATGTCAAAACAATTCCAGTAAAACAGGTAAACGATCAGGATGTGATCACATCCACACCCTGAAGTCATAGTGCCTCATCAGACAGCAAGAGGAGGAGGTCAGGCCCGCAGAGCAAGCTGCAGATCTCCCCAGCACATCCCAACCCTGCAAGACTCAGCTCCTTACACCCCTTGCCCCACTTCTCTGCTAATATAACACCCCAGAAAGGCATGGCAAAATATCAACATGGAAAGTTCAGATTTCCTGATAAGACAAGGAAAACCACAGTTCGTGACATCTCGCATTTCCAAAACTCCCATGGCAGGTTTCCTTGTTGGAGGTGACCTGACCCCCATCAGGCACCAGTACAGGGTCATCAGCTTTTCTTCTGCCTAGACCAAACAGCTCCAAGTGCTCCATCCCCACAGGAGTCTGGCACTTTGGAGATTTAACAGCTTCTAGCCTTGCAGAAGAGCCATCGTGGGGTGAACACTGAGGAGGTGAGCATGGCTTAGCTTTAGGAGTTGCTCACAGCAGCTAGCCCCAAACCTTCATTTTGCTTGTGGCATTTGACGCCCATTTTGCAACAAAATCCCAGTCAGCCTGTAAGAAAAACTGGGTGATTAGATAGTGGCAAAAGCTCCTAATTATCAGTCTACAGCAACCAGGAAGCATCCTGATTAGAAAAGAGGGAAAAGAGGCTGCAGGAGACCCTGACAACAGGGTGACCAGCACAGCAAAGGTGCCCATGCCTTTGGTACCTCCTGGCTGCAGCTGCTGTGCAGCCACCACTCCTTCGCTCTGTCACTGTGTCTGTCATCTCTTCACTCTGTCCATCCCCTCTTCACTGCATCCATCACCTCTTCACTGTGTCCAGCCCTGATACAGGGGCAGCTCAGAGCATAGCAGACCTGGGCTTGTAAAGCCCAGCACAGGCAAGGCAGGAGAGGCACCCAGAGCACAAACCCTTCCCTCCTGCCTCTCCACTGCACTGCCACCCTCCCTGTGGGAGAACCCACAACACTGGCCCTCAGTGGAAGCAGAGGAACAAGAGTGTTCTGTGCTGCCCTGTCCTCACAATGGAGGGAGGTGTGGAACCTCCTGGAACGTGCTGCCCAATTATGAGCCACCCACCCATACGGGGGCACCTGGGACCACCCCCCCACAAGGCCACTCGCCTCAAGTTTGCAGTGAGTTACTCAGAGAACCACAGCACACTCTCCACGGTTAATGTAAAATATTAATGTCTCATTTGTTCAACAATTTTGTGGAAATTAAAACTTTTAGGTTAATCATATACTGAACAATTTTAATTAAAGCAGTTATAAAACAATTAATCCATGAGAGCAGGCTTGGATCCTTGCCAGCCTTATTGGTTTAATACATGTAGGCAAAGCTTATTTCTCCCTGTGTTTGACTTAATGAATGCTAATAAGTGACACAAAATATGCATGCAGCACTCCTAATATAGTTAGTCCATCTGGTTTCACTTGCATTTTGTATTTGTCATTTTGCTTTGATAGAGGAATTGAAAATGAATTCTCCGTGCTAGAAATTAGAAGAACTTTGTACCCTGCTTAATTTAAAATAATTTTTGCAAACCTTTGGGGGAAAAAGAGACAGCAATTGAGTATAGCACATTAGCCAGCTATCTTTTTGGTTGTTCCAAGGTTGGAAAAGAGCACAAGACAGAAATATAACACTGCCACAGCACGAAGGAATGAACAACATGCACTCAGCTTTTTTTTCCACCAGTATTTCAAAAGATGTTTTTTGCTTGAATAGATGGCAATATAAAGGCAGGGGATAAAATATGATTTTAAGCATCTGAGACAAATCCTCTACTATCCCAATTTGTTCTGCATTACAACTTGTTTGATCCATTTGGGGATGTACTTGTTCGCCAAAGCAAGCAGAGCTCAACCTCTTTGTTGAATATTTAATCTATGCCAAAAATTTTTACCTTTTAGCACTTCTGTTTGAGTTATTCAGTCATGTTACTTTCAGTAATGCTCCAGACCATCACTGCTGGATGCAACCACTCAGCCTCGCCATGTAAAAGTCATGGGCAAAGGCCCTGCAGAGCTGAACTCCTCTGCCTGCAGCTCTAACCACCCTGTGAAGAGCCTGATCTCTTCCCAGGGATGTGCCAAAAATGAAAAATGGGCTCTTCTTTGCCTAAAATCCAGATAACACAACTCATGTCACTCTGAGATCATACATGATGTGTGACAACTAAGGGAGATGGCCTCTATGGAGATTCTGGTTCCCAACACACCACCAGCATCTCCCTTCAGAGGGCCCCAGTTGCCCCTGGGCAGCCAATGAGGGTCCTTCCATTAATACCACTGGGGTCTGCACCAGCTCTTAAATCCAGATTGACACAGCAGGAGGCACAGCTGTGCCAGGTTAAACTGTGCACAGTTTACTTCTTCCCTGCCTAAGGTCATTTCCCATTTCTGCTGCTGAGATGTCCCAAATGGTGGAAACAGGGAGCCTGTTAGAGCTTAAAAACTAGCTCTGTTCCCAGGGGACCAGTGTGCCAAATTCAGGCACATCAGGACAAGCAGGAGGAAGGGAATCATGTGTGTGCATGTCTCGAAAAGTGCATGAAAGACAGGAGGGCAGACGAGGGGAGCACCACCGACCACCCACTGGCCACCATAACCCTCATGGTACCCTCAAGGTGATGAAGGGGAAAGCTTCCTTTCTCCCAGTGCTTCAGAACTGCAGAAGTGACAATAAATCTGTGCAACAACCACTGGCATTATCTGCTTAACCCAGTAATTGGTTTATGGGCCACCCTTGGGCTCACCTTGATCTACAATTTCTGAGTCACACTGCTCCTCACCGATGTCTCCTGCTACTTCCCACAGGAAAGGTGCTCTGACCACTGCAGGAAGGAAATGTGTGGAGCCTATGCTCCACACTCATCCCACACCTGACCTGCCCCGTCCTGCAGCACTTAGTCACGGATGACCTGAAGACAGCAAGACCTGGACACCTCCATGGTAGAAGATGAAGCTTCAGTTCACATTAAATTTCCGGCCGCTCATTAAAAATGCCGGCTCAGCAAGGCAGCACAAGAGGAAGATGGAGTGTAGGGAGCACAAGGAAAAGACAAGAAGGAGGTGAAACAAATGGGAACAGCTTCAGCCACATGAATAACTGCCTTACAATGAACTTGCTCACTGTTACCGAGCAAAATTTGGAAACTGGTGTGTGAAATGCAGCCCTCTGAGAGCCCAGGGTACTGCAGTACCTGGGGGTGGGTAGCACGGAGGAGCTGCCCCTTAGCCAGGGCTCAGAGCCCATGAATTTGTCAGCCTGGTTAACCCCTCCTGCAGCATGACAGCAGGGGCTGAGCCTCCCTGTGCCGACACCCCATTGCAGATCCCCACTCCTGGGAGCTCTTGGCACAGTTTGCCAGCTCAGATCTTAGTCACAGTTTATCCCGCAGCAGTCTCTTCAATGATGATATTGCACTTTTCTGCCAGAAAGGTCCCAAAATAGCTCACGAATCACACGCAGGCTGCTGGAGCCCATGGTGTAGCAGCTCCTGGTGCAGCAGGAAGGGGAGCTGGGACTCCTGCTGAGGTGATGTCCCAGCAGGTATCACAGAACCCCAGGGTGATGCCCCAGCAGGTACCACAGAACCCCGAGGTGATGCCCCAGTAGGTACCACAGAACCCTGAGGTGATGCCCCAGTAGGTACCACAGAACCCCAGGAGGTGAAGCTGTCACACAGCAGCACCTCCTGTGCCCATCCTTCCCAGTACCATGGGGCTGATGTTCCTGGTGGTGACACCAGACCGATGGGCTGACTCTGTGCAGAGTCTCAGCAGAAAGGGAGACCCAGCAACAAAATGAAATTAAAATAGAGTGCCTGGGTCGCCTCTGTGTCCCTGGAACTGAGATCTCGCCAACAAGCTCTTTGTAAGTGCTAAATACCTTCTCTGTGTGTCACTTAGAAAAAAAGAGATGTGAACCCGGCAGAGCAGCTTTGCTTTTTTTTTTTTCTTTAAGTGTTTAAACGTCCTACAAACACTGTTTAGGGAAGTCAGCAGGAGGTCAAATAGAAGCCTTGTGTCTCAGTGGATAACAATCCTTCTGTGAAATCATTCCAGCACAAATCAAGTCACTCTTACATCTCCCTCTCCACCTTTTTTTTCTTTTATTTTAAAGGCATTTTAGCAAAGCTCACTTTGAAGTTTAAACCTTCTGCAACAACATCGCCTGCCAACGAGATAAAATATTTAGTACTGCTATATACTAAAATCGTATCTCTAACAATACCTTCCACGCCTGACATAGCACAAAAGTTAATTCAGCCAACAAAGCAATGCTTGCATTTTGTGTCTCGAGAAGCAGCAATTTATCTTTTTTGTATATATAAATTACATACACTATTGTGCCATTTAAACCTAAAACCTCCTGTTGTTAAATAGAAAATAGAATGATCCTTAAATACAGACAAAAAGATCAGAGTTCTAGAAAAAGCTGTGACAAATGCAGGATAATGTTACTAGCCCAGCAAAATAAATGTGAAAACCATGATGTTCCCCAGCAAACCCTCCCTGCTCAAGCTGACACGTGTCCTTCATCTCTTTGGGTTGGTTGGGGCTGCCTCCCTCTCTTGGAGGGTCCCTGAACAGCTGATGGGAAGCACTCACCACCATGGAGTGAGGGCTTCAATGGGAACACAAAACAACTGCAGGTGAGCACCGGCAGTGCCTGGGAGTGACAAGAGCCTGTGTCACCTCCTGCACCCACTGCCTCCGAGCAGGCACATGCAGCAGGGCTAGCCAGGAGAGGCTCCCCCTCTGCAAACATGTGCTCTCAGGAAAGGCAGTAATGGTGCAAGGGTTAGGGAAGAGAAGGGACACTCATCCTGCAATCTGACCTTCTGGGTTTGTTGTTTGAGAAAACAATGGAAATGTTGCAATGTCTGCAGTGCTTTGTTGGCAAGGTTGTTTCTCAGTTTTTTCTCCACCAGTGGTCTTGCCTTCTTCAGTCACCTCTTAAAAACAAACTTAAAGAACCAATAACTACCTTCCCCCAACAAAAATCGCACCATCTGTTCCCATTTTTGCCCTTGCTTTTATAAGCCGCTCTTTACCATGTGAAGAGGCATCACCTCAGTGCCTCACGTATCACGTCCCCCTTTCCAGCATAATTCAATGCATTTTAGTCTTTCACATAAAATTAGCAGAAACAGTCCCAAAACGTCTGTCTTTTCTCATCTCTTTGCTGTACCTAGAGCTGACAAACTCCTCTCCAAGCAATTCAATTCTCCTCTCACATATGCTCAGCACACGTGCACTCAGTAATGCCATCTCCACAGAACCGGCTCAGGGCTCCCGACCTCAAAAAAAGACAAACTAATTTAAAACAAACACATAAATAAATGCCTTTTCTATCCCTTTTGCCTCCACAGGATGCAAACCACAACAGTGCCAGTCTGAATCAGCCCCCAGCCCCCAAGACATCTCTGGAGGTCTGTCTTACCCCCAGGCACGGCTCTCTCCACTGGTGCATGATGCCAACTGGGATCAGATTTGCCATCCCATCTTTGTGCTCCCCCACCTGGCCCTGCCTTAGTCTTGTTCCAGTCAAACACCGTCTTCAACCTCCATATTTGTCTCTCAAAGCCTTCCAGCCAGGAGCTTTAAACATGTTTCACATCCTGCACTCTGGTGTCTCTCCCATTGCTGCCTGGAGCCAAACCTTTCCCAGCAGCCCTAAACCAGCAGACTGGAGGAGGCCCCACTGGAAGCACTGGGCGGAAAACATCACAGCTGGGGTTTTTTTACAATGTGAGCCAAACAAAACCCAGACACTGCTAAATAACTGTTACCTGCAGCTTAAATAATTGCTTTTTGTAGGTTTATTATTTTTTAAACAATAGTTTGTGTGCACACATCCATATATGCACTTTTTTAAGGTACAGACAGGATTTCCATGTCAGTGATTTTATTCTGCTTTTCTCTGAAATTAAGAGCATAATTCACCAAGTGCAAACTTCTGCTAGGAACAAGCATTTCTAAAAATTCATTCTCTGCTTTCCCATTTAGAATTACACCACAGCAAGAGCCTCGATCTTTATCTCACTTAAACGTGATGTAATTCTAAAGGCAGAAGCAGAAATACTACTAATTTACTCCAGAGTAAATGCTGCATTTGTATTCATGACATTAATATCAATGGCACAGAATCAAGCCCTCCTAACTCAAGTCCAACACCAGGACAGCAGTACCTGTCATAAGCTGGTCTAGGCAAGTATTTAGGCAGAACCTCCAGGTCACTGCTTCCTCCCTGCCTTGTGCACATTGCTGCTGCAATGTGTTTTTAAGAAACCTGGCTCAGGGATCTCACTGCTGACAGAGCAACCCGATGGGCAAGGCAAGAAGCAGGATTCTGCCACCACGGGAGGCAGCGAAAGGTGGAGAGAAACTTGCCCACTTTGAAGTCAATGCCACTGAGCCCTGTCCCTGGGAGAGCACCCCAAAGCCCTGGGGAGCACTGCTGCCTACGCCAGAGACCTCCTGCACCTCCCACGGCAGCCGGGAAATGTGACTGAGAGACAGAGCTCTGCAAAATGATCTATGAGAAGGAATCAAATAACAGTAATAAAAAAGCACTCCACCTGTGGGTGATCATACTTTTTAAGATGGATTAACAAAATGACTGCTTATTTATTGAAAATAATGAATAGCCTAGTGCTTTTAGTTCTGAAAGGGATGCAGGGGGGAAACCTGCTGCAGCAGGGTTTTAAATAAACTGAAAACTTATGGCGATGGCATGCATCACAGCCAGGAGGGAAACAGCGACTCTGGGGAACATGACTAATGGCAGCTCCTGGAAAGCACACCAGGACTGTAAGCAAAGCCAGTAAAAGAGTCAAATGGAGAGAAAGGGAAACGTAGAAAGAAAATGTAGGTTTGCTCAGCCTGGCTCGAGACTGATGCCTCAAACGAGGATTTCAAAGAATTCTGAAACAAAGGGAAGGAAATGCCACCTCTGAAGTAACCCTCGCATCGGGTTCTATCTCGTGTCTCTGGACTCTGGCCAAGCCCACGTGCACAAGCATCTCTACTAACACATGAGCTAGAGCAGAGACTGTCTAAAAGGAAGAGCGAAACTCAACCTGGGGCTCAAGGGTCTATCAGTCAGGTCAGCACTAAGCCCTCAGAGCAGATTTCCAATTCTGGGTATTTACCCTCTTACCAGACTCTTTAAGAACCTAAATCTTAAAAGCATCTTTCATCAGCACCTATGAGTGAAGCAGGGAAGGGCTCTTTGTTTTACAGAGCAGGGCAGAGAAAGCAAGGGATCAGATTTCTGGGTCTAAATTCCCCTCCCTACATCATGTGCTGTCTTTAGTACACCTTGTCTAGAGATCTTCAAGGGTGCTTTGTCACAAGGAACCTCAGGAGTGAGGATTTATCCCAGATTCAGCTGTTCTTTACATGACTGCACAAGACCAAGTCCCCTGCCAGAAGAGAAACTGAACCCAGGTTCCCCTGTTATACCTGCCTGTTACACATCCCCTTCCACCAAAAAACCATTACATCCATCCCTGGTATTTCACAAGTGGTGAAAATCAGGTATCAGCAAAGGTATCGCTAGGATTTTAACCCCAGTAAAAACCAGAAAAGCAGTGCAACACCACGGAAGTAAAGATGCCTTTTAGAGATGAATGCTATAAACCCAAATTTAACTTTACTCTTGAGATTTCATCAGGCAGCAGCAAGAAACAGGCAAAGCAAGTGTGACACTTCACCGGGACCTTCATGACAATGGGCTTAGGAACACCCCAAAGGTAACACAGCAGCACCACAGACTCATTTTTTCCAGTATCTTGTAACACAGCAGTGTAAGAGGAAAGTGGGGTCATTCAGGACAATGTGATCTCCAGTACATATAGGGGGAAAAGTATAGGATTAGCTTTCTTCCCAACTGTACCCAGTGAATCATGGAAGCAGATTAGTTCTGGGTCTTCATTCAAACCATAATCCTCTCACCCCGGTGCTGTTGCCTTCATGGTGCTAATTCAGTGAAACACAAGATCCCCTCACGGCTCATCTCGATTCCCAAGTGATGGCTGATAAAAAACAGGACCTTATTCAAACTTCAGCTACCACAGTGCAGAACCACAGAGTACTTTGACACCAACACTGCTAAACAAAAACTACCTCAAGAACTTACTAATTCCTTTTAAACTAAAAAAATGCACATTCTTGCTTTTTCTGCCTGTCACATTTCTATTTGGACATCCAGGACTTGCACAGCACTAGACAAAAAAAAAATACTGCTCCTGACAGCTCAATCCTATAAAGGGGAAGAGTTAGATGAAAACCAAAACTCAGCATCCAAGCTTTTAAGAAACTAACCTGGCAGATTGCATGCAAACTTCCTTGGCAAACACAAACAACAGGAGCTGAATAATACATAAAAATATATATTGACAGAATTGCTTCTGTGCACACCGCTTTCAACGTATATGATGGAAGCACCAGAGAATCTTTATGGAAAGCCAGCACTGACTCGGCTTGAAAGGCACCTTAACAAACAAAGGAAGTACATTAAAAAAATGCAGTGCTAAGACATTATCAAAACATGCATTATAGCTTGTGAAAGCCCTCTGCGAGTGAGTGTGCCTGCAGAGGACTGTGCAGAGCATTGATCTGTCTGTGTTCTGGGCGCTTTTCGGGTGATGCCTGACCAGAGTTTACAAGGGCAAGCTCAGAGGTCCCCGTTGTTTATTTCTCTGCAGTCTTTTACTTGTCACTGATAATAGTTTTCAAGCCATCCAGCCTGGGAGGATGCAGACAGGGGTTTGCCAGGGGTGGGAGGTCAAAGCAATAATGTGTCGACCAGGGTCAGAAGTATTTATCTGCACCAAAATGGTTCTAGATAATCAAATAGTTGAAAATTAGTTTTGTGACAGGGCTCATATTATTTGGCTGTTTTCCTTACACAAAACAAATAAGGAGCAGGGCCTGTCTCCAAAGGGGAGGACACTCCACCACATCACACTCCACCACATCTGTCTCACCTGCTGCATGGAGAGTTTGACAGTCCTGCTGTGGCATTTATCAACCTGCTCCTGCCACATTCAAAAGAGCCCCTGCCTGGCCCCAGCCCTTCTGAGCTTGCTGTGGGCACAAGGGCTGCAGCCAGAGGCTTCAGGGGACAGGGAGCAGCTATTTCCAGGCATCAAACATCCCAATGATGAAGTCACCGAGCTCTCACACCTCTGGTGAGTGGTACAGAGGGAAGGTCAGACACCCAGCTAACAATAAATACAGAAAACAAGATTGCTTCAGAGCTGGCTGAGAGCTAAAATCTTCTGGACAGATAAAATCACTCACAAAAATACACCTGAGTGTGAGCCCTTCTGCAGATCAGCTCTGCAGACCAGCAGGCACACTAGCACTTGGTATTCTCCACTCTGCCAGCTGTTTTTCACTTCATGTTTACTGGTAATGCAGCAGAGCATCAGCCCCCTGGATTTCAGTAAAGTATTTACTCACTCTGAAATGGGAAAACATTGCTCTTGTTAAAAATTTCCATCAGACTGAAGCAGATCTGCTCCTCAGATAATATAATGACACTGAGGTCCTCAAGAGAACCCCCTCCAAAGCTAATAAAGTGAAAACAAATCTGGTTACATCAGGTTAATTTAAAGAACTCTTTTTTAAATGTACATGGAGAGAAAATGGAAGAAACCTTCTAAATTAATTCCAGCATTATAAATTTGATTTAGCGAGTGCAGTGTGCACCACTGTGAGAGCAATAACAGTATAGGAATGTTTTAAGCAGAGAAAATAAATTATTTCAAAAGGGAGTGGTGAGGGAAGAAACTACAAATGTGTGAGAGAGAACCCACTCCAGTATTAATTAGAGATCTGCAGTTCTGTTTGCATTTGGCTTCATTAAATGAGGAACTGGAATTAGCAGAGGCTCCAGACTCAATGGAGAGAAACAGCTGGAAACTCAGCCAAGCCCCTCCAGATGTGCCTGGTTCTTACCCCCAGCCACAGAAGAGCCCTGGGTGACCAGCTCATGTTCCTGCTCCCATTCTTTGCATACCCAAGTGCAGATGATGAACCTCATCTCTGGGGAGCACTTGCAGTCCCAGCTACTACACAGGAGCAAGAGAGACTTCATGCTTCAAATCAATGAGTCTATCCAAGCTACAGCTCCCAAAGGGGGTTTTAAACCCATCTAAAGTGAACAGTGATCAAGAAAGTGAAAAGCACGAGCAAGCAAGCAAATGAACTGCAGGTTATACCACTGAAATGTGGGAGCATGTCCCTGTGTTCCCCGTGCCTGGTTCCTCAGGAGCCAGGAGGGAGGTCATGTTGGGATTTTCTGGGCACCTCCTGCTGGGACGGAGCCTTGGGCAAACTCTGTGCTGGAGCAAGCAAACAGAAAAATGCTGAAGGATCTGAGAACAGCAAGCAAGGACAGCCTTCCTTCTCCCGGGAGAACACGAACCCAGGGAAGCTCCCAGACAGACAGTGCACCTACTTGTTTGCACTGCAGCAATGACAACACTGGTGCACTTTCCAGGCACAGTCCCCAGGTAACTCATACTGCAAATTCTTTCATTTTCACAAGAACAGGGATTTTTTTCTCCCACTCCTGGAGATACTGACCCAGAACACACTCCCTTAAAGCAAGCCCATGTCTCCTCGCAAAGCAATTGGCATGTTTTCCTTTGGCTTGGTATCAATCACACTGGCTTCTCAAACCCTGGTAGCTGGCAAGCAGCTGCTGTGGCTACGTAACTTCCTCCCAAACCAGTGGGAGACTTGAAAGAACAACAGACCCTTGCCCATTTGTATGTGAACTGCTGCCACTCCTGGAGGAGCCTTGCTGCTGTGGAGGCAACACTGGGGCCCTGCTCCATGCTGGGGGACCAGCTCCTTCACCTCCAGCACCATATGGAAAAAGGGAAAGCAAACGTAGCAGCAATTTAATCCAAAGCAGATAACACCAGCCATGGATGTATTCAATGAAAAAAACCCAAAAGACAACACAAGGAACAGCAAATTAATACACAAGCTGAGCTCCTTTTTATATATAACATCTGTCAAAATACTGAAGTGTTTGCTTTTTTTGTACAAGCAGGAGGTTATGGTTGTGCAGACAGTCATAAAGCAGAGCAGTATTATAAAAATTAGGGATTTTCTTCATTGTCTCTTCTGGTTTGCAGTTACTAATTATGAGACTGCTAAGTGCCAAATGGTCAACAAGCAAATCTAATCGTTATTTAAGTGCAGCCAGCCAGGTTGTAGATACACTCACAATACACAGATGTACATTTAGTACACTGCTGGTTGCATGTGGAGTCGGGTCTAGCAAAGGGAAGACGGCACCACGTCTCCCAGCCACGTGTTTGGACACACTCTGCCAGAAGGCACATTAAGGCAGCTGAGAAAGAAGCTCATTTTTTCTGACTTGGGCTCCTTATTGCAGGAACCAAGTGGCAGGAGGCAGAATAAAGAACCAGCAAATCAAAGAATGGTTTGGGCTGGAAGAGACCTTGAAAGGTCACGTAGTCCAACCCCCCTGCCATGGGCAGGGATAATTCAACAAGATCAGGCTGCTCAGAACCCCATCCAGCCTGACCTTAGCAGTGTCCACGGATGGGGCATCCACCACCTCTCTGGGCAACCTGTGCCAGTGTTTTATCACCCTCACTGTAAAAAATTCTCCTTTATATCTAATTTGAATCAAGCCTCTTAGTTTAAAACCAATTCCCCTGTCCTACAGGCTCTACTAAGAAGTTTCCCCATCTTTCTTACAAGCCCCCTTTATAGTATTGAAGGGCTGCAATAAGGTCTCCCTGAAATACTCTGAATTTCTTTAAAAGTCACAGGAGACATCCACACAATGCTGAATAGTGACCACAACAGAGGCTTTAATCCCTTATAATGCCAAAATCTGGCCCCTTTCTACAGCAGGGTATGGGAACTGGCTCATTACTTCCACGGGCTGAAAAGGGTGGGAGAGATGGCAATGGGGTAGAGATAACTGGGGTACAAATCTTAAATTAATGGTGCCACAGGGCCACGTCAGTCACTTGCAAGCCCCCAAAGGCGCAGCAGAGTGAGGATCAGTGCATCACCTTGGGGATGGACAGCGAGGGAGCAGACTGGGATGGCTGCCACCCAACCTGTCACACCCCAGAGGGCTGCTGTGCCAAAAGGGCAGGTGCTACAGCCAGAACAAGAATGGGGAGGAGGAGATAAAGCAAGTCAGAGTCCAGCAGCTGCACTGCAATTGCTGGGTCCATTCCCCCAGCAGTGCTCAGCTGGGACCAGAGAGTAGCACTCAGTGAAATAACTTACACCTTCCTCTTGCACAGCCGAGCACTGGGCCCAAATTACAGCACTGCACTCTCAGATTCCCAACAGACACGGACTGGATGCAGCCAGGAGTCAAGCACCTGGCTCTGCTCCATCTCTGCACCTGGGGGTACAAGCTTCCCAAAAAAGCCAGTGCTCAGTCACCATGTCCCGGGGCAGGCAGCACACACCAATCCCTGAGCAAAGCAAGGAGGGTGGCCCCAGACCAGCAAGCTCACCTGAGCTTCTGGCATGGAGGTAAATTTATTCTTTCTCCAAGCCCCAGGTCCCCAGGGCACCCCTGGTCAAAATGGGAGAATCTCATGTATTTAACCACCACTCCAGAGACAGAAATCTGAGTCAGATGAAAAGGGGACATGGAGGATCCACAGGAATGAATGAAGCAATTCTTCCCAAGTGGCACAAATAAAATACAGCATGATAATGAGGAAAATACCTTCGGTTTTCATCCATTTACAATGCAGTTATCATCTTGGATTTGCAGCTCTACTTCATCCTGCCAATTTCTGAGTTTGGGTCTACTTTTTAGGTTTGATTTTTCTTTTTTAACTGCATTGTTTTCCTGAACTTTTCAGGGGCACTGCATTGCAATGGACTCCACAGAGCTAGTCTACGACGGTTCACCTTTAAAGGATTAGGCAACCACAGAAAGTATTATAGCAATGCAGTTTATGTAGACCTGGAATGTATTCTCCAATGAGATTAACCTATCTAATAGGATTTGGGGAAGCTTTCAGGGCCATTAGGATGCCCCCTACATGCTAAAGGCTCCAGATGCTGTAACCATTTGATTTAATCTAATCAAGACTGCCTAGGTGTATTTTGTCAGTGGATGTTTCTGTCATTTTCATATTACATCTCAATAGACAACTTCCATCCAAGTTCCATTGTGTGCAAACAGGCAGACACATTTGAGGCTGATCTTTCATTATAAGAGACGCTAATTATTAAAGCCTGGGTTTATAGTCTAATCCTGCAGGGTATGGAGCATTCCCCCAATGCTGCTGAAGGGACACTCCATGGACCCACTTTCCTTTATTTTACCTTAAAAACCATTCTACCCTGTCTTTATTTGTCACTCATCCCTAGGAGAGCCCGCGGTGCTCCTGGGTGCCATGTGCTGTGCAGATCAGCAGTGCTGAGGATCAAAAGGAAATAAAAGCATTCTTATCCCAGAGCTCTGGCTGTGCAAACACACACAGCCGGACACAGCCGCAGGCCAGCGTGGAATGGGAGCGTGGCTGGGAAAGGAGATGAAGGGGCCTCTGCAGACATCTCCTTTGATAAGTAAAGATGGTGCCATAAATTGCACTGATGAGCACTTACCCTCTGCAAGTGAGCAAGGGCCCTGGGAGGGATGAGCAAGTGCAGGAGTTACCATCTCCCCAGGGGCTTCTAGCCCTAACAGAAACATTTCCTTTCTCCACAGGTTAAACAGAGATCCTCAGCACATATTCTTTAAATCCCGGCCCGGAGAGGAAAGCAAAGGCCAGCTCCCAGGCTGGCAGGTGCTCCTGGCTGACAGAGAGACAGAGAAGTGTCCTGCATTCCCAAAAAACCTCCATACATCAACTGAACTCACACTGTGCACACACAGCTCCCACCAAGCAAGGAAAGCACCCGCGAGTGAGAGGGGCTGGAGCAACATCTGGAGCACACAGGTGTGACTTTTGCAGTTATCTGCTCATTTGTCATCTCTGTCCTTGCAAGTATGAAGCAAACATAGACCTTTAGGATTCAGAAGGTTGCACTGGAGAAAGTCCTGAACACCAGATTCACCTGAGGTGTGACTGTGACTGTCACACATCCATCTGTGTCATTTTAAGCTCACATGGAGCAACTGTAGCACCAAGAGACTTTAACCTGAATGGGGAAGGCTCAGCAATGCTGCACATCTATTCAAGCCCTCCTTCATGTTTATTTTCAAGGACTAGTTCAGGCATCTCTTCCTCAGTGATATTCATCAGAGGAAAGGAGCAAAGATGAAAGCCTGCAGCAGCCTCTGGGCAGGATTTGTCCAACCCTGTAATTCAGCCCTCCCAACAGACCAAAACTTGAGAGGTATGGGCACACCAGGAAACATGAACCATTTGAGCTGATCCTGACTTACCAGGTGGTGAGGAAGGGATTCCTCATTCCCCAAATACCTTCTCATGTGACTTTTTTCTTAAATGAGTATTTTTTCCCATTATTTTTCCAATGGAAACAATTATTTTTAGAATCAAGGCTAAAAGGCCCACTGTTTGTTACTGACAACTCAGAAACACCATGTTCCTCCAAGAGCCTTCAACCCTGCCCCTACAGAAATCCCACTGAAAGCAGCTTGGCCCTCTTGGATTGCCTGTGCTGCAGAACAAATACCATCACTCATCCCATCGAGCTTGTGTAAAATCAAAATACACCACAGGCACTGCACAGGGTATATTTTTGTTTTAGGGACTGGCTCATATATAGCAATTTGTGGTTGTGAACAGCAAGTGGAGGTTACAGAACCAGCATTTCAGGAAATACCAAAACAAAGTCAAGATGGATGGAAGGCAGCAGATGATCAGCTCTGTAATGCAGAGGACCTCCGTTGATTTCAACAGCTTTATATTCAGGTGCAACCATCACCAGTTTCTGGCCTGGTTCATGTTGCCAAATAGTAAGTGTTCTCCAATCCCATGCCAAGGCACAGGAGACCTCTGAGCAGGTCAAGTGAAATCTAACACTGGCATATACTAATAACTTCACATGCAAATTGACTGACTCATTACAAATCTTTTCCCCTCGGCATTCATGAGAAAAGCCAGGTTTAGCTCTCAAATTCCCTCAAAATGCTTAAACATTGCACTTGTTTTAAAATGAGAATTAAATTTGCATTCAGGAAGTTACTTTGGATGTAGGTTGGTGCTAACTCAAATTAAATTATAGTTCCATTTTTCTTAAACAAAAAGTTTTGTCACTTCTAGAAGCCTTGCCAGAAACAAGTGGCCCCACTGCTTAATTAAATCCACAGAGTCAAGTCATGCAGATGCGAGTCTGGCTCTGCCACAGGTACTGCAGGTGACCTAAAGCAAGTCACTTAATAGACCCTGGGCTGCCCTGTCCCACAGGAGAGCACCCCAAAATATTTCATTTGTGCTCAGCAAATACTGTTAAGTCTTTGGGAAGAAAAGACTGAAGGAATGCAAATAACTTCATGCTCATTCACACTGCTGCACTCCAATATTCCATTCTGCCCTAGTGTTTTTATAATGCTATTTTATTTCCTTTCGCCCTTCCTGTGCACAGGGTGCTTGTGTAACAAAAGCAGTACGAGCTGCTATAGGTTATGCCTTGACTCCTTTGGGCTCTCTCTTGTTTAACATTTCCCTCTTCCACAGAGCTGCTCTGGCTTGGACAGGAGGGAGCTGGAAGGGAGCGAGGCTCAGGACAGAGCCCACATTTTGATGGAGACTAATGACAATTTCTTGACCCACCATTTGGCCACAAATTAAAAACCATCCCAAAACAGTCTGTGACACTTTCGGAAAATTGCCTAAATGCACTGAAACTGAATGCAACTCCTGTATCAAATCCACCTTGCTGCTTTAAAAAAAATAAACTGGTAATAACAAAAAAATCTTACAAGCCCTCCACAGCCTCATCAGTGACTACAGTAGGACCAAGTACAAACCCAGCAATACAGGAAAGAATCTCTGAAAATTAGTGAGAATAGGCATAAACTGAACGGATGACCACCACTGGTTTAGACATTAAAAATCTTCATTTTCTTCTTTTATGTCAACTTTGCAGATTCTCCTCTTTAACAAAGCTGAGATTAAAAAAAAAAAAGCTATCTCTGATCTCATCAGCCATTCTGTCTTTAAAGCATTTGACTACAATCCGCACCAGACATACTTAGCAAACTTTAAAATACAGCCTCTCAACATTGTTACAATTAAGTCACTCTGAAATGTCATGAAAAGCAATCTAGTCCCATTAAAATCTTCACACTCATTAAAAAAGCACTTACAGACTCGAAAATGTTCCTAATACATTATTTAAAGACACAAGATGTACAGTGACTAAAAACCTTGTACAGAAAGAGAATAGCAACAGTCTGCTTTAAAAAAGCCTGTGTGCAAATGTGTGTTATAATTAGCTAATTGGGAAACTGCAGGTAGAAGGCAGTCTGTCATCTACTGGGTTTTGTCTAGGGGTTTTATTTATTTCATTCTCTTTTTATTAAAGGAAGAAGGAAAAGGGTGCTTTCTTTTTATGGAAGGAAAAAAAGCCCATTGTAGGCAATTTATGATCATTATGCACATGACATGTGCCAAAGCCACCTCTTTTCCTGGAAGGGGTAGGAAAAACCACAGACATCCTCCAACACCAGGCAGACAAACAAAGAAGGGGTCACTGGAAGTTGCGCCTGTGAGGACCAGAATCCCAGAACAAAGACACACGAGCTCGGGCTGTAACACAGCCACTGTCCTCCTATAATGCTGCATCTTTTTTTGATGTTAATAGAAGATGAAGGTATAAAATTTGCATCTTTATTGAACCCACTGCTAGATGAACCATGTTCCCACAGAGCCCCCGAGCAATAGAACAACAGTGGATGCTTCTTCCAGGGAAGGCTTTCACTTCTCCCTGTACCTCACCCTATGTAAATACTTGGATTTTACTGAGGTTTTTTCACAATTTTGACCAGTGCAAGAAGGGAATCAGGCTGCAGAAAGGCATTCAGCCATCATTTGAAGGAGTTGGAAGAACAAGAAAGAATCTGGAAAAATGGATCATTGTGAGAGGGATCTCCCCGTTTTCAGCAACACCAGCACAAAGCAGTAATTTTAAAACAAATTTGGAGAGGAGCACAAAGAAAAACAGTATTTACTTGCAGAGAATGAGGGGCAAGAGCTCCTTGGCATACTACAGAAGCTTCCAATCAATCAACAAAAAAAAAGAAGAAAAAAAAAAAAGTCCATTTCTGGGCAATAAGCAGATGATAGGGGAATACAGGATCATACAGTCACCCCAGGACAAAATCCAGTCTAAGTCAAAGTGACTCTTTGGAGAGCAGCATGGTTCAGGGAGAGCACGAGGGCTCAGCCCAGCCTGCCAGATGCTTCCAACTACCCCTGTGCCTTTTCCCCAGGAAAACACAAAGCATCACACTGACCCAGTCAGAGCGGCCACCTCACTGGGTGTTCTGCCAACAGCCAGCTGAAGGTCTAAGGAAGATCAGAACAGGCTCAGAGCATAATGAGTCTACCCAGAATAATCAGCCACCTGCACAAGTTGTGACTAGGGATCTCCTGAGTCATGCTCTTTAGCAGCCTTGCTCTGTGTCTCTTCCACAAATGCCTCCAGCACATTTCCAAACCCACATCAGTTTCTCACACCCACCCAGAGGTGATGATTTCCACAGCTCGCTGCCTGCTTGCAGGAAGAAATATCTTCTTCTGCCTGTTTTGAGCCTTCACACTTCATCTGCCAGCTCTAGGTCTGAAGAAGAACTTGAACAGTCACTCTCCATCTACTTTATTCATGGCTGTATCAATGTTTATCACACTCCTGCTCAATCATCCCTTTTCCAGAGAAGAGCTCTCCTCTGTTCACACACTCTGTACATGGAAGGTTTTTTTTCTCTCTCTGATCACCATCTTCACAGCCCATCCCCGTACCTCATCCAGTTTTATTATACCCATTAGAGGTAGGGAGCACATTCCAGGCATAGCAATCCATGGATGTCTACAGCAGCATGACGGCATCTTCTTTTTCTTCTGTATTTCTGCTCAACAAGTCCTGATACCCCATTTGTTCTGTGAATGCTCTTGAGCCCTGAACTGGTTATTTCTTTAGGACTGTCCTCAGAGGGCACGGGAAGAGATGTGTGCAGGTCGTGTATTAACCAAGGGAGTGTCCTTCCTTCATTCATCTGTGGTCCGGGAACACTCAGACTCATGGCCCAAAGTCTGGGGACAGAGCAGGTGTGGGTGGGACAGAGCAGGCACGTACCCAAACAGGATTGGGATCCATCACACACTGCTCTTACAGCCTTGACCAAGCTGGGTTAAGACACTACAGCTGAAACACACTGAAGCACAACAGATACATCACAGTGATTTATTATTGCAAATCTCCAATGAATACGCTCAAGGGACAGCCAAAAACTTCATGACTGTAGGCACCGAAAAAGTATCTGGTTCAGGCTGCAAACCCCAGAACTATAATGTTCATTATAATACTATTGATACATAGCTAAAGTATCAGAATAGGATTGTCTATTTGATACTCTCAGGAGGGGGCTACAAAAGCGATGAGCAGACTACACGAATGAGTTTATCTTGGAGAATAATGAATTTATCTTTAAAGAAAAGCCCATTGTAGGCAATTTATGACAGTTATGCAGGTTAGAGAAGGGGGAAAGCATGGGAGAAAAGGAGATGAAAGAGAGAAGCAAGAGCATCTTTTACAAATGCCAAAGACCTGAAATAATGTCACTTTAACTGCCAAATGCACTTCAGCTTTCAGGCAAATCAGTCATGAGGACGAGCGACTTCTCGAATCATAGCACAGCTGCTTCTCAATAAAGCTCTCCTTAGCTGCAGTCTTCTCCCTGCAAAATCTGCTCCTGCTCTCAAACGTGTTCCAGGCACCTTCCGAACAAAGGTCACCAATTAAAGGGACACCACGATCCCGTTGTGACATGGACCATTACTCACTAGGGACCCAGTCCACAGCACCGACTGGTTTTCACTTGTAAAATGGCTGTATCTGAATCTGGGCCTCTGGAAGCACAAGTCTCACAGATCTTCACCTACGAACACTCCAGCCCCTGCAAAGCTCCTGCAGCTGTTCTCCCTGGAAAGCCAAAGGAAGGTTTCTGACAGAATGACTGTCCTTGTATAAGGTTTATCTTCTGACAACATCCTTCCCAGCCATGCTGCTGCCAGTAGAAAATTCTGCCTGCACAACCCCATCCTGTCACACTGCTCCATTCAGGTTTGGTTCTTTTGGTAGACCTCAATAGTTGATGCAAATAGAAAAATGTTACAGGGCATAAAATAGCAAGAAAAATCTGGACATATTACAGTGCTTTATCATTTAACACACAATGGGGGCATGTATTATGAAATACCATACCACTGAAGGTGAGATGTTCTATTTTAATACAACTCTACAGCTTCCACAGGAGAACAGATTGTTTTAACCTCAGCTCCAGTAATTTTCAAATATGCAAAGACAAATGCTAGTCCTTGTACAAAATGTGCTGTTGTGACTATTCAACAAATTCAATGCTCAGTGAGAATGCAGGGAACTAACTATAGCTCTCACATGGCTCCAGTACCTGAAGTTGACTCTCCAAACAAAAAGGCAGGGGTTGGTAAACACACAGCTGTTTCTGTTTCTCTCCTGCACCCCTCCCATCTCTGGGGGGATTCTCACAGCTCTGAGATTAATGCTCTGAAAATGGCTCTACAGTCAAGGCAAAGGTTTAGCTAATCGAGTCAAGGGAGCACTCCACCAGCGTGTGAAAACATGGACTGCATCCATCAGCAAACCGCACACTCCCCCACTGCTGTGTGCAGATTTGGGTGCTGAGAGAGTGCCAGCACCCGCAGTGGTCTCAGGCTGCACCCAACAACCACTGGGAACTGAGCATCCAGGTCCCACTCCAGGGAAACTCCCAGCCCAGAGTCACCTCGAACTACCCCCAGTTCTGCACACCTATAGGGAGGTTAAAACTTGCCTGCTACAGACAGTCCACCTGCAGGGTGCAATCATACATATACTTCTAAAAACATCAATTAGTTAACAAGCGCTGTCAACAGAACAGGGACTTTGTGCCTTCTGCTCTGAGCAGCCATTTGCACTAAGCCCATCCTGAATGTGCAGGACAAAATCACAAATTTTCTACAAATCAGATGAACTACAAAACAGAAGGGAAAAAAACCCTAAACAGCACACCAGTAATGTTTGGTCTCATTCGGCTCTTCATTTCCCCCTTCTCCCAACACATTTAGTCTCTTGCTTTCATTCTGCTCCTCTGTACTAGAATTAAAAGAATATTCATCTTTAGTGCCCAGAAGAGGACAAATCAGGCTGTCCACAGCAGGAGACAGCCTGCAGCCTCTTTCAGAGACAGCAGGAAATGCCTCTGCTGTCTGAACAGGCCATTGCAATCAGACTTGATAAAAACATCCCCAAAAAGCCCCACAAAAATTGAGGAGAGACCCTACCTGAGCTGGCTGTGAGCAAACTACACATGGAAACACTTGCACTAAAAGGGAAGAGCCCCTGTTGCTGCACAGAAACATCCAGGTGAAGGGGCTGGGAGTTAAGATATGGACAGACTGGCTGGGGTTACACTCCAACACCTCACACAGCCCTGCTGTGCCTGATGTGCAGCCAGCCCAGCTCACCCAGGGCTTGCAGCACCTCTCCTTCCCTCTCAAAGCACCTCCTCAGGCCAAAAGCACCATCCTCTCCCTCTGCTTCCCTCACCTGGGGACTCACTGCTTAGAGCTGGGGGAATCCCTTCAAAATCAAAGCAGGGAAGAGCCCAGACATCAAGTTGTGCTTTCCTCCAGCCCATATAAGAGTGATTTGTAACACTTATTATTATTATTACTTAGATCCCTTCAATTTTAAGAAGTCCTAGAGCCTCCCCTTCCTACTGGGACCCTTTGCCAAGCACCCATCATACAGGCTGAGCACTCAGCAGTGCTCACAGGGGATGCAGCAGCTCCACATCCCAGTGGGCTATCAGCTCACCCTAGGGGGATGTGGACAAGAAGGACAAAGGGGTCTGATCACACAGCAGTGAAGGCAGCACAAATCCTGCCTGTGAATGCAGGGAGCAGGACTGGCCACAAATGACTCATTCATCTCTCCAATATCACAGAGGACTGTGCTTTAGCCTTTACAGCAGCAACAAAGCAACCACACTGAAGGGAACCCTTGCTCCAAAGGGAACACCTGTGCCCAAAGGAATCCTCACTCCCTGAGACTGGCAGAGACTGGCAGTGCCCTGCACCACTGGAAAAAGCACTGAGGGCAGTGAGTATCTGTGTGTCCTCACACCCGAGCACAGGAGGCTTTGCTGAGGTAAAACCAGAGAGTAAAGCAAACACAGTCCAAGTTCAGTCCAAGACTGAAGAACTCAGGAGGAAATGCTGGGGGTTAGCATCTACACCTGTGTGTAGGTGGAAGTGCAGCTCTCCTATTCCTACGACCACCCATGTCCATCTCCTCCATGCCCAATCTCGCCCCCAAGTCGTTCATTCCTGACACTCCCGTTTACACCAACAGATTATTTTGCATTCTGTCTCAAATAATTTATTTTTATGTGCTTTTAAATCTCTCATGCTACTAAAATATTTGTTTTGTACACAAGTGTGTTTTCTAGGAAAGCAAGGTGAGGAGCAGGTCCATATGCTCCCAAGGGGACCTGCCAGTGGAGCACCATCTCCCCCTCAGCACTGTGTCCCACCAGAGCAGGGGTTGCTTCAAGAGCTGGCTGGCACATCCAGAGGGCAGATATCTACCTGGGTCAGTGCCACAGGAGATCCTGTTTCATGGCAAAACAATTGCTCATAAAAATTCCATTTAAGTTACTATAACTTAACATTGTCCAAATGAAAACCCAGAGGCTACAGCTGAACCCGGGGTGACTCTATTGAGTTGAAGGGCATTTTTTGTATTTTTTGTCTTGCCTTTTTTTTTTAATATTCATTGATCTGAACAAACATAATAATCACCATCTGTTGTGAACACAGTTGGAATGGAAAAAAAAAAACCCCACAAAACAAAGAAAAAAAAAATGGAGGATCACATACAAGGCTGGTGTAAACCAGCATAACTCCTCTGACCCCAGCAGATCCATCAACACTCAGGTAAAGTGTTTCATTCAATTTCTGTCTGAAATTGCTCGTAACATTAAAAATATACTTTAGCCGGAGGGGTTTTGGTTTGGTTTCTTTTGTGATGCAGGGCTGCTTTCTGTTTCCTTTTGTTCTAATGCTCTTGTACACTAAGTGGAAAAGGATCTCAGATCTTGACATCCCACTTCACTAGAAAGATGTCACAGGCAGCAACATCCTCGCCTCTGCCTGCCGAGTCAGGCAGTCAAGCACCTCCTCAGCCCCTGCATTACTGGACTGAGACATTGAATAAATTCCCTCTGCTCCTACACTGAGTAAAAACAACAAAACACAGGCAGAAATGTTTAATGACTCAGTGCCACAGAAAATAAATGGCTTAAAAACATAAGTGCTTTTCAGGAAAGCAAGCTCTCCAGTGCTGGAGAGGAGCTGAAGCTGACTGGATCCTTTCATCATAGCAGCTGCCCTCACCACCACTTGTCCAGTACCCCCACCACGGAGACATCCCAAGTGTTTGTGATCCCAGTCCCTTCCCCAGACACCTGCTGGGGTCCTCTCGCTGAGCTGGGGGAGCACAAGGGACCCTGCTCTGGGTTATTTTTTGCACATGCACGGGGTGCAGGCAGCTGGAGACAAGGTGACCTCATGGATGGAGGGTGAGCAGGACACACCATGCCCACGGTCACAGTCAACATGGTAAAACCAGCATCACAGAAGCCACAGGTTTACCCAAAAATCCAAACAGTCCTGACTCATGGGCACAGTCTTACGGGAGGCACGGACCAACTCACAGCACTCAAGGATAAATCAGGGAAAGAGGCTTTGAAAAAGAAGCCCTGTCCCCACGTATCATGTATTCTTCAAATGCTTAGCATCTTGCAAAATGCTTAGAAAACTCCAGCCCTGCTCACATGAGCAGTGAGGCTGGAGAGAGACAGGACAGGCTGGGTGTGGGTATCAGGAGCAGCCCCAGCACTGGACAAGGCCACGAGCAGAAGCCGTGGCACCTCTGCACCTTTTACACAGCTCGGGCATCGCAGCTCAGGACAGCCAACACAGTGCAGAACACCACGGTATCTCCACATACCTGTTAACAACACAGGGAAAAAGGCACCAAAAATACAGGTGAGATTTTCCAACACTCACATGTAATGGCAACGGATTAAAAAGAGCTGGATAGTAACCAGTGCTTTTAAAAAAACCAAACCCCCAACTCCTCTAGCCTCCCAAGTGCCATCTTATTCCATTCCCATTTCAATGTTAACTTCTGCAGCCAGAATCCTGATGGCACTAGGGAATGGTACAGACCACCTAGACCCAGGATGAAACTCTTCAAATGGTTAGAGGAATTGATTCTGAGCAGTATGGGAATTTTTGCTGGATTTGGAGTATTTTTCTGGGTTCTGGAGAAAGCCAGCACTGAAATGATGCTAGACTTGAAGTGGAAAGGGATCTCATATCACTGGGGCAGGAAACAAACCGTGAAAAAGCTCAGATGAGATGTAGGATGAATAGCAATTCCTTTCTATCTCTGGCGACTTGCGAATTTATTACTATATTCCTTCTAAAGCGTATCACACTGATCTCAAACCATCATGTTGTCATGAGTTTCCTGGACAAGCAGGATTATTTTGGTGTTAATCCTCTGCTAGATTTAGCAGTGCCTCAGACACTGAAACTCCGCACGAGAGCCAATCTCCCTGATTTCTCCACCTGACTTCTCTTGGCTCCCTCTACGAGTACTGGTAAGTATTTCTAAGCCCCTGGCATCACTCAGCCCGGGACGATTAGCATTATTTTGTCAAAAAGGGCTTTAAGTGCATGCAACTGTACCAAACCACCATTCGCATCACACTCACCAGGCTTACAGACGGGGGTTACATTACCTACTACTTTATAATACAACTATTATACAAATTTTTCCTGGATAACACTAAGCCTGAGTCTTTTGCAGTCCTCAGGGAGCCTTCTCACTGATGAGGTGGATCTGGCTGTAAAAGGCAGAGTGACCCAAAATCGGAGGCTTAAAGAGTTGCATAACCTTTGAAAGAAAAAAAAATTACAAATTAAATTTCCAAATAACCCAGAACCTCAAGGGAAGAGTCTCAGCTTGTATCTGGGAGCCGTTTGCCACATGTTTCCAGCTAACATTTAATGTAGCTGGAAGGGTAAATCCCTCTCTCAAGGAAGAATATGGCCTTTAGGTTTCCCATCGCAAGGGATTAAGAATGGAGAAGAGGGTTATTTGCATTTACATTTGAGAAATGTGTATTGCCAGATATTGAAAGGAAAAAAGCAACTATATAGTAATGTCTGCCCTCAATTGCACCCTGTAAAATCAGGAAAGTGGGCAAGCAAAACAGCCATCTAGATAAATCATTCAACACTTTAAAAAAAAAAAATCCACCACAAAACCAACCCTAAATTTCCTTCTTTGATGTTTTCACACCGCATCCAGGATGTAACAGTAGGTACAACAAGGCTTCCTGCAACCCAGCAACATCAGCCATGCAGGTAAAGCCTAATTTTTGATTTGGTGGGCCAGGTTACTTCCTGGCATCCAGCAGCAACACCAAAGCAGAGGTTTCCCCACCTGTTCGCAACCCAACAAAATCCCAAACATCACCAGGTCAGGAGAGCATTACAGCCTGGTTTGGGATTGATTCGGGAGCTTATTTGCTCTCTGCTCTCTGCAGAGAAGGGGCAGAGGAATCCACAATGGTTTGTCATCTTTGTGAAGCAGGAAAATTAAAATCCCCAGTGCGTCTGAAACATGAGTTTGCTTATGTCTCTGCGTAGTAACAAAATGTAAACTTTATCCTGTACAAAAGATGAACACAAAAGCAAAATTCACTTCAAGCTCTGTTTTCACAGGTATATTGAGAATGAAAGGTACAAACAACCCAGAAAGAAATGAGGCTAACCTGTCCCTTAATCCCTCTTCAAACACTAACTTCATCCAAGCTCTTGGCACTACAGACCTTTATCAGCAGCAGATCTGCCTTATCCAGGGTAACACGTAGATATCGTGTCTAATTCCAGGGGCAGATTAAAAAATGGCTCTTGGAAACACTGCTCCCCCTCCGCATCCATGGGCTGAGCAAGACAGCGAACCCAAGCCCAAGGGAGCCACCTGAGGGTTTCCATCAGCTCAAGGCAATGGTGCAACAACACAAAAGCCGAAAATTAGACTTTACGTACATGTACGCACACCCACAGACACACAGGGAAAATTGCTATCAGTTATCCTAGTTAATTATACATTATAATAGAATTAGAGTAAACTCTCCTCATTATCTCCTCATTCAGCCCCTGCTCCGCAGCGAGCTGACCACATGCTGCACTAATGCCAATAGCCCTTCACATTAACCTTTATCTGCGCCTCGCAGCTTCGCTGTTTGCTCTGTGTACAGCGCTTGTTTTGACCTTGTTTCTGGCTGACCTTTCATTGAAATATAACATTTGTAGCAGTCCTGGAGACTGGCTCATCTCCCATGGCCTTGCAACCACGATACATTTTTGTACAGGATCTAAAACACAGGACGCCTTGTTTTCACTGTGTTCCTGGGATCCTCGCCTGCCCTTCGTCTTTCTCAGAGAGGCTGTGACATTACCAAGACAGTTTACAACAGCTGCTGTGTGTTCAGTTATTAAAAGGAAATCCTGAGGGACATTTCATTATTATTATTATTACTATTTTGCACAGGGGCTGTCAAAGAGGGATAATCACAGCCATGCCTGTGAGCAGAGCGCTGAGTGCCCTGGCTGTGCATCTTGCAGCCACAGCAGCCAGGGCACAGAGCCCCCCAAACCAGCCTGCAATCCCCAAACTGTGACTGCAGCAGATTAAAGGGGCCTTTCACAACTGTGATTCACTGCTGGAGGAAGCAGTTTACTGCTGGATATTCAGAGTGATGGTGTTTAAGGCAGATGCCTGTGTGGGATTGTGGGCTCCTGCGAGCGACACATCCTTAAGCATCGCTGCCAAGTCCTGACTCCACAGACTTGCACTGCGGGGACAAAATCATCTTCACGCACAGGAGGAAGCTGTGACCTGCATAATATTTGCTCTGCAAAGTAAACCTGCTCTATCTTAACTTTTTTTAAAGAAAAATACGGAAATGAACCCAGAATAACGTTCTCCTTTGAAGGATTACAGAAAAATCTATCAGGAGGAGGAAGCGTCTTTCCAAAAAGGGCAAAGTCCCAACTGCCACATAACGGATTTGACACAGCAGTGCAGAGAAGACAGTAATTTATACTCCCAGGAGCACAGGGAGCGCAATTTAAGAGTTTCCTCTTTTTTCCCTACAGTAATAACACAAAGTGGCAAACAGCTTCCTGGTTTCAGTCTCTGCTGTGCATTCCCCATGACCTTCCCCACTGACTTTCATGGGGGCTTGGGTGTCAGAGATAAAACCTGAGAACCACATTTGTGAGGGAAGGCCCAGGTAGGATTATGCTAGGAAAAAAAAAAGTAAAAAGAAAAGATGAATAAAAACAGATTCACTGAAGATTTAGCTCAAAAACGGTTGAAGCTTCCAACTTGGCAAAGGGAAGTATTAATAAAAAAACTAATAACCCCCTAAGGAAGATCATAAAAATGATTAAGTTAAATTCACAAATAAAAGGCACAGAAAACTTTGGTTCCTGAAAACTTCCTCTACCGTACACCGTACATGGGACAGAACCAATGTGGCTGCTGAGAGGTGGCGGTGGCGGTAGCTGAGGATGATGCACACCAAGTGCTTCAGGAACAGAGGAATTTGCCTTTTTGAGCTGATCTGGTGACGGTCACACACGTCCCCCACCAGGTAGAGTACCCTGGCTGCCTCCCCAGCTTCACTCTGCCCACAGCAGAGACACAAACCCCACTGCCAGGGGCTTGTGACACGCCAGGACTGGGAGGAACCTCCATGTGTCTCCACCTGCTCCCAAACACCCACCAAGGGCACAAGGTCCCTCCCAGTCCCCTGCACACACAGACCAGTACAGGCCACTGCCAAGAAATGCTCTGCTGACAGAGAAAAAGATTTGGGGTTGTTTGGTTTTTTTTCCCCGACCCATACTTCTTCCGAGATATGAAGCTTAAACAACTCAGCATTTAAGGCTCATCAACGAAAGTCACAAATAGCTGTATTTTTAAAAATTGCTTTAACATTTTAAACCCTCAAATGTCATCCAAAATAACTGCATTCAGCTTGAAAAGATGGTATTTTTCACTTTGCAGATGTCCAGTGCAGGGTTTATGCCTCGCTTTCAAAAAGCATCATTTCAGCCTTGCAATGGAAACTTCTTTCTTAAGAGAGGCTTAGTGAGCGGAGAGGAAGAAATGCTCCGAGCCCAAGGAAACTGAAGGCCATGGCATTATGTCCTTAGGGCCAGGGAGCCCTTAGAAAGAGCCTCTGGGTGACAGAGGGACACAAAAGCCACCAACCCCTTCCAGCGGGAGCAGAAGGAATGAACGCAACCCCACGTGGAAGGGCAGTGAACCTGTTGATGTCTTGTGCCCTGCTCCTGCTGCTGCGCTCCCCTCCAGCCCCTTCCCAGAAGTGAGATAATCTGGCCTTTAAATAGGGTTCACAGCACCTGACCCCAAATCCGCCAAGCAAGGGAAAGCAGGGCGAGCAGGACGGCGTGTCAGGTGTTGGGGTGAGATGTCCTTTCAATGCCTGCTAGGTTTTGAAAAGGCTTTTTATGCATTAAATCCACCCCTTTTTTAATACTATGAGGACAAAACTGCACTTACGAGGGAAAGGAGCATAAAAAAGGTAATAAACATTTAATGATCCAATAATTGGTTATATCAGAGTAATCACTGTTCAGTAATTAACTCCCATTCCTGCTTGCTCATTTGATATCTTCTGTAGCCTTTGATAGGTTCCTGTGAATATCAGCATTCCTTAGAAACTCTTACACTGAAACCTTTTGATGAAGCTAAAAAGCAACGACACCATTAATCACTGCACACATCCCAGTGGCTTTCAGACCATCTGAGACGGGGCCTTTCCTCCCTGCACATCGCTCCTCAGCTGCCTTTAGCACAGCCCCTTGGCCCTACAATTTGAGATTTTCTCCCTTGCTTCTTCATGTTCCCAGAAAAATGAATTAGCTGTACATTTTCTGTGCCAAAGGGTTAGTGGGAAAGCACACAAACATAAAATTACATCTTGAAAGATAACAAAAAAATAATTACATTGCAGTGTCACGGAAGAATACAGGGAACAGCTGGCATTTTGTTGCAATGTAAAACTAGAATTAAACTCAGGTTAGTGTCACTTCCAACTAACTGCCCACAGTAAGCAAGAGCAGATAGGCACTGGGCTTCTGCCACGGCCTTCCACAGCCAGTCCTTTCTCACCCCCAGCCAACAAAGCTCTCTCTCCTTGGGGAGAGCAGAGTGTGCTGGCACAGCTTCATTTCTACCATGGCAATCCCAACACAGCTTCGGCAAGAGGGAAGGGCTCTCCCCGACAGAGTGCCCAGATGATCACCTTTATCCAAACAGGTATTTCTCCAGCCCTGGTCCTAAATCTAACCAACTGTGACGAGTATTTTAAGACAAACTCATATAATGAAAGGAGGCTTCATTTATGGTCTTTAAACTTTAAAAAATGCATTACACAATTTACTTCTCTAGAGTAACAGTTCTGTGATTTAACTGCTCTAAATTTGTTTAAGAAAAATGATGATATAGAAATGCTGACTCCAGTTTTTTCCAAAGTAACAGATATCATTGCCTGCGGGGGGGGGAAGGCTAAATTTGAATTACTCTCTTTGGAGTGGATTTTTATCTCTATCACATCAGTGTAGAGCCAAAGTAAATCCATGGTATTTCCTTATAGTCCACATTTATTGCAGTGAGACATTTGTTCAATCAAAAGTTCTTTCTTGAGACAAATATCTGCTGAACCTAAAACTAGTCAAGCTTTTTCCCTTTTTCCCCCCCATATAAATGTTTTACCCCATATTTATTTTCAGACACCACCATTTCATACCAAATCAGATCTGCTGCTTGCAGTGGAGCTGCCTTTGGTTTCCAGGCTCTGAGTATGAGGTGCTTTTCTTCCAAAACATACACACACCTCCATCAGCACAAACCACAGAGCAGTAAATTCTGCCTCAAAGGTTTTAAAAATCAGGGGTCACAGAAGAGCACAGAAGAAAAAAGACATTCTTCAGAAGTCAAATATTCTGCCCCAATTGTCAATATTATGCAAAATGCTGGTATTGCAAAATTGTATTTTTAACTGCTGCTATATAAATTAACGGAGGTCAGTTAGCTCAAGGAATGCTGATACTGAACATGAAATATCAAGCTAAACAAAACCACATGCATGGAGCAGTCAATTCTGCCCTGCATGGGCCAGGGGGATTTCCCAAAGCACAGTGAGTTGGAGCCACGGCGTTGCAGAACCAGAGGGATTGTGAGCTCTTTGTATGTTTCTCATGCACTTGAAGGCATTAGTAGTGATGGGAAGGGAGGGAGACAAGGAAACAGATTGAAAGGGGCAGGAAAATTAGAGAGAGCTCCTTGCCATTAATGGAAAAATAACTACAGAGTGTTGTAACAGATTCCTCCTCTTTTGTATGCATAGGAATATTTATTTAATCAATGTTCTGTAACAAAACAGGCCTCTGGTGAGCTATTGTGGAGAGCAAACTCCATTCAGAGAGTGGTGATTTGAATCTTGCCACCTGTTTAGCTGGTACTGGAGAAAGCAACAATATGTGGCGGGATGGGAAGGTGTCTGCCCCGGGGAGAGGAGGAAGCACCCCACAGAAGCTTTCCAGAGTAATTACCCAAAGTAATGCCACTTGCCAGGGAAATCTTGATGACTCGTCACTACCAGGACTTCTTCAAGCAAAGCTGCAAAGTTCACCATTTCTCTTAGGGAGGGATAAAATTCTATCCCGTAGAGTAGAGACTTCTGCTGCTGTGTGTTACTTCCAGACCTGAACCTGTGCTTGAATCCAAACTCATCCAGCTAAGGGATAGAAAAAAGCTTTTGACAAAGAGAGGCTCATGCCAGTGAGTTATTTCAGTCCCACTGTTACCAGTGGTCCCCCAGCCAAGCTCTCTGTTGGGGTTTCTCCAGCGTGGCCAGGGATGCTCCAGCACGTGGCCACATCCTACATCCCACAGGATGATGCTGAGCTGCATCAGGAGGCAGAGTTTGGAACACGCCTTGGCCCTGCAGCTTCAGGAGCTGTCCCACCACCAGACTTGATCTCCTGAAGGCCCCAAACAAAAAAAAATCCCAAGCCACTCTTTCAAGTTTCCCCTTAAAATAAACTATTATTTAGAAACAAGTAACTGTTGGGGAACTTCACATTAAAGGTATATTTCTGTATATACCTTATAAGATCCTGCTCCTGACTGCACTTTAGCATGTGCTGATTTTAAGTGCACTGTGCTATGGTTTTTAACAACATACTCAAGCACTTTCTTAAAGAGGGTCTGATTTAAACATTTGCATAAATGAGTCCTTAAACAAAGCCCTGACAAAGGCCCATAGCAAAACCTGGGGGGATATCAGGTGGGATATCAGTGGGAGCTTCTTACTGGACTGTTTCTTTCTCCCTTCTGCACTGTTTGCTGCAAAAACACACCATATACATGAACTTTGTGTTCACCTTACACAAACCTTATCGTAAAGCAGCTTTGCTCTTAAATTTGCTACACCAGGATTAAAAACCCTCTGTATTTATTTATTTTTATAGGCCAGCTAGTACCAGAGATATACCAGTTTTATGACATATTACACCTGCAGACTCTGGCATTAATGACAGACCTAATTTGCTTATCACCATCACAGCTGCCAGAGTTAGTAATACATCCTTTAACATTTCTTGTAGGCAGAATGAGAGTTTCTTCCCTATTCTGCAATGGATTTAAGGAAAGATATTACCATAAATAGCCGTGACACCCACCACAGCTGGGACATATAATTGTAAGTGATTTAAAACTGAAGCAAGCCATTACTAAGCAACAACTTTTACACACTTAATAATCGTAACAGTATAAAGAAAGATAAAGCATTAATCAGAATTTCACTGTGTTACCCTTCACATCAGATTTCCTTAACAAAGTTGGCTGTTGTCAGCAATTTTGAGGCAAAATTATAGCTTTATTTTAAAAGGTGGTTGACAATAAAACAAGTGCTTTCAGTTATCTAAATAAGTGTTCTAGGCAGGTCCCTGCTACATGTGTACAGGTACTGCTGCTCTATTTTCCTGCAGTAAAATTATGTAGATATTTTATGTTAACCACTTACTATCTGAGCATCCTGCAGATGCTAATTAAGTAGCCAGGCCAACTCAGAAGAGGGACTGTATTATTAAACCTATTTTGTAGACAGAAAAACTCAGCTACAGCAAAACTAACACTCTAGCTCAAGGTGATCCCTAAGCACTTATTCTGACTTCACACTAAATACCACCTCACACATCAGCATTGTCCCCACACTCCTGCTCTTCTCAGTCAAGAAAACCAAATCTACAGCCTGGATGCAGCAGCTCCCCTGAGACACACATGGATCCAATCCCACATCCATCCCTACTGAGCACAACCCCAGAGCAGGTGCTCGCACGGCTGTGCTGAAATGAGAAGGGAGTGACTGCTTCAAGGTTACCAAAGATGACTCTGCTTGCACAGAAACCAGCCCATGCCTCCCAAGGACCGGCTCAGCATCTTCATTAAAAGAGTGTGTTTGAAGGAAGAGAGGTATCAAAGAGTTGTTTTGGAAGCAACCTGTGCAAACCCAAACACAACAGCAAGTGCATGTGGTGAAGGTGGCCATGGGCCAAACAAGCCCCCATCTCCTCCAGGGTCCCAGCCGGGCAGAGCATGGAACTGAGCAGGCTGCAAAAAGTAAGACAAAAACAGTAATAAAACTAAAAAAAGAAGGATCTGCTTTATGTGTATTACCCCTTCCACGCTCTAGCTTTCCCCTTTAGATGGTGGAAAGAGCATGAGCATCACTCCAGGCAGGGGACAGGCTGTGTGCCACGTCTATGCCATGTGCATCCCATGATGAGAATGCTGCCTTTGCTGACAGAGGCACTGCAGACCTCCAACCACCCGAGAAAAGCCACACCTCAAGCTGTGAAGGCAGAAAAAGAGGTAAAAGCTGAACAGATTGCCCTGTACTCCAAAATGTGTGGAGCTGTGCAGTGTAAAATGAACACTAAATAAATACACAAAATGTTCAGAATAGCAGCCCAGCATGGAGGACTTAAAAAAAAAGCCCTTAAATTTTCAAAGCCAATTTCATGGGGTTTACATTCTGTGTATTTTTCCACGTTGTAAATGGTATTTCCTGATGAGACTTCTTGAAAGTCTTGTCAGTGTGGATGGTAAGCCCTGACCAAGCCCTGCAGGCGATGCAGGATGAGGTGGGCCCACAGCCCTGGGGCAGAGCTGCAGCTCATAGCATGTACAGTGGCACAAGAGACACCTCCTTCCCTGTGTATTTGGAAGGATTTTATATCAGATATTTTCAATGAATAAACAAACCCTTCCCTAACCTGTAACATAAACCAACACACTGCAGTGCAGCCCATCCCCACGAAAATGTGGTGACCCACACTCTAACACTGTAATCTAATCCTTGAACTAAAGACAGTTTAATGCCTTTACAAATCCATATGTTTTCTAATACCACCATTGCTGTCAGCAGACTACAGGAGCGCCTCTTTGAAGATGGAAGGAAAATGACAAAGCACATCATTGTGAAGGCAATTATATGCTGCAGTAACCACTTTACAATGGCCCATATGGGCTGTATTTCAACAACGCAATTTCCAAATCTGCCTTAGCAAACATATATCTCCGTCCCAATCCCAGGTAGATTTTGCAAAACAAAATAAGACTGCAGCCAGAACAAATCTAAAATATGGATAACAGATGTACAAATATGCCAACAAGGACACCAGAGCAATTTTTTGTCAGAGTACCAAACAAAGAGAGCAGCCACAGCAGACCTCACGAGGCCATTCACAGCAAAGCTGCCCATTCAAGGGACTTAAGAGACCTGGGTTTATCAGAAATCTGATTATACACTCGCGTGCTCTCCTATGCAGCTGCCCAATTCATTGCTGCAGTCACTGGGCCATCCACCTCCCCAGGGACCACAGGGCAGGGGAGCTGCAATCCCAGTTCAGAAGCTAAAATCAGACGTGAACCAAAGCTGTGCACGCTTACTCCAAATCCTCTCTGACATCCAGGACCAGGGCCTAAATAAAGGAAAACAAGGGGGGGAAAAATAACCCCAAAACAACAACAAACCACAAAAAAACTCTCTTGTCCTTTCCCTTGTGATAGCAGTTTCAGAGGCCTGCTCTGTTTACCTTGCTGCCTGAGCTCTGCTGTGGTAGCTGGGGCCGTGCCACCAACCCAGCATCACCTCCGGCAGCCCCAGGGCTGCTCTCTGCCTGGTTCCTTAGGAGGCAAAGGGCAGTGAAACTGCAGCTCCAGCCCAAAATCTCTCCCTCCTGTTGTTGGAGAAGCAGGAGCCTGGGCTGAGGAGCAGTCTTCACAGGGCAAAATTATGCAAAAGCTGTACTCTAGTGAAAAGGGGGTTTAATTGCGCTTCTTTCCAGTAGTCCTCTGCAGTGGTTCATTGCTTTTGAAAGCTCTGGGACAGATACCTGTTTTGGGATATCTCTGTGCCAGTGGCACAATTTTCTAGGGGCTCTGGGGCCACACACTGGCCCTACAGGCAGGATCCAAGCTGCAGGACACCAGTTGGACAGTCCTGCATATATTAGTAGCTGCAATAAAGACAGGAACAGACATGAACATCTTTCTCCCAGAAGTGAAATAGTAATGAAAAATGCCTTAAGCTGCCTCTAACAAAGACAGAAATGGTAGAGGTAAAAACTTGCAAGTTCGTTGCTAATTCATTAACAACAAACCGTCTGCATCAAATATCTTATATTTCAACGGCAAGGGCAGGAAGGAACACGTGCACAGCATGGAGCAAAAAATCACCAACAAAAGGAAAACATGGAGCTAGGTATTCAGTAGCCAGGTCTTGCAAAGTGCCTGATCCAGTTCTTATCATTGTCAGCTCCTCAAAATGATCTAGTGAGTCTGGGCAAAAGCATTTCAAAGACTTTAATCCATGTGAAATATTACTTCCTGGAACCGGAAATTCAATCCCTAGCAATGAAAACAAAAGCACACTCATAAATGCACCTTTCAGCTCAGCCAATATAGCCATATTTAGGCTCATGCTCTCTCAAAAAAATCCTTTACTCATTAATATAGAGTAAACTTGAAATGATTGCTATAACTGAAGTTAAAAAATTAATCATGTTTTGAGATAAATGCAGATAAAAGCATGTTTTACTAATTACCTTTTGAAGCTTCTGCTCATGAAAGATTAAAGGTGGAAGAAAAGTTGTTGAAATATTGAAGACAAAAATCCTACTATTTGAAATCACTTTGAAGCCATGTACCTCGTATGACTGATCCGTAATGTCCAGAATTACTAAAAAAAAGGAGTCTCTTTAATTCAGAAGAAGTCGAACAAAACATGCCCATTGGAGCTTTTATGCTGTCAGCTCCCTGGAAATTGGGGCATTTAGCAGCCCCTGCTCCACAGAACTCCAGCCCACAGTGGGATTTTCTTCTGGCTCATCCCCGACTGGGACAAAAAACTTCAAGCCCGAATTCAAAACTGGGTTCAAGAATTTCGGGCTTCAGTGAGCTCTCCAGACCTCCCATAGTATCAACCTACTTAATAACGAGTTTTACATACCCAAGCAATCATCTGAGGAAACGCCACCAAATCCACAAAAGGTTAACACTTTTCCCACTCAGGGAGAAGGAGCTGGGGGCACGGACATCAGGGTTTTAACAGAAGGCCCTCATCACCAGCCACAGGGTTACTCACAAGCCACATGAAGACTTGTTTCTGTCCCCAGGCCACTTAAAGGAATGCAGGTTATCTGGGGTGCAAATTACCCAAAAGCAAGGCTGGTATATATATTCACAGCCCTGGAACTAACAAGGCAAATAATTCCCTTCCTGCTCCATATCACCAGGCTACTTGACATCAGCAGTTTGCAGACTGAGTATTAATTAGGAGAGCAGATCTATTGAACACAGGCTGAAATGGATGTCCACAACTCCACTGGAAATTTTTTAGGCTTCCGCAAATTGAAACAAGTTGAAAAATACTCTTAGGTAAAATTCCTAAGCAACTTTATAGCCATTTCGCAGACCTAGTAGCAATTTCCATCAGATCTGAATTGGTGCAAAAGTATAAATTTTAGAAGTTTGCACCTGCAGCATGACAGAACCAAAGCCTGTTGTTACAGGGCAGTTTTCAAAAGCATTGAACTGTGCTCAAAAGCCACAGAGTGTCAATGTCAAGGACCCTTCAGTGCTCTGGAGTTTCAAGAGTTAAGGCAGATCTGAAAGGGGGTAGCTGACACCTCTTTGCTAAGGGAAGGGTCCCACCATGAAGAACATTATTCCCCAGCAGCCCCCTGCGCTGTATTTCTCCTTGCTCCTTTCCCCTCCCTCCGCAGCCTTTAACCCCTCTTCCCATCACAAAGCATAGGTAACACCAAATTATTAAATTCTACCCTTGCTACAAACCTGAGCAGGGCTAGGTAAATGATTAAATAGTTGGGTTTTTCATAACCACACATCCAAGGAAATTTGCCAATGTCTTTTTATTTGCATATCTGGCAGACTGCCCCAGACAACTAATACATAAGTGACAGTGTACAGGTGTATTGGTTTAGAGTTTGCCTTTAATCTAGAGGTGTCAATTTGCTTCTGTTTTAATTACATCCATCTTGATATGTTATTACAACCTCATGAAACTTCTTCATTATGTGAATGGCTATAAATACATACACATGACAAACAGTTGTTATAAATTTTCTGGTTCAGCAGTGGAGGCACAGTATCTTAGCCCACACATCATGTTTATTTAAAATTGCAGTTCTCCCTCTCCTCTCTACCCTACTCCATTCCCTTTCTTCTCTTTTCTTTCATCCACTACTGAAGTATTTTCCCCCTACATTTAATGGATTCTCTAATATTTACTAGTAGCAGCATCCCAATACAAATACTCTCAGCTCAGGGAGTTGTTTCAGCCCATGTGTGTCCCGGGCTGCGCCTCTGTGAGATGTCTGTTTGTCATTAGGCAAATATAAGGAGATTGCACTGAGGCCTTATAAACATGCAAAGATCCACTTTTGTAGCTGCATAATTCACTGAGTTTTTCAATACACATTCTGAGGTTGAAAACTTGGCTAATCCATCCACCAGATGTATCTTTATGATCCCAGAACTCATTAAAATTTAGGTTTTTTCCCTCTTTTTTTTTAAAGTCCAGCAGACTCAGCTGTTGAGCCACATTAATTACATTTTTTTTTCCATAGTTAAAATGACTAATGCTAGCAGAGTCACTGCCTACAAGCACAATAGCCAGACAGTAAAAATTACTAGGACTTTTAATCGTTCAGTAATATCCAAATCCCATAAAACTAAGAGAGGCAATTTGGTCCTCTCAAAACAGACGGTTTTGATTTTCAGTATTTATTTTGAATTTTCTTTAAGGGGAGAAAAGAGAGGAGAAAAGACACAAATTCACACCAAAAGATTCCATTCAAAGGTCAAAGTGCCCTTGACATGCATTAAACCCCACAACACTAACAGAGTTACAACATAAATCGTCCCCAACAGCAGCATTTCTTTTGTTGCCTTCTTACCCCACAGACTCCTCAGAGGTCAAAACTACTTTCACTGCCTCAGCCCTCCTTCAGTGCCCTCTCTGATGGATGTCACACCATGCCAGCCATTCCACACAATCCGGAGCAAGCTGGAGAGCATGTGTCACCCAGCTCCTGCAATAGCAGCACCTCCCAGCTCTTTCCCCTGGTCATTCTGGAAGCTGGGCAAGAGATCCCAGTTCCTGGAAGATCCTTAGAAGACACTCATGGTACCCTCTGGAGGCATGTGGTGCTAAGCACCTGCATGTGCAGGAGACAAGAGGAAGGTGACAGAAGTTGTCAGGAGCCAGGTGAAGAACAAAGCCCCATTCCTGGCAACAAGTCAGGTCCTTTGGCCACCTCTCTACCATTCCCACCATCCCTGTAAGCAAGGATCCAGGTCCTTTGGCCACCTCTCCTCTATTCCCACCTCCCACAGAAGTAGATGTCTCAAAAAAAAAAAAAAAAAAATGTAGCAGATTCTCAGACTGAAAGGTCTCAGGTCGCTTAGGACTTCCAGAGAGAAAATAAACAAAAATCAGTGCCAAGAGCAATCACCATCATGTTTGTAACTCATCTCAGTCTCAGAAATAGGAAATGATGTGCAAACAACAAAACATGGGCTTTCAGAACTTGCCAGGAGGGAGAAGTTTCACCACACAGATTTCGTACCCAGGGCCACTGTTCTCCTGTACCCAACTTCCACCCAGGTGTGGTCCTGGAGATGTCAGCGGCAACAATTTCTGTCTCACTTGTTCCACTTCACGGGCAAAGGAATTAAAATGCCTTTACTACACCAGGAGGGTGAGTTAGGAGCAGCTGTAGGACACTCTAGAGCAACCTGCAGGAGGATCCCTGGATATGGTAACCCATACCTGCACCTAGGGAAAAAGGCAACAGTGGCTCTGGATTTCACTGACAGGTAAGCGGGTATCTGCACCAGGTATTATCACTGTTACACACTCTCCTCTAAAACATTGTTCCTTTCACGGTCAGCCTATGACAGAGAAAGGCTTCTCACAAACTTCCATGAATTTGGTCTGGATCTGACCACTGCTTAATTTCATGGGAGTGTAAAACATATTTTAAAGTCTGATACAACTGTTAGCATTACTCCACAACATCTCTTCAGAATTTCAGCCACACAAAAGTTAATCTAACCTAGAACCACCTGGTGCCTACCTCTATCTGCTTCTGGTGTTCCCTGTCATCCTGCACCATCCACAAACCTGCTCCAAATGGCTTCACACAAATGATACTCAGCACGAGGCTTGTCCCAAGGGCTGAAAATGTTTGCCTCTTTTCATGAGCTCATCCAACAAAGGAAAAGTCCAGGCTTGTGTCTGAATGGGGAGGATAGACTGACAGTAATTTTATTCCCAAACCATTAAGTCCCGTTTGGTACCAAATAAAAGTATGAAAACAGACAATTTATAAGAGCACTGATTGTAGAGGAGAAGAAACTACCCCTTTAGGAAGCTGGGGAACACATGTGAGACAGATTAAAGGGTGACCAGTCCTGGAGAGAACACCAAATTGAACTCCTGCATGGCTGTAACTATTCCTATGTGGAGCTGGGATATTAATCACATCAGTAATATGTGTATCAGCCAGCATTACACAATCAGAAGTTCAGCCAGCCAGGGACTTGGGCACATCAGATACCAGCACAGCTCTGCACATCTCCCGTGCCTTTGTCTCAGGATACTTTAAAAACAGCAGGACTGAGATGCACACCAAATACCAAGTAAATCCACACAGAGCGCACGCACCATGATCAAATTAAACCTCAGGGGCAAAATCTCACAAACAGAATAGCATGTGGAAGGCCAAGGGATAACCCACTTCTTTTGCTGACTTATTCCACCACTCCTGCACAGAGGATGACAGAACCAAAACTCCTACCTATAGTAGTTACCAGACTAAAGACATAACCTTTTGGTTAAAACCTCTCTCCATCACCTACGTGTGTGAACTTCAGCAGCAGTGTTGCCAAGATACAAGGAGAAAAATCTCAAGACATTAAGGTAACACACTATTTAAAGGCAAATAGTACAGCAGAGCTGAGCTTGGGATCTGACAAATTGCCACTGCACGTTCTGCTGTTACAGCAAAACAAATCCCTACCTGCATTAGCCATTCCTCATTACTTACAAAGTGGATTTTCATATCCATTTTACAACAAAGGAGTTTAGAGGACTATGATGTTCTGAAGTGGTCTTCACCATGGCTTGGCATCAAGTCAAAACAGCAACAAATTGACTATACAAAAAATGCACGCAGCTGGTAATTTGTGGCACATACAGAGCCAAACCCCAACAAGAACACAAGATACTGAACTGATAAAGATGATGTACAAAAAGACAGAGAAATGTTGGAGGCAATTTTCTCTTGCAGAACCAAGGCAACACTGCAGTTCAAGTGCAGGGAAACTGAGAGTTAAACATTTCCACATTTCAGCCTGCAACTTCCTAACTCCATTACCTTTTTATTAATTGCATTTGAGACTTCACTAAACTTGGGCTTGGGCTATTTTTAAAACCTATCTGACTCAACTTACTGTTGCTCAGAACAAAGATTAAACTTCTAATTTAGCTGCAGATAATTACAAGGCTGCAGGTCAGACCCCCGGTGTAATGTGTTAGGGTGTCCCAGTCAAACTGGTAGGAACGGTGTTCAAAAAAAACCCCAAAAACAATAGTAGCAGAGATGGGGGAAACAGGGATCATCTTCAGTGAGCGAGGAATCTTTCTGCCTTCCTCCCAGCTGAAGTTACTGGGATTAATGACTCCTTAGGAAGAGACAGATGTGGTTCAGTGTCTCCCCTTGGTACTGACAGCAGGGCTCTCACCCAGGAGCATTTTCGTACACAGCAATGCATCTTTCCTGGAACTTCCACTTTTGGTAACATCCCCCTCTAGTTCTCAGTGTTCCCATACAGTTCCTGCTATTTCTCTATTGATCTCAGTGTTGTAAGTCAATCTTTCAATTACTCAGTCCCTTGATGTCTTTCTGACGATTTTTTTGCCTTTCCCTAATGATCATTTTCCTTCCAAGTTCCTGATCCCTTGCCCTTATTTTATAAATCATAGAATCATATAATTGTTTAGGTTGGAAAAGACCTCTAAGATCAGAGAGTCCAACCACTGCCAGCCCCACCACTAACCATGTGTCCAAGTGCCACATCGGCACTTCTTTTAACTCCCTCCAGGGATGGTGACTCCACCACTGCCCTGGACTTTACACTCCTTCATCCCAGCTGAGGCCCCAGATATTTAATGAGAAAGGGCTTACTTACTCCACCAAATAGCAGAAAAAAAAGATGCCAAGATAAGGGAGGATGAGGGTGTCTTTTGTCTTGATATGTGGCATATTTCTCATTAATGCTAACCTTAAAGAGCGGTGCTAGTGGAGATTAATTGAATCATATTCATCTAAAAGAACTTGTCCACATAGTTTAAACTCTTCCTTCTTCAACTCAAGGCCATTGTACCTCCTGCTACCACCTACGGGAAGGGCAAAAATCCCCACCTTCATTACATGGTTACCTTCGGGAGTTTAAAAGAATATTTACACAACAATCTCAATCCTCAGTCATTATCTGCCCAAAGAGACAGCTTCAGCTCCCCAACAGCTACTGAAATCAGTGGGAGTTAGGAGTGCCTCACCTCCCAGAAAGGTACCAGGCTTTTCAAAGTAATTTTAAAGTATTTTTTAAGTATTCAGGTACCCAAATGATAGCAACATATGTTTCAAACATCACCGTAGACATTCCTTTTGTGGAATATGCATCCTGCTGTTTTCAGTCCCACTTTCAGTTTGAGTTGCTGTTTTTTCAGGTCTGGTCACTGAGGTTTTCATCAAGATATTCAGCTGCTCTGTCAAGGTTATCTCAAAATTTGATCTCAGGTCAGTTTCCTGTTTCCTCTAAATACACAGTGAAAATATTGCTTCGTATGATATCCCAATGTCACACAAAGCTTAATGCCTCTCCTCATCCCCAGATATCTTCATTTAGTTACTCCTTCTTTTCTCTGCTGGTCTAAATCTGCAGACTTGCATGTGCAAACAGAGACTGGGACAAACACCTAAGCATCTAAGCAGTCAATAAACACAAGAAGGGCCACCAAGATTTGCTGACAGCACTAAACAAACACCTGATGTTATGATGTTGCTGTGGTAAGGCAGGAAGATCAAATTCCTTTTGAAATATGAAGGGATAGAGACAAGGCAGAACAAACTTGCTTGAAATCTCAAAGAATTTAAGCAAACAGGCTAATCAGGCCAGCTAGAAGACTAGTGAGAAGAGAATTATTTGGGGAGGAAAAGCACACAGCAAGCCAGCCATTCTGGTGTCCAGCTCAAAGCTTCTGCTGTCACACAGCCAAGCTATTTCTATTTTCAGTGGGCCGTGCCTAGAGATGAGTATCACACACCAGTTATTAAAGCAAATTCCTGCATTCAGATGCATACACAGAGCCACACTGTCAGTGCAGACAGACACACAACTGAGACCACAAGATCTTCAAAACCCTCCTGCTACTTGAGCATTTTTTTGTAGTGTCTCTATTTTCAAGCCCAGATCAGCTGTTAAGCTTTACTCCATCTAGTCTCATACTATCTGTGCAACATGTAAAAGTGCTGTAGCTAATATCTGCCTAAACCACACAAACACCATGGAACAATTGCTTAAAAATTATTTACACTAGGTAGATGGAATCATCTGACACAGAATTTGAAGCTCATTAAACAGCTCCTTGACAAATATTTGTCAGCATTTCTCATTTGTAATTAATTATATTGGGGTTTACCTGACGATAATTTAGCATGGTCTCAAAACAGACTAATGCCTGTGTGCTGAACAGAAATTAGCTCAGCCAATGCACAGTGAGAAATTGTGACAGTTTTATGAAACAAGAATCCCCATTTAAATGCAAGTCCCCCACTTCCCACCCCACTTCTATCTGTGCTTTATAAATATCTGTGTCCCATTTCAGGCTTGTCAGATGAGCTGCCTGAGTTGAAGCTAAACAAACATCCGCAGAAAAAACTCATTACCTTACTCAGTGTTCAGAAAACCTGAAACCAACTGCTTACTCCATAGGGATGGTCAGAGCTGACTCAGGAAACATAAAGTACTTCCCAGGCTTTAAGCCATCTTAACATTCAGGTCAGATTTCCTTTCTCATCACAGCAAACCATCTTCACCACGGCACGTCAACAGCCATGTCACTTCAGTCTCCTGCCCAGACACCTCCACACCAGGGGTAGGAGGGAGACAAACATCTTCCTGAAATCGCACCTCACCAGAGAGCTCTGCAGAAGTCTCCTTGCCAGCACTGCCAGAGCACATCACAGAGAAAGTCACTCCAATGGATTGATTTATCACATACTGAGAAATGACCTTTCCCTGTCAAACTGGTGTCTAAAATGCCCACCTGGGTTTGGAGAACCTCATGCTATTATTGCTGGTAACAAACACACCAGCAGTGCAGCACATGCTACTCCAAGCTGGGAAAAGCAGTCAGCTCGACAAGCCACCAGTCACATTAAGGCAGGTACAGAGTGTCTGTGCCTTCCTCCCTTCCCAGGCTGGGACATGTGGGGAGGTCACGGCAGCAACATGTGAGTAACTGCTCTGGAGAGAACCACAGAGCTTGCTGCTGTCAGTCCCAGCAAGGCCACTCACGGGAGAATCTGGTGAATGAGATCAAATTGTAGGACCACATCTCAGCTGCTTTACTACAGATTAAGGGCTGGTTTCTGAAGGTCAAGGCTCCAAAATGCTCCCCAGCATAGGGGACAGGCCCATACTGCACACAGCTACATTAGTCTTGCAAGGCCAGGCAAGGATCAGTCCAGCCACGTCTGCAATGACACGGGAATTGCTCAACTGTCACTCCAAGAAGGAAAAAATCCACAATGAGGTCCCACTGTCTTCATTTAACTCCCTCTTCCTCTGTATTCCCCACACAAACATTAGAGACATCAGGGTATGGGGGTGCCATAAATACAGAGACAGATAACCATAAGCAGAGGGCCTCTGTTTCAACACCAAACAATTTACACTTGAGAAGTATGAGAAGGCTACTGACACCTGGCCAGAAAAGCATTTCTCAGACTGGGAGCTGCTTAAAGTTTTCCTTCAAGGGATGGGAACTTTTACCAGCATAACCATAACAGATGGGATGACTCCTCCTGAAGTTACAGCGGCATGGGATCTGTGTTCTTGTGCAGCCCCTGTGTCCCTTTGCCATCTACAAGCTTCACACAACCTGGTATTTCGCATAGGTTGGACTTTTTCAGTCACCCCAACAAAAAGCATTTAGTAAAAGACAAGTGAAATTAAGCTGTGTGGAAGTTCTTGCTCCTTTTTTTACAACTTGATACATAATAAAGTCCTGGGGTGACACCTCACACCCAGCCAACCTACACCCCTACAGCTGCAAGCATGTCCCCAGAAGCAGAGAGCTCAGCCTTGTCCCTCCACGGTGGCTGTCCCCTCCTGCATGAGCCACCATCTGCCTGTGGCCCCTCTTCTGAACCATGGGCTTAGATCCTCCTGTGGGTGAAGATGTTCTGCGCTTTCCCTCTCACAGTTTTTCACACCAAGAAGACAAAACACTGTCTCTGCACCCTTTTAGCTGTGCTAAGCCTGAGAAAAGGCTGACGTTCAAGCACAAAGCATGCGCTGGGAAAGTCTTGTCCACATTCTGGGCACGAGTGTGTTCTGGAACCTGGGGAAAATATCTCCATGGCCTCCAGTGAGCTGGGGCAGACCCATAGCATGAGATGTATGAACACCAGGACACCTCTCCACAGCACCCAAAGCTTCTTGACTCAACTCAAACACATTCACACCTCAACATCTCACCAAGGCTGAGGTACCTCACTCCACCAGCCACTCACAACCTCCTCACCAACACCAGAATTACAATAAAAACTTCAGGCTGCTACACGCAACACACAGAGTAATTCCTGCCACACTGGGCTTGTGCCTTAGACACCTTCATCTCCCTGTGATCTTCAGAAACAAGTTTCTCAACATACATACAGAGCTGCAGGAAAAAGCACCTAACAACGATTTTGTGACATTATTTCTTAACGCAGCATGAAATCGTTAGGTCAAAATGTGCCACCTATCACATGAACATTAAAAGTATGTCAAGTCTCAGTGTGCAAGCTATTGTTTTATCTGAATGTGATATTAGCTGGCAGAACTGGGTAATGTATCTGTGCTCCTTTTTAGTGATACAGGATTACGAGAGGATGAAAGTAGAAGCCATGCTTGGCTTGGCAAAGAGAAGAGAACACAGCAATTATTTTCAAGTTGAAAATAAACAAATAAGAAGTGAAATAGAACAAAGACATTTTCTAAAATGCCCTACCAAGTTCTAAACTTGCTCTTCATTTCCTCTCCAAAAAGGACTACAGCCAAATTCTCGAGTACGTATTCCCATAAAACACTTAAAGACAGAAACTGGGGCTTTGTTTGAGGAAAAACAGAATTTTATCTGAAACAGAAGCATACAAATCTCACTCCTGCCGATAAACACGTATTCACACTTTTGGTCTCTCTGGTTTGAGCAAGGCACTTGTGGATGGGCTCACCAGGTGAAAAATGGTGGATAAATTGACTCTGGACATTACCTCAGCATTTGTTCCTTACTGCTTACATGAGTCTAACACCAACCATGTGGAGATTTGTTGGAGTGAACAAATCCTCCCTTAATTATACCAGAGTAAGTTCTGTTGGAGGCATAGTGTGGATGGATACAGGTGTAACCAAGGACAAAATCTGGCCACAAAACAAAAAACCTGAAAATGCCACTAAGTATTCCTGGCTAAATATTTGAACAGCTTAAAAACTACACAGATTTTTTTTGTTGTTGTTAAACAATCAGCTTCACCTCCGCATTTATTTTGACAGTTCATCATCATTCCAGTTGTGACTCCAGTGCACGTAAACCCAAATAAATCTGCTTTTCACCACAGCAAACTTCTCCTGATCAGAACTTACAAACAAAGCCCTTCAAACACACGGGCTGGAGGTCCCATTCCATGGCAGCATCACCACCAGGACCCTGGCCGGGCTGACGGCGGTTCCACGGTCGCGAGTGGGTGGGTGGAAGGAACGCGGAGAGGCGAGGCCGGGCCGGTCGGAGGGAAGCGACGCCTGGGAAGCCCCGCGGGGCTTCGCCTCCCTCCGCCCGGCCCGGCCTCGGCTCTCCCACCCCCTTCGTTCCCACTGGGGGATGATTAGAGCCGCCCACCGCGGGGCCCACTCGTGACATGCCAGCAGGGAGCGCGACAGGCCGGGCGCCCCCCGCCCGCAGCAGCCCCACGAGCCAGGAGAAACACGCGCGGCCGCCCCCCCACCCGCGGCCCCGCGGACACGAGTGGGCGGCCCCGCCGGGCCACGGCAGCGCGAGAAAAGTTTGATCCGTGGGAGAGGAGGGGAAGCGCCGCCGGGGGACCGCGCACAACTCCCCGCTCCCCGCGCGGGGGGATGC